>OX387224.1:18532864-19132864 GCA_947561695.1 Tyria jacobaeae | reverse complement strand
TTACGGTTGAATTTCAACCTACTGCTACTACTACTCCTTACCAAACTATCGACTTATCGAACTAACATATTTATTTAAATAAATTGTTAGTTCATAATGACGTTTTCAGATCGTAGTCGAATTCTATTAATTCCAGATCATGTAACGTTTACTGAAAATTCTTTATGAAATTACAAATTGAACATTTACTCTATTAAGGAAACATAACTCAATTTTCCAGTTGTTACACCGTGATATTTTACAACTTGGCTAATCACAAAGCGGTCGTGTTACACATTTTTAATCTACAAATTTTGAACATGAAATATAAAATTATTTTGCTTTGTTTAATAGTTAGTTCGGTGTTCGGTAGTCAGGAGGGTACAGTGATGAACTCAATTAGCAAACATATCGGCAATATTGTCTTAGAGTGCAAGCAAGAGGTATATTTACATATAGATCTTAAAAAAAAGAGACCCCATTTCTTAACACTCATTTTCGTTTTATATTCGAGATATAAGGTCAATTCAACGCCAAATTTCTTATTACTATCTACAATTCTTCCTATTACTAAAACTATCTTCGGAAATTCATCCAATTATAACATAAACATCTGCTATCATCAATATGATTGCTCATTAAAATACTAGTAATTATTACGTTTCTACTGAGCAACGTAAGGGGTATCGCTACATTCCTTGTTCTTTTCGGCGATACGAGGCTACAAATCCAGGTAAGGCTTAACTTATACAAACGTGATCACATCGCAATGCCGATTTGATTTTGGTTATATATGTTTAAATATGCTGCGTGGTTCTCTATAGAGCAAAATACAGCTAGCCTCTCTCTTCTGAAATGTTTGTTTGTTGTTTGTTTTCAACTGGTTTTCTGTGAGGCCGTGGTATCGCACCGGTCGAGCCGGCGTATTCGTGCTTAATTAAGCATGGCTCTATCACGTACAAACTCGACTCGAACGGGCCGGCTCTTGAGTTGCAGGTGTCCATGAATGGAGGTTGTCCTTTAGTCTAGTCCGTCAATTCGTCTGGCCCCCTATATTATATTATAATAAAAGCCCCTTAGGGGATATGGGCGGGAGCGTATGTATGTGTATATTGTGTATTTAAAAATAAATAGCCGTTCTAAGGGTCACAGCGTGATGTTTCCTTGCCTTTCTGAATAAACGGGCAATCTAATGACCAAAAAATGTTCATATCGGATTAGTAGTGTCTGAGATGATGGCGTTTCAATGCAAAGACACTTTGCCTTTATTAGTTGTGATCAGGAAATTTGCTAATTGAATGCAAGGAGTATTAAAAGGATTTAATGCTCTATACGCTTAACCGTAGTCAACCCTTAGCTCTCTGTACTACGGTAGTTAAGGGCTTAGGTGGCAGACAGGGGAATCGTTCAAGGTCTCTTTGAAACACTGTATTAAAAGATGACAATATATATATATATTTTTGACAATATAACATAAAGTTACCAACTTTGCCTAGATGGGGTTCGGAAGAGATGTAATTGAAGAGTTTCTGGCTTTCTGGCACTCGAAGCATGAACTTAGAAGCACCGGCCAGGGATGTGCCATCGCGTGTGTGATAAAGAAACTAGACTTTATAGAGCAAGGCGGTGATCTCAAGAGAGACAACTTAATTACTTTCCTAAAGGCTAATGGCGCTGGTAATGACCATATACTTTACATTTATTAAGAAATATATGAAAGCATATTTTCCTTTATATACCACCTATTACATAAATCGTTGAATTATTCAAGGAATGTCGAACCTTTAGATGAAGGCTGTTTACGACTGCTCATTGTGGAAGTATTAAAAAAAGGCCTGTATTCAGCATAGCATATACCATTGTTTAGACAAAGATTTTGAGGAAACTCTCTTATGAATCAACAAAGATATTCTAAATAAATAATAAATGTGCGAACCACACCTAGGCACGTAAATGGGCCAGCTCGGCAATGGTTGTATTTCAGCCCCAACCCAATTCGAACTCAACCCCTCTTTTCTTGCGGCGACTCGCCTTTTGGTCTAGTGGTTAGTGACCCTAACTGCTGAACCGGAGGTCGTGGGTCCGATTCCCATACGGGACAAAAATTATGTGATCCACAAAAATTATGTTGTCCCGAGTCTGGGGCTCTTTGTGTACTTTACTTGAAAGTTTGTAAAGTCCCGCGACCCAGAAATGATTCCTAATGTCTGAGTTGTATTAAAAAAAAAACAAGCAAACAAAATTTCCATTCTTTCCCCCCCCCCCTTCTTTTTCCTTCTCCTTAGCCCCTACCCTCTTTCCATTTCCTCAAAGGTGGGCAGCTCAATTAGGACACTTAAGGTGTCCATAAGCGGCGATAGTCACTTACCATCAGCTGAGCCTTCTGCTCGTTAGTCCTGATATATTATAAGTTATTAGTAATGCTTCTTTCATTTTTCTAGATACTGAAATGTCATCTAAGCTCATGGAGCTTTTCAATCTTTGCACTCATGCCGCCATTACCAAAAACCCTGAAGACGGCTGTGTACTAGGTCTGGAAATATTTAAATGCTGTCGGTACGGCATTTTACGATTGGATTGGGCTCCTAATGTAGTTGCTGATAATTAAGACGAGGATTATAAAATCCTGGATGTTAAATCTGATTCGTTAACCGACAATTAAATAAATAGTATATACATATATATGTCTATGTTTTTTATTTTTGCTGAAGTCAGATCGTAATCACTTCCGATATATTCCTTTCATACACGGCTTTTTAAAGTGGGGATGAAATTAAAAAGAAAAAGTGTCGTAATTATATTTGAATTCTCAGTAACTCCCTATAAATCTTTATCAATATAGCATATGCACAAATCACTGATGGATCACATTTCATATTTATAAATAAATTGAGTATATATAATTTTTTTGCTTGCAAAAAAAAACATCTTGCATTAGGAATAATTTCTTTGCCGCGGGGGCATTATAAACATTCCATCAAGGGAGACAAAGAACATCAAAACTAGAGACTACTATTTGTGGATCACACAGTGCAGCAGTCAGGCCCACTAACCACTAAACCCACAGGCCCGTCAAATATTTTGTGGGACGTAGAAAAAATTAATGTTTTGTAGGCATTTATATTACAACGATGTGTTTTAACAACAAGCCCTTTCAAATTGCCTACCAACCATTACGTGACATCTAACTGGCTATGAATTGCGTGACGTCTTAAATAGCCGTCAACAATATAGAAACTACAACCTTTCATTACTTCCATTCACAAATTAAGGGGCAAATCACTATCCGCTATCCATAATTAAACTCAATTACATATGACGAGATTGAAGTAATCTCTTTATAAGTAGTAAAGCATTGATTTCTCTGTGGATTCCTTGTTCGAAATGCGAGCTTGTAAGTTCTGCTGCGCTCTTGTTATTTTGGCCATAAGCGTAAGAAGGACAGAACCATCGAAAGATGCAATGAAGTATATCAGTTCCGGATTTGTTAAGGTTCTGGAACTGTGCAAACATGAGGTATGTAGAAAATGGACGTACAATGCTTCTCCAAAATGGAAAAATTGGTCGGTAATCCTCTAATACGTATTCCAGTTAAACTTATCCGACCAAATCCTAGGAGACTTGTTTCACTTTTGGAAGTTGGAGTACGACCTTCTGAATAGAGACACCGGCTGCATCATAATGTGCATGTCGAAGAAGTTGGAACTGATAGATGCTAGCGGAAAATTACATCATGGAAATGCTCAAGATTTTGCTATGAAGCATGGAGCTGGTAACACATTGCATATATATTATGAAAAACTGCATCCTTTAAAAAAGTCATTTTTATTTTTCGTTTTTATTGGATGCTGTGTAATAAGATGTTATCCCACTGAAGTGAGCCACATGCTTTGATGACACGACGAACTGAAGCGATGATTTAAAAACAAAAGGAATTTTGGATTAGTTGAGTTTAATTAATGACCACTCATGTTTTTTGTTATTAATTCTTAAATACAGGTACATAGCAAACAAGGTCCTCATAGGCATGGCAACACTTATTTGATTGATATCATTTGACTCCTTGACCATGTCAAGGAGTCAAATGATATCAATTAATTATCACAATTGGTTATTCTGATAACCAATTGTTAAGCTCTTGTGTACAGTTATACTGTGACAATAACCTGCAGCCGCTACAGGTTCAGTATTCTACTATAATACATGGCTATACTTAACTAACACACATGTATACGCTCATGCCTGTATCCCTGAAAGGGGTAGGCAGAGGCTATATTAAGTACCTTATAATTTAAGAAACGGTTAAAAGTCTACCTTGGAACTGGCTAAATAGCCGTGTTTTTTTTCAGGAGAAGAACTAGCCTCAAAATTAGTTTCTGCTCTTCATGAATGCGAGACGAAGAATGATGAAAACAGCGACGATTGTCTGCGTGCTTTGGAAGTGGCCAAATGTTTCCGCAGTAGCATCCATGAGTTGAACTGGTCGCCCAAAGTTGAGTACATCGTTGAAGAAGTTCTAACAGAAGTTTGAGGAGTAAATAAAGTTTATATGTACATTTAGAGTAACTTTTATTTGAATGAAGTTAATTTAAACTCCCGCACTAGAATTAATTCCTGTGTTGCGGGCGACTTTACAAATATTGATACAACGGGCACAAAGAACACCCAAATGCAGAACAACAATTTCAGGATTATACAAAGGGTTTTCCCGTGCGGGGATCGAACCCACAACACTTGGCGTGGCAGCGTAGTGACCGCTTCAACCACTGCCAAGGAACTATAATAAATATACATATATATAAATAAATAGCCAAGGAACTTCTACAGAAATTAGACAATCCAATGACCTTTTTTAAACCATACCTACGGTACCACTGTATAATAAAAAAATATGCGATAATGTTTTATAATCAGAATATTCTGTCTATCCAAGTACAGGAAGAACTTCTAAATGGAGATAGGTCATTATCAGACGACTTTTTGAATTTACATACTTATTAAATCTTAATCGGGTATATCAGAGCTCGATTAACGTTCGAGTTGGGGCGAAGGATGCGCACGCTCATGCTGCGATTGTCCTGTCGAAGCGCGGCGCGATACTGCAAAATTATTGCGCAATTAACTTACAATCTCGTCTCACGTGTAGCATTGGAAGGTTAAGTCGTGTGAAAAGGTTTACACAACGAGTTAGAGATGTAAAAATGCTGTAAACCCTGTAAGGTTTAGTGTTAATTTCGATGTGAATGGTTTGAGGTTTAATGTACCAAGGACCTGAGAGCAGCACTTAAAATACAATTAACAACATTCTATTTTGGAATTTTGTTTTGTTTTCACATATCTTTATACATTGAACATATTGTAGTATGTGTTTTAAGGTTTACTTAGACAAGACTTTATCGCAAATTATCAAAGTTACCGCTATTCATTTACCCAGCATACGTTGACAGCTGGCAACAGCGCCGCGGCACCTACTGGTTCCCACATTAGCTAATTAGTGGATATAGTACCATATTGTTATGCATTTATTAAGATTACAATGTTACAAAGAATCAAGTTAGTTTCTAATTTATTTCTGTAGTTCTGTTCGTTTTCAAAATTAAATATAGTTTCATATATGTATTCTGATAAAGTAATGGCTACACTTGGCTTAACAGGTGGCTAAATTGTTTAGGTATAATATTGGAATTCTGTCTTTCAATTCACTCACACTCTTGAAGGTTTCAGAATTGTAGTACCCTGGCAAAATTTACAAAGGCAGTTCATTCAAAACTTTTGCGAGCTGTAAAAGCGTTTGGTACGACGCTAAGTATTTTATTTTAACAATGGAGGCACTGCCAACGTATAGTAGCCATATGAAGGAACTATGTTATATTTATAAATACTTCATACACATAAAACACCCACACCACTACAAAAATACATTTTTAGACATAAACGATCACTGTCGACGTCGAACGCTTTAAACTACACAAATGTGCAGAGAAATTTATTTAAAAAAATAATAAGGCTCAGAAGCTGCCTGTCCAAGTGTAAACAAATCCTTTTTCGCCCATAACTATCAATACAACATCTTTCTTTACAACATCATCAACGACTGTATTTAAATCGGAAAGTCCTTTTGAGAAGACGTTGGAAGCACCTGCAGAGACATTGCCGGTATAAAGGATCGTATACAAACAACGCTCAGTTAAATCTGTTTACGCCGCGACTACGCACCTGAGCCAGACGTGGGGTTATTTACTTTTATAGCTTAGCCCTTATACGGCATGCATACGACAGAAGTATTGATGTGAATTGCGCGTAGAGCCTAGTAATTGGATAGAAATGTAACTGTTTAGTGTAAATCATTTAAAACAGCGAGTAACTTTTAGGCAGGACCTTAAAAATAACTTTTAATAAGCCAATACGTAAACTGTATAGAAACCATTTTGGCTGTAGACAGCACCCGATAGCGTAGTTAAATGGGCTTAGTGCCATGTAGTTAAGGCAATTAATGGAACTGGGCCATCTAAACAAGTAACAAAACATTGAAATTAAGGCTTTTAAAAGTACATGAACTATTGTTTGTTCCTTTTTAGTTCTTTGCCTATATGTAGTAACTAGTCGTGCCCTGGAGCAGCGTAGTGAGCATAAACATATTTACTACCCTGCTCCTCAGAGTCGCAGCGTGATGTTTTATAGCCTATATTATCCCTCAATAAATACTATCCAACACAAAAGAATATATTGTTTGTCCTTGATATTGTTTTCAAAAGCTGAGCTAGGCTGGGTGAGTTTTTGGTCGGCGCAGCGTCCGCTCTTGGGCGCCTTTTACCCAACTTGGATGTGGACCCAGCGTCGCTACAAGACGGCTGTACACGGGGGTTTTCCGGTCAATGGCACTGTACGGTGCACCTGTGTGGGCGGAGGCTCTGACCGTCCAGAATAGGGCACGCCTTTGGCGCCCTCAGAGGGTTATGGCACCATGTCCACGGAGGCGGCGTGCGCGTTGGCCGAATCTCCCCCGTGGGACTTGAAGGCGGAAGTGCTCGCCGAAGTTTATCAGCGGACGACTGGGTTCCGAGCGGTTTCCTTCCGCAGGTTCTTTCCGGTCACGGGAAGTACCTGCACTAGGAGGGAACTGAGTCCCGCCTGCCACCATTGCGACTGCAGTGAGGACTTGGTGAGGACACTCACAGATTGCCCTGCTTGGGCGGCGCAGCGTCGGGTCCTTACTGCAGTAATCGGAGAGTATCTCTCGCTACTGGCCGTCATACGCTCCATGGCCGATTTTGTGAGGAGGTCATCTCACAGAAGGAGGCGACAGAGCGGACCCGGGAGGATGATCTCCGCCTCATGCCGCCCTGAGTGTGGTCGTGGGTGGTTGTGACGGGTTTTCCCCTCCATCCGCCATATGGACAGCAGCGAGGGGGTGACGTCCGCGTGTGTCTAGACGGCATCTTATCTTATTGGGTATTGGGTGGTGCCTGCATAGTGCGGGCAGTCGCTAGGAGGGGTGCGGATGTCTTAATAAAGCTGTTCCCGGATTCCTCCTATTTTAAGCGCAGCAACGCACACCGTGTGGTTTAAGTCGGTTCGATTTCGACACACCGTTCCACCGAAAACCCCGGTGGAATGACGGCCCTAGGGGGTTTCCACACAAAAAAAAAAACCAAAAACCAAACCAACCAAAACTTTCTTCTAAAACAAAAATAATATTTAGTCCATACCTGTTTAATTCAGTACTAATTACTATTTTAACTGAATATGATTTCCGGACTGATACGACCTTCAAACTTTCAAGACAAGAGCGTAGCTAAAAGGCTTGCTTTGTGACAAGTCACTTAACATCAGGTGACCCGTCTGATCGTTTGCCCCTATCCCATCAAAAACTTCACTTCAATTGCCATATTTTGAACGAACTTTACCTTTTGTCGTTGTGTTGTCACTTGGCATATAAATGAGGGTGTGACTAGAATGCGATACTTTTATTTATAATATTATTCGTAGGAGTGTGTTGCGAATCCGCGTACAATTGATAAGGAACCAGGTGCAGCCTGGATTGGTCCCTGTACGTGCCGTGTGTTTTCTATCTGAGGTGATTACGCCAATAGTTGAATTTTATTTATAACTATAGCATGTGCTACTACACTTAAAAAATAATGTGGCTAATGCATTGTTATAGTGGTGTTAAACCATCTTAACATTATTGGCTTTCTAATTAAATCGGTTCGGGGAACATCGACTGGACAGTTTGCTGAAAAATTATCAATTTTAATCTTAAGTACCTGTGGGACATTCTTTACTATTTACTGTTTTGTTGGGCTTGTGGTTAATGACCCTGACCGATGAGCAAGAGTGGGGGTTTAATCTATTGGCAGTGTGGATCGTTTGTAACTAAAGAGCCGCTATTACCCTTCCGACCTTCAGAGATGACTGGTTATAGGCCTTTAGTAACCTCACTCACTCGGTGAAATATAACGCAAGAATTGCTTCAAAATCGATTTTCCGTGACAGCGTTATATAACTTGTGTTGATCCGGCCCATACGTGCCCAATCATGGCACTCCCATGTTCAGTGTAAATGATAAATGATCTTTATTTTGTAAATAGGTTATAAACAACACTTTTACACGTCAATATATTTTTTTTCTGTCAGTTTATGCTGGATGAGGCCGGTGTTTCCTAGCTGACTACCCTGAGAAGAAACACCGAAACAAACTCAGAGGTCAAAGTCTGTTTAAAGTCCATACAGATGTACTGGTCAAATGTTTTTCAGTGGTAGAGCCATGCTTAGGCACGAATGGGCCGGCTCGACCGGTGCGATACCACGGCCTCACAGAAAACCGGTTGTGAAGTAACGCTTGCGTTGCATTTCCCCGATTTGAGTGAGGATTCCGGAGGCCCAATTCCCCCTCCCCCTTTTCTCTCCCCTCATCTCCTTTCTCCTTTTTTCCGTCTCCTCATCCCTCCTCTCTTCTTTCCGCTCCCTGCATCCCCAATCCCTCATCACCTTCAAAGGCGGGCAGCGCACTTGCGACTCTTGAGTTGCAAGCGCGAGTTGCGGCGGTGTCACTTACCATCAGGTGACCCGTCTGTTCGTCTGTCCCCCTATAGTATATAAAAAAAAAAGCATATGAGAACCATGCACGCTAACGTCTGAGATGAGCTTTTGAAGAAAGCACCACGCTAATTTGAGTGGACCCGTCCAAACAGTGCAAGCATTTGTCAGTTATCGTGTAGCTCAACTTAGAACTTTAAGGAGCTCAACGGACCGACGAACAGTACCAAAGCAAGGACATTTGGGTAGGCCGCAAAAGTACTCAAACTGTCAGACATCGGTAAAAAACAAAATTACTGGAAAAAAGGAGAAAAGAAGAAAAAAAAAGGAATTACCTAAATAGTCCTCACATTTACAATAAATAATTAATAATTATTTTTTTAAATTTAAAGAAAAAAAAACATATATTACACTTAACATTCATGCCAAAAAGTACAAAGATTAAAACAATAAAAAAAAAACAATATAATACTTAACAAAGTAGTATTCTATCAATGTGTATACAAAAAATGCAAAAAGTATAAACGAAAAACAAAGGCTCATGTACATTAATGAAGCAGCTCATTCCCAAGCCTTTTTATCCTCAATGTAATCTTTAATTGTGTAAAAAGCTTTTTAAAAGTTACTGAAACTTACAAAATTAGTACACGTTTATTCATACATACCACTTTGTTAACCGCTTTCAAAATTATCAAATGATACACTTACGCATCTAATAAATAATTTATTTAGAATAACAAACCAAAAACACTTCCACCATTTTGTAAAATTAAAGCTGACGAGTTTCTTGTAGACGTTTGTTGAATCAGTGAGACCATTTTAATGCAATGTCGTTTTATTTCTGATATCAGTAACTAGGTGATCATTAACAATAATTTGTGGTGACTCAATCAACAGAGAATCTAAACTCTAAAGTACAACGTATTTGTCGCTAGTTTTTGTCTTTTTGAACATTTTACATGTATTACGGGGCTTTTCTGAAATTTCAATTATATTACAAATTGATGATGAATTAAACGTTGATGTTTTCTTCGCGTGACAAAACCACATACACACAGACAACAAGCAAAACTAAATACTAAACTGATTTCACTAAAGCTGTTTTCATATATCATTAAAGTATTTTTAAAGGTAATCGTTAAAATCAAGTACAAATTGCCGCGTTAGGATAAACAAAGATGGCGCTCCGAATGTACTTCACCTGAGCCTCACTCTTATTTCTTTAACTTAACCTGTATAGTTTTCTCTTAATATATTAAAAATAGTAAATTTTGTAATCTAGTGTGTATAATTTATCTCCGTAATTAGTTCTGGTCGACTACGTTTTTAGATCTACTGATCATACTCTCACCTTACACTAGTTAACATTTTTAAGCACGTATCGACCTTTATATTTTATATAAAGCCCCTTTCTTTAATTTTTGTCATTTACATATTATTTTATCATTACTTGATCACCTTAGTACTTTCTCAATATCAATTAGGTCTTAACTGCCGTCATCACCTCCTCGAGCACAACTTCCATGCTAGGAGCCCACTTGAGTTCGTGAATCCTGGTGCGGAAGCATTTGGAGAACTCCAGCGCCAGTAAGCAAGGATCTTCGCCTGTGGAAGAAGCTGTTTCGCATTCGTGCAATATTGTCACCAGTTGTTTAGCCATATCGTCATCTGAAAATGCAAAGTACAGTTTTATTAAAGATTAGGGTTCAGTAAAATAGGATTAAGTAAGTGGGAAGCGTGGATAATATATATTTTTGGCAATAAGATAGAGGTACTTTTTGCCATCTTTGCCACCGTGGAAGCGCTCCAGCCGGTCATCGTCGTTAGGGCAGGGCGGCAGCACGGGACCCTTTCCTTCCTACTGACACAGGTTATTTCCGGGCACGGCTGCTTCGAAAAAGCAGTGAGGACTCGGCACTACAATAATTGGAGAGGATATGTCACTACCGGCCGTCATATGCTAAATGGTCGGTAGTGGCAGGAATTTTACCGCGGTCGCAACCTTCTGTGAGGAGGTCACCTCGCAGAAGGAGGTGGTGGAGCGGGAGGATGATTTCCACTCGGACCCATTTCGTCTCCGGCAAACCGGGCGGCGAAGGCCTTAGTGTAGCCGCGGGTTGGGATGGGTTTGACCCTCCACCCGCTATAGTGGCCAATCGCGAGGAGGAACGTCCTGGTGTGACTGGACGTTGCCTACTGGAGAGTTAAGCTAAGGTGGTGACCGCGCTTTTGCGGGCCAGTTTTGTCATTAGAATTTGGTCTCCCTAACGTAATAGAGGCAAGCCTGTTACCGTCAACCGGGCACTGTGTACATGACTGTCTAATCTATAATAGTCCTGTACTTTAGTCGCGTTTTACAACACCCACGGAAAGAAATACGCTGGAACTATTGGAGCTATTCTACTCCACCGAGAATCACATGACATATTAAGAAACATTACTATATGACTTACCAGCTCCATGAGCTTTCGCAAACTCATGGGTATTGCCATGGTGCATCTTCATTTCGTCGGTAAGAAGGTCCAGCTTGGAGGCCATGCAGATGACCATACAGCCCATGTCTCGGTTTACCAGGTCGAAGTCCTCGCGCCAGTAGTTGTAGAACTCTTGGACTATGGTGTCAGGAATACCTAGCTAAGAAACAAAGAATACAAGTCAAAATGGTGCTCAGAAGATTGTAAAGTTTTGAAGACCTTCACTTGTGTACAATTCTTGTGATAATCAAATTGAAAAAAAGATAGCATCAAGAACCAGCTACGAGCCTATCTCCCTTAGATTCTCATTTTATTTTAAGAAATATCTTTCTTTACTGACACCTCCCGCTTCAAGAGCGACGATTTAGTCCTGTTTGACTTAATACAAATTTAAACAACTTGTACAAATAACTTCCAAACTCGAGTCAACTACGAGCATTTATGAGCGTTTTTTCCCAAATTGGCATCGAACCAGTAAGCCCGTAAACTTTCTTTTACATTTATTACACCTATTAAACGGGCTGATTTAATCGAAATTCAAAATACAGTCTTCAAGTAACAAACACATTTAATTTTTAACCGACTTCAAAAAAGAAGGAGGTTTCTCAATTCGACCATATATATTTTGTAGTTTTAATGTCAATATAAAAAAACAAATGGGACATTAAAGAATTGTAAATAACGAGAGCCAAACGTATTGCATATTCTTCATCTGTATTTCTTCAAATAAATTGTTTTGGAAAATATAATATCATGTTATAATATAAAAAGTTATTGAAAAATTATATCACCTCACTTTTACAAGAATCAATGACTTTAGCGAATCCACTTGTTAATTTCTTCATGACCTCCTGTGACCCCCTAACTTCTCTCAAACTAATGCCTGCACAAATGACCAACACTATCCTCCATTTTATGATCGCCGCCATCTTATTGAGTGTCAATCTTCAACACTGTTGCATGTTTATATACAATATGACACTTTGTTTTAATTGTTGTTAAATGAGTAGGATAGATTAACACGTGTGAAATTGTATAATTGTATAGGTGGCACGTTTTGTTCAAGGTGCGATGCGATTGCGAACCTTACTAAGAAATCATGATCACAGTGTATTGGATGCTCATTTAGGCTAATTGTTTAGCCATGTTTGTAAAGATTCTTAGAAATAATAATTGCCAATGGTATAGAACGTAATATTACCACTATCATTAGAGTTATGGGCCGTTGAACAAGACCGCAGGGGTGTGCGTGTAAATCAAAGTAAAACGCCAGAACTGTATATCTTAATGTTTATATCCTTATTGGGTTGCCTGGATCGTTGCATGTTAACAAATGCTGCATTTTATACTAATTTATACCTTATCAATATAAATGCACTTAGGTTAAACAACAATATTTAGAAAACTGTTTCCGCTTATGCTGTGCCTGATAAATTCTGGACTTCGGCAGAGTGTGTCCAGAGAGTGTGCCGTCGCACCATCTATTCCTTCCTATTTTAACCAAATCAAGGCTCCAGAGATGTTTCGCTTTGCAATACGTCCTGGGACTTTCTTCTCTAGTAGTAATTTAATCGTTTTCGGTGGAGTACACTAGTAAATAATACCCCATATACTCCGTGGGTGTCGTAACAATTGATGTCTATCTTCAGACAGTATTTATGCAGTCATATAGTACCCGGATGGCGTAAATAGATTGCCCACTATCATGTCATTGTTGGCAAAAAGGGGTCTAGGAGACGCCTCCGCCTAACCGCTTTGCGAATATAGGCGTGAGTATGGGGTATCTCTTCTACCCCAAACTTCTATGATTTTCGATTGAGTGGTTAAGGCGTGTATACGTTACAAACAAACAAAATTACAATGGCATTTATAATATTCGTTACTTTAATTCACTGCTTTACACTGCATGTCCTTCGTGTTACCGTCTCCAATTTCTTTGAACTGCTATTTTTAGAAGGAATGCTGTGTTATGCAGACAAGGGGACGCGTTGTGACTGGGAAGGACTACTATTAAACATATTTATTTAATAATTAATGATTAGTCCTTATCTTCTTTATATTGTATACTACCCATAGGTAGACAAAGTATTCTTGAGAAATAAATTGTTTTATAATAAAAACGTTCGTGAGTTACATTCATATTTATTTAAATAAACGGTTTTACTGACGCGTGTTTACCGGGAACCCCCGACATGGAGCCTTTCTCAAGGAGTAAGTCGCAAAAAAAACCCCCGAAATATGTGAGTAATTCCGTTTATTTCAATAAAATTAGCATTTTTTATCTTTGGTTTAAATTATATTTTATATTTAACATATATTTACTAGACCAAACATCTTTTTAAGTGATCATTATTGACAATGTAAATGCATGGATTGTTGGATTCAATTATTGTTAATTTTGCACATAAATGATCTCCCAAGCGCGACCAATGATCCTATTACTCTCTTTATGGATGTGGATGACAAGTGTAAAGATAAAAACAATTGTGAAATCGACGTAGGCCACACCTTCAACTCTGTCATGAACTTGTTACATGCTAATTATTTAAGCGCTAACATTGGCAAGACAAAATTAATCAATTTTATTCAACGGAGTCCAACACAAACAAATATTACTGTATGCTATAATGTCAAACAATCACAGACACTGACATCACATTTTTAAGCATTTACATAGTCAATAAATTGACAAGGAAAGCATATTGTATATTTATATAAGCGTATAAATAAATCAGCATTTAAGTAGTTTATAGTAAACGACACGAGCGACACTCATAAAGGCATATCATGGGCCGGTAGCCTCTGTCCTCAGACACGGAATTATTTTCTGTGGAAACTTCAGATAAAGAGTTTAATTTTAAGACTCAAAACTACTGGCTTCAGAACTACTGACAGTTGATTGCTTTTCTTCAAAAAGTATATAGTATCTTGCCACTACCTTTAACTTTTTATTCGTGAAACAGAAGCCTCAACATTATCTACTGGCTTTGGCATCTGACGACTATAATCCTCGCCAAACATATAAAACTCGACTCCACTTGCGCAAAATGAACACATACGTAATTAATTATAAATTACCAAAATAGATAAACAAAAGCGATATTCATATATTCAATATTTTAATCGTAGATTAGGTTAGGTCGGAGGCTCGTAATTAGGCTCTGCAGAAATGCTACTATAACCTAACAGATTTTAGATAAGTTTTAAGCATTATTGTTTAACTTTCCGGACACTATTTTATTTTAATTTAAAAAATTACCACTGACATGTTTGACTTTAGTTTTTACTTACTTTCTTTCTTTCCTTTCTTTTTTTAATATGACTTAAGTATTACTGTGTTTTTGGTTTAATTCTAATTTGTATTAATTTTTAAATATTTGTACGCTTCATTGGGGGGTCATAGAGGACATAAAAATATAATATTATTTGACCATCTGTTGTACCTACATATATACATATGTATCACAAAAGAAAAAAACGAATGTCTGATAATCTAACCCTGACCTGCCCTTTTTTTCACAGAAGGTAACCCAGAGTATGTTCTCTATCGGCCATACATAGCATTCCCTTAACAATTTTATATACATATATATGTACGTCCTCATTAGATCCAGATAGTTCCCCATTATATACATTCCTCTTTCTATCTTTATTCTGCTTTCATCATATTTCTGCCATAACCAACTAAATATCCTGATAATAAAGGTAATGAGGCCCTCGGCAGCATGAACGATACATCGCTAATTACTTGTCGTGCGCGACACGACTATGTGTTTAGAGTAGCATTAACTTGGTAGCGACGCCTCACACCCCGCTAAGGTGTGCACAGATCCATTTTCACACGAGAATTTCCTGCTAGCATAGTGCAAAATTATATCAAATGTTCATATAAAGTTTTATGTTATGTATGGTTTATGTATGTATTTATGATCCTGCCACGTGTCACTCGTATGACGTGCCAAAATAGCAAGTAACACTGTATCGGCAGGCCGCTTCACTATTTGATAAAGGTCCCGTCGGATATGGAACTAGTCTGACATCCTGGAAATATACTCAAGAGGAAAACCTTACATTTTTATAAACCTTTTAAATACTATAAGCCTTCAAAAAAACGAATTAAATTGAATGCGTTTAGTGTTACTTGAGTTATACTTTTAGACAAAAGGATTTGCCTAAAACCCCATACTTGCGTACAATCAAACTATCTGTTTTAATATACCCTCTCAACTGTCGCCAGTTTAACGTACGGTTAAATAATCCTCTTACCGTATTTATATATTTAGTCCAACCAAATGTTAATTATTGATTGATATATTTTATTGAACTATGACTGTACAAACATTTATGTGATATACCGCGACGAATTTATTATTGGAAATGCGATAGTTGTCTTTAGAAAAGTGCAAAATTAGGATATTAATGAAATTCAATACTATATGTGACAGTAGGAATTACTAGAATTAATTTATTTGTAAACAAATAACTGTTATAAAATACCAAATACTTATTATTTGGTATTTGATAACACATGAAAATTCCGGTTCTATCGGATACCATTTATTTCTGTCGTGGCAGATTGCACACGTGGTTTTGTGGTACTTACCACAATTGTTTTCTGACGTGGCAGAATTCACGTGCCGTGTGACAACGTAGCCGCACTCTCCACGCCTCCATAAGTCAGCGTACGCTAATCTGGTCACATATAACTCTTCATTAGAACGCTAAACGAGCTCTAAGTAGCATCTACATTACACGAGCTGCCTGCACCGTATATTATAATGCTTGTTACTGAATAGGCAAGGTACCACAATTATTGGTTTTGGTTCTGAGATAGTTCAGAAATTATTCCGTAGGTGATATGGGATGCACACATACAATATTATCTTAACCCACATTATTGTCATTTTGAAAAAAATTAAATTACTTTTTACGAAAAAATTCAAATACTGGTAATCATTTTGATTACAACAATGTGTGTATTGTTTGATAAATTTGTATTGTTTGATAAATTTGTATTATTTGATAAATTTGTATTGTTTGATAAATTTGTATTGTTGATAAATTTGCATAAATTTGCATGAAATAAATAGTAAAACTTTTAAAATGAAATGACAAAACGCAAAAACAATATAGCACAACATTAAAAAACTAATTGACATTTTCATAAACAATTCCAAGTGACTTTAGTATTCTAGTTCTTCTAAGTGACAGAAATTCACATTTTTTTATCAAATTAGGGGGGGGGGGCATGAATAGATGGGTCACCTAATGGTAAGGGACAACCGCCGCCCATGGACACCTGCAAGTCCTGCAACTCGAGAGTCGTAAGTGCGCTGCCCGCCCTTGCGGTTGATTAGGAGGGGGAGTTTGGCCTTCGGTACCCTCACTCATTTGGCAATACAATGCAAGCATTTTTATTTCCACCGCAAAAAAACAGAATGTACATTGTACATTGATGAACAAATTTTGGTACCAAGATAAAGGTGTAGTTTGGCGTGGACGGGAGCCTAAACTAGGTTAAGACCTGTATTTCAAGACTCCAGGATTCGCACCCGCGTGGTTTTGTTAGTCAATATATGTGGTGCGTGTGTGATGTTGTGTGATAGTGTGCGTAACTTAATAATAGTGATAAGTGATTATGTGTCTGTATACGATAGATCAATTAAGTAATATTGGATTATGGAATTTAGCATCGTTTGTTTACCGGATTCTGTGAGGCCGTGGTTCTTCATTTTTTCGGTCGAACCATTTATGCTTCAACAACGCTCTTCCATGGTATTAATACACAATTTAAAAGAAATTTAACATTATTCTGGTTATAACTAAAAATAAATATTAAAATCTTGGTCAAAATTTTGCCGAAAAAATACCTGACTTCTTGCAGCTGTAACCCCTAAAATAAAATACTATCTATGTACCGTAAATACCCAAGTTTTTAACATTTTTACTAATATGTAATGTGGTGCCATTAAATGTAATGGGAGGCAGGTGTGAGACCAAACCAGGCCTGCCAATAGCATGATACAACTAAGGCTAGGTATAACTGCTGTGAAGTTTTCTGTAACTCCTTTGTCGTATTAAAATTTCATAGGGCTGAATAATCATATTACTTTTCATTCAATTAATTAAGGGATCAGACTGTTACGAGGTCACGAAGGTGGTCCATTAAGTACTTAGAAAAAAAAAATTGGACAAGTTGCTATGTATTTTTCAACATAGTCTCCTGTAACTCATGTGAGTCTTCTGAGATGCTTACTGTCTCGGCTATCTCGCGCACCTTGGAGAGATATGGACTTTAGTCACGTTATCCTCGGTGGTAGCCATTGTCGGTCACCTTTTTTTTTTTTTTTTTTTTTTTTTTTTATGCGATAGGGGGCAAACGAGCAGACGGGTCACCTGATGGTAAGTGACTACCGCCGCCCATGGACACCCGCAACTCAAGAGTCACAAGTGCGTTGCCGGCCTTTTAGGTAGAGGTACGCTCTCTTCTTGAAGGTTTGAAGGTCGTATCGGTTCGGAAATACGGCAGGCGACAATTTGTTCCATAAGCTGGTTGTGCGAGGCAAAAAGCTTCTCGAGAAGCGCACAGTGGTGGAGTGCCAATCGTCCGGGGATGGATATTTTGTCGCGTAGGACGATGGCGGAAACCAGCAGCCGGTATAAGTCCGAACAATTCCTCTGAACACTCCCCATGATACAAGCGATAGAGGATGCAGAGTGAAGCTACATCTCTACGCAACGCCAAGGTGTCAAGTCGATCAGAAATATCTTGGCAGTCGATGATGCGAGTCGCTCTCCGTTGAATGCGGTCAAGAGGCAGAAGTTGGTACTGCACCTGCATAGAGATGAGAACAGTATTCCATGTGCGGCCGAACCTGCGCCTTATAAAGTTGCAGTCGGTGGGCCGGAGTAAAATACTGTCTCGATCTGTTTAGCACACCAAGCTTCTTCGAGGCTAATATGGCCTTACTCTCTAAGTGACCGCGAAACTGGACTTCGCTTGATATATCGACGCCAAGGATTCCGATACTGGCTGATGCAGTTAGGGAAGTGCTCTCAAATTGAGGTGATACGACCAATGGCATCTTTTTAGCGGTGAACGCGCAAACCTGTGTCTTCGTGGGGTTAAATTGGACTAGGTTAAGTCGACCCCAATCTGAAACTTTTGATAAAGAAGTTTCGATTTCAGACACAAGTTTGGATCGGCTTTCGATGACGTTTACCCGAGAAATGTTAGCGCGGCCGGTGTAAAGGGCATCACTCGTGCTATCGTCTGCATAGCAATGGATGCTGCTAATCTGCAGCAAGTCGTTGATATGCAGAAGAAACAGCGTGGGTGATAGCACACAGCCTTGTGGGACACCAGAATTAACAGACTTCGAGTCGGAGCATGCACCGTCAACAACGACCTTGATGCTTCTGTCTGTAAGAAAACTGGTGAGCCAATTGCACAGTTTCTCGGGAAGCCCATAGGAAGGAAGCTTCGCAAGGAGCGCTTTGTGCCAGACCCGATCGAAGGCCTTCGCCACGTCCAAACTAACGGCCAACGCTTCCCCCTTGGTCTCGATCGCCTGTGCCCACCGGTGAGTCAAGTATACGAGAAGATCACCAGCTGAACAACCCCGACGGAAGCCGTATTGTCGATCATTGAGGAGCTGGTGGTCTTCTAAGTACCGGAGGAGCTGGCAGTTAACAATGGATTCCATTATCTTGGAGAACAAGGAGGTGATGGCTATGGGTCTGTAGTTGGACGGATCCGAGCGATCTCCTTTTTTAGGGATTGGGTGCACTAGAGCTGTCTTCCATGAGTTCGGGACTACGCCAAGAGAGTAGGAAAGCCGATAAAGGCGCGTTAAAACAGGTGCTAACTCTGGAGCACACGTCTTCAGCACGATAGGAGAGATTCTATCGGGCCCACTCGACTTATGATGGTCGAGGGAAAGAAGCGCTTTACGCACTGCCCTTTGTGTAAACCGGACTTCCGGCATGCGGGTCTCGCACTGCGGTATGGTCGGCGGTGCGCTTCCCCCGTCGTCCAGGGTCGAGTTGGACGCAAAGAGTTTGCCCAGAAGATCGGCTTTTCCTTTAGCGTCGTGGGCCAACGAATTATCTCCTATGCGCAGAGGTGGAAGGGATGGCTTACAAAAGTTCCCCTGGACAGCTTTGGCAAGAGACCAGAATGCACGAGTTCCGGAGGGGAGACTAACTAGTCTCTCGCCAATTCTGCCGATGTGAGCCGACTTCGCCCCAGCAATTACTCTTTTGAGGGACCTGGAGGCAAAGTTAAATTGCTTCTTTAATGTGCTGGTCTTTACATCCCGTGCTGTCGCTGCATTAGCCCATGCTTGGTAACATTCCTGCTTTCGGCGGGACGCCGCTTTGCAGGTTCGACCAAACCAAGGCTGGGACTTGCCACCTGTGGGAATCAGGGAGAATGGAATGAAAAGTTCCATACCCTGAAGCACAACATCCGCGACAGAGTCAGCAACGACATTGGGATCATCCGGCGAGAAGCAAACCTGCCTCCATGGGTAGGATGCAAAGAATGTTCTCATTCCATCCCAGTCTGCTGACCTATAGTGCCATACGCGGCGACTGCCTGTAACTCGCGGCCGCAGCGAGTGAACGAGTGGCACCATACTCCTAATCAGGCAATGGTCCGAAGAGCCAAGAGGGGCCTCAACGGATACTTTGTAGCCGTTAGGATGTGAGGTCAGCAGAAGATCCAACAGTGAAGGCACGTGGCTTTCTGCATCTGGGATTCGCGTAGGCGTTGCTACCAGCTGCGTCAAGCCATATGCCAAGGCGAAATCGTGAACAGATCTTCCCGCATGATCGGTTTTGCGCGAACCAAGCCATTCGGCGTGATGGGCGTTAAAGTCGCCAAGAATAACGATCTCTGCAGATGGGACCTGCTGGAGCACTGAGTCTGTAGCCATTTGGACGTGGTCGATGAGTCGGTCCGTTTCGGCATCACCGCTATGGGACCTGTAGAGGCATAGGTAGATGCGGGGATGGTCGTCGCAGTCTACACGTAGCCATAAGATGGAGAGGTCCCTACCTTCAAGATTGCCGAGGCGGCGAGAAGTGATATCATCTATAACGTACACGCATACACGAGCCTTAGGAACAAAGGAGTGTTCCAATCCGTACCCAGGGTAGCAGAGGTAGGATGTGTCCGCTGGAGATGATATCTGCGTCTCGGTTAAAAAGAGCAAGGCCGGCTTTGCTGTCTCAAGGTGGTGGTGGACAGTGTCGAGGTTTGAATGTAAGCCCCTGATGTTACAAAAATCCACGGTAAACGTGACAGGGGGTGCCATGGTGTGCCTTCTCTTGCTCCGAGCAGATTTTGAGAGCGCAGTTGAGCCCCCCCCAGAGTACGAGGGGCAGCCTGGGCGTCCACGCTCAGGCATAATCCGTACTGAGGACGGGGGTGGACGTCCAGGGGGGGATTCTCCAACGCTAGCGCTGGTACCCCCCTGGGGTATCCTTTTCGTTAACAGCGCTATCATTAGGGGGGTGGGGGATTTTGGGCCTCCGGAGACCTCACTCATTTCGGGGAAATGCAACGCAAGCGTTACTTCACAACCGGTTTTCTGTGAGGCCGTGGTATCGCACCGGTCGAGCCGGCCCATTCGTGCTTAAGCAAGCATGGCTCTACCACTACAAAAACCGAAGTTCAACCACGTTGAAGCTCATCAAATATTAATTGGATATTGCTCTTTTTACATTTTTCAAAACAAAAACAAAACTTAAAGTTAGATTCGGTTGAAATTTTAACAGTAACCATCTCCGAAGGTGTACTACACGATAGTAAATTACTCTTGCGATAATGGCGCCATCGGACAGTGAGGCTAAATACTTATCGTACCATCGTCGTATACAGTCATACTACACACTACGCGTGCCCCTTTTACGTAAGTGATACATAAGTTAAGTTTTAGGCGCCGCTTTCAAAATATGTAGTAAAGTATCTTTATATATAATATAGTAAAGCATGTAGCAAGAAACAATTACACTTAAATACATAATTATAAGATTTCACTTGTAGAGAAAAATATTATAGGGAAAATAGTCAGCAGATAAGTATACGCACATCATATATCGCCTATATAATAATATGTACAAAATGTCTTGAGTTTTTAGTTATCTTAAGTCGTTTAGTTATCTTCTCAATTGTCCGCCCAAACTAATGCTAAATTTCCGTGGTGATGAAACTCTTTATTTTATACGAATGCATATAACGTATTTTATAAATTCATCTAAACATTTCTTTACAATTTTTATTTTCCTTTTAAAAATGAAAAACATTATTCTGTGTTAAATACAAGAGTTAGATATATGGTGTCGCGGACTTTATTGTGGATCTACTAAAAACTAATATTTTTCCTCTACATTGTTTTCCTTTGTTTGGAACCGTTTACCCGGCGCAGGCTGATGAAACGAATAACTAGTTAATTTTTCTTCGACTTATTTCACAAATTTTAAAATTTTACACTGAAAGAAGGTTATGTCACAATAAAATGTAGCCTTTGTCACTCAGAAAGAGTCGAGCTTTGAGTGAGTCGAGTCGAGTGAAAGAATTTTTAGAGTCGGATCGGTGGATCCAGAGATTACCCCCTACAAACAAACAACAAACAATTTTACTTCTTTATAATATTAGTGTAGATATGAAATCATTAAGCCATTTTTACTTGGGATGATGTGAGGATCCTTACGATAGCCTATACATCCAATCTGTTCAGGCATTTACAGGTAGAAGTAGAATTCAAAACTTACACATTTATGTACATGAACCCTAAACATTACTTAAATATTTTAAATAAAAGGAGGAGTCCTTTAATATATTATATAACATATATTATTATCTGTCTTTAATAAGAGTTGAAAGATAAGAAGACTTTATCCCTGAAGGAGTAAGCTGTGTCGTATTAACCCATTATGGACTGTATATTTCCCAATAGTGGTGGTGTTCTCGACATTGATGTAAACTGAGCTTTTGAAATTTAAGTTTGGCTATAGATAATATACAGGAAAGCTTATACGGCTTATACGGATGGATTGCGAAGTACAAGCGTCAGGGGCTTCGGAATAGGCAGTTGTGAAGATAATTTTATCTACTATTTAGCTTAGTATTGAAGGTTGTATGTTGCAGTTTAGTACCGCTAGTTATGGTGTCAAACGCTTTAAACGCCTATGTTACAACTTTAAACGTATTGGATTGTAGATAATTTTATAGCGTAATAACATTTTCTACACCTTTATCTTTTGTATGCAGTTTTTATAGCCTTAGATATGGCTGGTTTGTTCAGGGAATGGCTAGCTAACTGTATTCTTTTCATTACGTAGTGATGACATATATGTCAAAAAGATTGTAGTCAACAGAAGATAGGTACATACAGTATTATCTGGAAGACATTGCTTTGCACAGCGATAAGACCGCCCATTGTACATACATGCCGCCTCGTATCAACTGTTTTTAACTTTGCGTCTGTTGTTAAATTTCGTGGTGTACAATAAAGAACTTTCTACCTATATATTTAAACCATCCGGGGACTGACACAAACACACAAATAAATAAATGCTTTAGCGCAGTGAAATAAAAATGGGCTAGCGGTTTACGAGACATTCGTCGACATGTAAATGATAAATCAATCTAATAAATAGAATATAATAAAACTACAGTGTTATTTTTGTAAGTTTGTTAAACGTCTTTATCTCTGAAACTATCAGTCAGATTTATATGATTATCATTGTACTGAATAGAGTATTTATTGATAAATAATATAAACCGTAAAACATCACGCTGCGACTCTTAGGAGCTGAGCAGTCACCATAAACGAATGTGAAATTGTATAGAATGGCTAGTTACGTACGTAGAGATTTCGATAGAAACGTTCTGTCATAGACAATTTTTTTTTGTAAACTCTGTGACTTCACAAGAGAGGATTGATTTCCAGACAGATTTATCTGTGGGTTTTGCACACACGTTGTGGTTACGCCAGGCATGGCCATAAATCTTCGGTGTCCACTATCTGACTGCAATAGATAGTTTTTGTCTGCAGTATTTCATGGGCTTAGCTCATAGACTGAACAGCAATCAATGAGACATATCACCCGCTACTTCTGACATGTAAGGAAATTTAAAAGAGTTTTATAGACAATCTGATCGTTTTAAATAAGTACTTAGAAAAGATGGTTATGTGACTTTGATTGCACAGTATTAATCTCTTAGAACATTTTCAGTTTTTATAGTTTCAAGGAACAGGGGGATTGTCTGCAAATCCTTTATTGCCTAAATCGGGTACCAATGGTATAATTGTATTAGTATAAACAAATAAGTCTAGCCTATTTAGGTATCGAAGACAGTATTATGCAAAAACAAGGCAAAACAAACTTTTTGTACTACTTATTAATGTGACAATGAAACATTAATTCCTTGACCGAATAAAACACTCTGAAGTATACTTATCATCAGATGGGCTGTGTGTCAATTTGCTATCTTATGCTTAGAAAGAAAGATTATTTATATTTGAAATTAATGGTAAAAAGATATATCTATATTAGTCTCAGTCATTCAGGGGAGCTTTCGATCTTGCAAGTACTGTTGAGTCAGGTAGCGATCTCTGGACTCTACACTGTGTGTGATATGACATAAATACATGCACTCACCCGTATACATGATGGGATAGGCAGAGTCTTATTAAACGCTCATAGCTCGCAAAATTGGGAGAAGGTGTATTGAAATTGGAAGTAAGGATAGAAATTAATTAAATAGACACTGCTTTGCTAATGTGGGCGTGTAATAAACAGTCGAAGCAG
Source organism: Tyria jacobaeae (assembly GCA_947561695.1). NCBI lineage: Eukaryota > Metazoa > Arthropoda > Insecta > Lepidoptera > Erebidae > Tyria > Tyria jacobaeae. Next base: position 19,108,550 of record OX387224.1, on the reverse strand, counting down.
GTCAGGTCCTCGTGCCATGTAACTTAATGGTATGTTTTCTTTTTCAATAATATATTACAATTAATATTCTCTTTTTGTTTTCAGGTACGTACCTTCACGGAAATAATTTTTCTCAAGAGTATTATGATACTGTTTCAGGTATGTTTAAGTCTTTATAACATTATTTAATATCGGATACCTACGTTCACATTTATAACAGCAGATTAAAAATATGTTACAATTCTTGACGTTAATAGTTTTTAAAGAATATAAGTCCGGAGCAAAGGAATACAATAACCGTAATTCACTTATTCATCATGCAATCCGAAGCATCTGCGAAGAAGTTTAGTGTCCCAAAACCTGGTCTCTTAAGGTATTAATGGTATATTAGTGGAAAACTGCAACGCTTGGCCCAGAAGAAAAAGAGGAAAATCCTTGCCACTTCCAGTATGAAATTTACTTGTAACACAACTGTTTTGGAGAAAGTATTTTATTGCCGTCTACAACAAGCAGCACTAAAGTGATTCTTAAAAAAATATTTCAAAAAAGCCAAACTATCAGTGAACTAGACTTTTAGTAGTTATATATTCCAAAGCATCGTGGCAACTAGTTGTGTAAATGTATAAACTTGTGTCAGGAAATGGATTTCTACACGAAACACATTGAGTAAGTAATAAAATAAGTCATTTTATCAAGCATTTGTCTCATTTCCGACAGCGGTATAAAACTTTAACGTGTTCTAATGGTAGAAACTGTATTTCCTGTCTACTAATACATATAAGAAAGCTTTGTTCAAAGTTCAAGTTCGCTAGTCTCTGGATCTATGAGTATTATTTGACTAACAATATAAGGTATAAAATATCACTCGGCGATCCTTATTTAAGGAGTAAAAGAGACACTACGTCATATAAGTCGAACTTGCTGCATATAAACAGTAGTAGATTGTTGTCAAAACGTCCGTCGATTTATTCAATCGCTATTAAATCCTAATCCCACCACCATTTATCGTCGTAAATCCCTCCATTAATGACTTAACGTCCACCTGGTGACGCTGGAGGGTTAATCTCATTGAATCCCAGGACATGCCGGTGTAACCCTGCGCCACAATCGCAGCTGCACATAATGATGGCCATCTCGCGTTGATCGTCAGCGATTTGTCTAACTGACCTTTAGAAGGTAGGCTCGTCGCTCAGAGCTACTAAACGTTAGACGTGGCAAGCGTTATGCTTATTATGTTATATTTTTAACTACCATACACTTTTTTAAATTCTCTTCGTCCACTTCAAACAAACAAAGTATATAAAGAATACAAAATAATAAGTAAATAACATTAAATGATATATGTCTACAGTGCAATACATTTAATTCATTCATGTTGAGCACACTTTCTTTTAGAGCGAAAATCCCGGCATATAAATAACAACCTTATTACTTAAACATTATGTTTGATTATATTTTTTTAAGAAGTATTCATAAGTAAATTAAAAGCTTTAAGTCATTTAATCATTCTTCTCTTAAGATATTTTAGTCTATTTTTGAACACCTTCGACTAGAATAAAAAAAATATACACTTTAATGAGAAACTCATCTTCAATTGAAATTTGGTTTTGAACCGACGAAAAAAAATGGAGGTTCTCAAGGCGACGTGTATATTTATACTTACAACTTTTTACAGGGTAGCCCGATTTTAATAATTCTTTTTTTATTGGATACTAAATACCTCGAAATTGGTCCCATGTAAATTAAAAAAAATCTACCCTAAGGGTGGGAAAAAAGGGGTGATTTATTGTTTACTCACAGATTTGAATGCTGAGTTGTGTATGTTATTAATAATAAATATAAAATATTTAAATTATAAATAAAACATTACATTATAAATGTTACATTAGATTACAAAAAAAAAACTTACGATTCACCTGTCAGTCTCTTGTAGACCTCTCAGTCTAGCTGTAGCTCAGTTGTAGACCTCTCAGTCTAGCTATTTTAAAAGTAATAAAAATTAAGCATGTAGTTTATAGCCACAAAGAAAATATGAAATAAAAACTTTTTACCAAAAAAATTAAACAGCCAAAAAAACTAAAAAAAGATAAAAAATAATAAACGTTTTTTATTTTTTTCGGCGGTTTAATTTTTTTTGTTAAAACGTTTTTATTCTAGTTAGAATATCTACTAACTATTCCTTTAAAAAAACATCAGACATATATGCATATACTCTATATTCAGACAGTGCCGTACATATATTTGTAGTAGGCATAATACGAACCGTACCATCACCAATCCATACTAAAGTGTTGTGTAAATAATGTCAAATAACTCACTTTTTCATTTACGTCAAGCGGTGGACGGTGATAGCTGACGATGATGACGATGATGAACATATGTAATGAAGACGTGTTTTTGCAAACAATATAAATTACATATATTTGATCTTGCCTATTCTAAACATTTGTGCTCTACACAAGCACAAACGTAACTAAATACAAAGATGTCTCAAGACACTTATCTGTTCGGACGCCGGTCGACGGATGCTGAAGGCACCCGGATTAGTGTCCAGTTGGGGTCCAGTCGGGTTATAGCCATCTTGATGGGACACTCAGATTGTGTTTTAGGGTTACAAGATTTGTAGTATATGTATTAAGTTATGTTTACAACATTAGGCGCAGTAACTTGATGTATCATTTGCTCTATATTATATATGCTTATGGACTGTTTACTAACTCGTACCTAAGCAAGAAAAAATATTAATTAAAGTAGAGTAAAGGTTGATTAGATAAGATAAAAAGTTCTTATTGTGAGATATTGATTTCAATCCAACTTACCGTCAACTCTTACCTTACGTAACAGGTCACATATTATAAAGTAAATGTAAATAAAAACAAATTATTTTTAAATTCATTCCATAAGATTTTGGTAGACGAAGAGACCTGTGAAAACCTCATTACATTACTCTGTATATATTTAAAGAAATGAAGTAATAGATATAATATTACAATTTATTACCATTAACAGTCCATTAATGAATAACCACAGTTAACTTCACGTCAAATAGCAAACTTCATGGCATAAATGACATAGACGTCGACAGGCCGCCGCCGCCGGGACAAACGGTCAGACACAATCTAATAACGCTGTAATTGCCGGGACAAGTTATATAGCGGACATAAACTGCATTTAATTGCGTGAAGGCAGTAAACTTCATCAATGGTCCTATGTTCGCACTAATGACGAGTGCAAGTACGGTCAATTCACTTAAATCGAAACATTTATGTTTGATTTTCTCGCTTTTTTACTGTACTTCTAAGTATTAAAAGTACCGTAAAATCACTTTACAATTATTTTCACATACTTGTTAGGTTACGGAAATCGTACATGGTCCTTCGAGCCGGCATTAAACCAATGATTGGTCATAAATAAAAAACTAATATTATTTACTGCACTGGGTAAATTATAACGTAGTTATTCTTCATTGTATCTTTAGTCAACTTTACTCACGCCTGTATCCCCAAAGGGGTAGGCAAAGAAGTATTAATCGCCTTCATTTTGTCGTCTATAATGTAGTCCCAATTACCTAAGTGGGGAAAGCTTTTACCGTCAACCGGGCACTTTGGTAATTGAATAGGAAAATTGGGAGTATATTAAAATGTGTTGGAAGAACAGAGTCTAAAAAAATTAAATGCTTATACGGATATATTTAGAAGTTTAAGCAACAGTTTAAAACGTCAGGGTCAAATAACGTGTAAGTAGTACCCTGGAACCGGCTGATGCTGAGGAGTCCGAGTCTCTCTAACACAATACAATTATTTATTAGCTTAAAACACATACACTTTTTTTATATTATAAGGGACAGACAAACAGATGTACCACCTGATGGTGACAACCGCCGTCCATGGACACCTGCAACTCGATAGTCGTAAGTGCGCTACCCGCCTTTGAGGGTGATGGTTTGCGGGGAGGGGAGGAGATGGGAAAAGGGGCGGGGGGATCACGGTTCACGTAAACGTACATTACAATAACTGTATATTTAACTATTTGGTATTTAACCAACAGAAGTCAGTGTAAGTCAATAATCCCTTTCCTGCCTCTGCCTACCCTTGTTCATACTTTTCTCTTTCAATATACACAACATTTTAACTGAATTCATATTGACGGCAATGGGCTTGTCATTGTTAAGATAGTGGGACTATATTCTCATTGTACAAATTCTGATAATACAAGCGTGATCGTATGTATGTATTTACATATGTGAATCAGTCCCGCATAAACCTACCCATTCATGAAATACTACTTGAACGGCACTCTCGCACAAACAAGTCCCTTAGTCTCAACTGTCGCAGTCATAAATAACTAAATTATTTAAAATTCATTCATAAACTAACTCGACTGCAATAGTTGGTAAGTAATTAAGTATTTGTTCCTTGTTTTGAAAGTTTTTCTGTTCAAGTTTATAGTTACGGATGGATGAACAATTTACAATAGGAAATGTTGGTTCGAAAATAAATGCTTGCATTATTTGTTATGTCTTAGTCCGGTCAATCTAGACCAAAAAATGAGAGTGAAGTTACATAAAGTCCCAACAAGCTGAAAATCAGTAAAATTGTTCCAATTATAAACAATGTTTAAAAGTTCCCCATCATTCCCGTGTGCGAAAAAAAAAAATATTCAAGGTCAAAGGTCAAAAAAATGAGTTTTTCGCGATTTTCAGCAAAACGGTAAGTTTTATCATAGAAGTACCTCAGCCAAAAATTGTAGATTATAAAATTATCTATAAAAAATGTATCAATACTTTTTTTCTTACGAGCCGCTGTTTCTGAGATATAATAATTCAAAGAGTTATAAAAGTTGTCATCTAATTTTAGCCAATTTAATCCCACTTAGATACTTTAAATATAGCCTATATATAGGATATAGCCTATATATAGGATATAGCCTATATATAGGATATAGCCTATAAATAGGATATAGCCTATAAATAGGATATAGCCTATAAATAGGATATAGCCTATTTTTGTTATCTGTGATTCTTTAGTCGCCTTTTACGACAACCACGGTATGGGATAGCCCTATTCTACTCTCTCGGAAAGCATTCTATTATGTATATTCTTGTATAATGTTTACTTATTTTTGAGCACAACCAAGAATGTACAGGACAGATGATTAGGGCTTGAATTGGATACAATGGTTCAAATACTCACCTCCTAACTAGCCGCGCCTAGTGTTGTGGGTTCAAACCCCATAAAAATGTTATCCTCAATTACTAGTTTTGCGTCTGAACGTTTTATGTATGTTCTGTTAATTTAAAAGACAATGCCGTGTGATTCTTGGTGGATTAGAATTGGGCCGCACCATGTCTTACCGTGGTGCAAATTTGTGCTCCTTATAATGTTAGATTTTATTCGCGAAAGCCAATTATGGTATAACAATATCTTATATATATACAATATCTTTATTCATATTTACAGACCATAAACGTTATTAGCGTAGTACATGGAGGGAAAATAAAACTCATTCTGTGAATTCCAATATGTTTTTGAAACCATTTACGCTAAAAGTTTCTGTTTATGCTTGGTTTCTGGCACATATTTTGACGCACCCAAGTGCACCAAAACCTATAAGTTACTTCCCGTTGCTTTAGAAGAACAAGGTATCACAGTAAAAGTGGAGGAAAAAAACCGAAAATCGTTAATTTGTTACTTTATTATATAAAAATAGCTTTTACGATTATTAACTTTTATTTGCGGTCAAAAACGAGGTCGATATATGGAAGCGAAATTGCAAAGTTAAGTTTGTCCTTCGTAAATAACGGTCAAATTCCCGACATAGATGACATATTACCCAACTGCGCAAGACTGTGGGTTATGTGTTTCGTGTGTATGTATCTATGTACGTATTATTATTTTATTTCCTATTCACAAAAAAAATAGTTACACAACAATAGCAGTAAGCAGCTGACACATATATGATGTTTCTTTGTCACACACCCTGGAAGCTTAAAAGGCATGATAACTTTTAAAGTTTTTTTGTAGACGTGATAACGTCTAAACGGATGTCCATCTCATATAATTATATCATATTGATACTGTTTTCAAATCTACTTCGGAATCACAATAACTTTTTTTTATACTATAGGGTAACAGACGAACAGACCCTTGATGGTAAGTGACAACGGCCGTCCATGGACACCTGCAACTCGAGAGTCGTAAGTGTGCTGACCGCCTTTGAGGGTGATGAGGGATGGGGGATGCTAGGAGGGGAAAGAAGAGATGGGAAAGAGGAGAGGATGAGAGGAGAGGAAAGGGGATAGGGGGAGTTGGGCCTCCGGAAACCTCACTCATTTAGGGGAAATGAAACCCAAGCGTTACTTCACAACCGGTTTTCTGTAAGGCCGTGGTATCGCACCGGTCGAGCCGGCCCATTCGTGCCTAAGCATGGCTCTACCACTGGAATTCTACTACTGACTACACAAAATGTTTCCAATTCAAATATCGGCGACAGCATACCGGTAGGTGACGTCATGAATGACGTAATTGATGCAAGACATACTCAATGGTCTCTTTGTTGCAGAGAGCCTCCCACTACAGAGGTTGTGTTTCAGAAACAATACAAAGCTTTTAAAATGTTGTTGAGTTCATTGCTGCCATCTGTTGAGGAATTGGTGTAATGTTGAGAACCTAACTCTTTACACTGTGGTTCCAAAAACGACAATAGGATAAAAATGTATTTATACCTTACTATATTTTTTTTTTTTTTTTTTATACTATAGAGGGACAGACGAACAGACGGGTCACCTGATGGTAATTGACACTTGCAACTCAAGAGTCGCAAGTGCGCTGTCCGCCTTTGAGGGTGATGAGGGATTAATGACGTTTGTTACTCGATCACTCCAAAACGGCTTAACAAATCTCAATAAAATTTGGCACAGGGATAGAATATATTCGAGAATAGCACTGAAGCAAATTGCTGTCCCGGAAAAATGTATTAACTTTTAATAAGTAAAGTTTTTAATTCCACAATAAATATTTTGACGAAAACCAAATCTAATTAATCTGAATTCTTCGAGGCGTCCACTTAACTCGAGTACGTAAAAAATGGCCATCACTCGCAGTGAGAACCACTTCACAATATTATTTATTGACTTTATCTATGAAAGGCGACACTGTTCATATACATGTACAGGGTTGGTTGGTGGTTACCGTGCAATATAAACAACTCCCTTTAATTTCCGGGGTCACACCCCGCTCTATATTTATGTTGTTAGCCATGGGACTGTTTTAGTATCGTTTTACTATAATCAAGTTGTTCAATATTGATTTTTATATGGATACATATTGACTTCAACCTGTATGTATTTATAGACATATTTTTGCAATACAGAAAAAGGGGCAAGCCAGAATACGGGTCACCTGATGGTTAGTGACTAACGCCATCCATGGACCGCAACTAAAGAGTCGCAAGTAAGCTGTCCGCCGTTAAGGAGAAGGGTATTCCGGTGAATATTACTTCATTTTCCTCCTCTATGTGAGGCCAATGTAATATTTCGGTCGAGCCGGCCCATGCGTGCCTAAGCATGGGTCTTTCACGTTTATTCCTCTGTCAGTCTGTATATCTGTTTTATAAAGTTTTTAGTTATTGCATTTAAAAAAAAAATAGTTAAGGGTAGCTATTTATTTCTTAGCATACCAATCTACCTGTATCATAAGCTGTATTTTTTTTCTTTCGATGCACTGTCATCATTTGTATATATTTGTATATATAATATACCATATTAAATTACTAAACTGCCCGTACAGTGTTGCGGGCAATAAGCTTGCCCCTTATTACGTTTCTAATTGGCAAAATGTGTGTGTTCGTGTGTGTGTGTCACTTCTTTCTACCCTTTCAAGGATATATGTGTGTTATGTACATATACGAGTGTGTATGTAATATATATTTTTTAACACTATGTCCAAATTCAAGACTGAGGTGTTGGTTGTGTGTTTTACATACAGACATACGCTCACGTAACATATCCCTGATGGGGTAAGCAGAGGCTTTAGGAATGAAAGCTATTACAATAGTCAGTTTAAGGAAGGGTAGGGAAAACAGTGAATGGAAAGGGATATTACTTAAATGGATGGGTTGGAATTTATGATACCTATATTGTATGTTGGTGCAACCATCGTTAAGCTGCTGCGCAACTCATTAAACTAACGTTTCTCTAAGATTCACTTATTTTGGTGAAAATATTTCTATTATGCTATTCTGTTGTTACAACTACCTTAATTTAGTTTTTTAAAAAGACAGCACTAAAGTGAAATCTGAAATTACTAAAACATTTGGCAAGATGATTGAATTAATTAAATCTCCTGACACACAATTTTAAAGATTTTCAAATTCCTACAAATGATGGTTTACGTATATTATAGTTTATATAGCTGAGTAATTACTATGCTACTGAGTTTTCATACTAGGCAACCTACCGTATAATCTTTTTATCTTCATAACTCAATGCTAAGAATAAGATATTTTACATCACCGTGCCGTTAATTTACGTAATTTGCGACAGATGGCGTTAGTAGTAAAACTCTTGTTGATAAATATTACTTATTACTGGCTGTTTTAATTTTTTTTTAGATTTTTTGATTTTTTACAAATTGTTTTTTAATTAGATTTATTTTTGTTTTTTTTTTTTTTTTGGTGAATTGTACCACAAGTAAGTATCAGCTGTCGGATAATATTTATTAGTGACAAAATAAAATTATACATGTACATATATACCGTCTAATATTAGTGTGATATACTCATATTCTTTCTCTACTGTATAATGTCTTGTTTCACCCATCTACCCCTATCTACCTAAAACAACATTTCTCATTTACGTGACACACACAATAGGTGCTTGAGATCATCAGAAAATCTGACGTTGGAAATACCAACTCACTCTACAATGTTTTGGGATAAATCGTTCACTGTGCAAGCCGCACGCATTTGGAATGCATTGCCAGAGGATATCCGACGGGCTCAATCACTAGCTGTCTTTCAGAAGCTCGTCAAGGATCACTACCTATCTCAGTTATACTTGTTTATTGCATATATTTATGTATGTGTATATGTATTAGTGTATGTGTATGTATGTGTATATATGTATAATTGTAATTTGTTTTTACTTAGTTTCTTTTCTAACTCTTGTTTTTGTTTATTATTGATTTATTTTTCTATTCTCTTTTTTTACTCTTTGTGCACCACTATAACCTAATACTTTTCAGTATAGTCCATCAGGTTGTCTGGAAGAGATCGCAGATTGTGATAAGACCGCCATTTGTACTCACCTCTTATTATGTTCTTTGTTTGATACCTCACGTGTACAATAAAGTGAATCTATCAATCTATCTAAATAAGGGCTAAGTTGAGTATCTTAAAACTTAACAATTTTGGTTCTGTCAAACTAAAATAATTTTAATTTTGCTCTTTCAGACTAAGTAACGTCGTTTGGCAGGACTAAACTAAATTTTAGCCCAGCTTAGGGAGTTTTGTAACAATAGGATTGCTAGCAATGTCTGCTTGTATTTTACTTAGTAAATTTATTAAATGTGGAAACTATCAATTCATGACACTTCGGGCAGCTCATGAGGTATCAAAAGATAAAAGAACCTCTTGGGATTTCGTTTTTTTTTTAAATTGACAGATAGTCCTTTTATGACAAAACATTTAAGATCACCAAAACAGGATTATTTTACGACCACAGTACAAATTTCTTACAATTATGAATAACATTTGGTCGTCTCAAAAAAATATTAGTGACTTGTTGGTCTAGTGGTTACTGCGATTTCTAAACCAGAGGTCGTAAATTCGATTCCCACAAATAGTAGTCCCGCATCTGGGTGTTGTGTCCATTGTTTGGAAAGTCTCCAAGCACAGAAATAATTCCAAGTGAGGGACCACTTTTTTTTTAATTCAATTTATAAATATAGGCATTATTTCACATTGACAAGTTTTTATACAAATATATTAGTTTGGCAATGGTCACGAACTGTAAGTACTGCATACGTACGTAGCTGTCCCATAGCTATTTTGTTATAGAGTATTAAAACAATGTGACTTTCAATTCCGAATAGACAATATTAGAAATATTTTATTTTCAAAGAACGTTATGACTTATTATAGCGATATGCAGTGCAGCACTGTCTTTACGAAGGTATGATACCACAGAGTAATAAAAAGTAACTTCTCATAGATAATAATTGACTTTAAAAGACGTAAACTTACCAGGTGTTACATAAGATAGGTTTTGGATCAATGCTATATTCTGCCTTATTTTGCATGCAAATGTATACTGCGGCTAATGACCTATTACCTTATTTAACATTGTATTACTTAACACTGTATTAGATTACATTATTTTTATTATTACATGATGTTATTATACTTTATTTTACTAATAATTATTATTTTATACTATATGCATAAATTATTTTATTGTATAACAACACTTATTTAATAACCATTTGCGTAATTGAGTTCTAAAATATTCGAATGGTAGTTCCATTATATTTTTAGGCAGTCTATTGAATAATATTATACATACGACAAACATTTTTTTATTTATAGTATATTTACAAAATGGGACCACTATTTTTAGAAGATCTCGAGATTCATATTTCGTGTAAATGTCGCCTTTGAATTTAAAAAAGTCATAACCTACTCTGAATCTGAGTCTTCAAAAATCACAGGTCCAGGTCAATTATTTAATTTTCTTAAGTAAAGGCCTATAAGAGTCAAGTGGGCCGACGCCGCAAGCTGCTCTATTGCACTTCTTTTGGACAATGAGTGCACTATATCCGTAGAATTACCCCATATTATTAATCCATACCTAAGCGCGGACTCAACATAGCATGTATATGCCATAATAGCCGTATTTTCATCTGATATAACCCGAAGCTTCCTTAGAGCATATGCACATGTGCTAAGCAAGATACCGTTTATGTGTTGCTACGCCTTCAATGCAACGTAGCACGATAAATCGCAAAAACGTCCAATTTCAAGAATTACCCTCTAACTCTAAACGTCAAGGAGTTGTGCGTTTTACCATCAGCTCAGCAACATGAGACGCTAATAGCTTTATTTATTATATTTGAGCGTATTAAATAAAATAAAATATTAAAAATCATATTTTAATGTTGATATTCCATCATCAAACACATGAAAGTCGGTCTACAATTGACGGGGAAATCTCTTAACATCCTCTTCCTTTTCTGAAGTCGGTTGCAAAATTCAAGGTCAACTTATTCATCCAACAGCAATGTTAAATTATACGAATATTTCCTTTTATTTCAAATTGATTCGTCAACTAATTATCCTGATTATGTTGGTTATATAAATGACATTTGGTATATTATGTCGTACTTATATGTAAAAGGAGGTTATTTTCCCCCGCACCGATCACTTATTTATTTATACATGCTTAGGTATATCTTTTTTTTCGATTTTGTCTTATATTTTTATTAAATTATTTTGTTATAGCTTATTTTTCTCTCATTCTATTGTTAGCTGTTTATTAACGTGTGTGTATTCATCTAAGAATACATATATTTTTCTGTTTTCTTCTTTTTCTACACACTTACGATGATAATAACGTCAGTATTCTCATTTTCAGTCATGTGTTACAACTTTTGTCAATTCTTGTACTTATTTGATTCTTGTCTTTAAAGTTGATTTTTCACCATTGGTTACCTTATTAAGCATACTGTTATTTGATTATGTCAAACCTTTTATAAATATTTCATTGATAAACGACTGTATGCAAGAATATAAACATACGACCTACTTCCACAGATGTCGGGAAATAAACCCATAATACCCCATAGCGCACAGCATGAATATTATTTAATATTCAACTGTGCGCCAACAAAATGGCTATGACATCATCAATGGCGCCTTTTTATTACTTCGCTATGGGTTAGATATGTCTAGTAGATTAAAGGACTATTTTACTTTTACTGAGAACATACTTGGCAAAACCATGCTTAGGTATATGTTAATCAATACATCAGTGACAAAACCGGTTGCGAAGCAATGCTTGTTTAGTGTTCCGCCAGGTAAGTGGAGTTATTTTTCTACTGCAGAATGAGAACACTGAAGCTGCTCTGTCAGATAACGTAAAGTGAACCAGGGATCTAATGGATCCCTGGTTCACTGAGTCTTTTTAACTCATCTACATCTATTGTTGGAGGTCATCCTGGATGAGGTTCATCAGATAGGTCATATATTCCATCCTTAAATCTTCTGAACCAATGTTTGGTGGTATCGTAAGAGAGCACGCCTTCGCCTTTCGTTCCACATATATTGCGCACTGCTTCAGTCGCTTTTTTTCGACTTTCGACGCGAAATTCGTGAAGTAAAAGCAGCCGAAGTTCTCTATGAGAAATATCCATAAATGGCTGTAGTTTTACTATTCGAAATCCAGTTGTCAACTGATCTGACATACAACTCTTGCTTTATTTATATACTACTTCAAGAAATTCGAGATAGTTCTATAACGTTTTAGAAACTGATCGAAAAAAGTGTCGGGTTTATTAGTTGCCAACCTAATAGTTTCTTGTTTTAATTTCTTCTGAGAAAAACTATGATTACATAAGTTGAAGTCATTGCAGATGCATCCAAAAGGTACTGTTTTGATGTTTGATAGAATTAAACTCATTTGACTTGATAGTCATCTGTAAATAAAGCTAAAACATTGCTAACAATAATATGTTCTAAATTTCTTACAATATCAGTAAGTGCGCAATGGCAGTTAATGGTAGTACCCTTTCAAAAAGAAAATGTTTTCCCCTCATCTTTTTATAATAGAAATAGCATGTTGATAAATCATTAGTAGGTACGCAAATACATTTGTGAACAAAGAATCATTCGCTGAATTATATTTGAAGTCAGTGCCAAGAAAACTAACAGAGAGCAAAGTTATTATGAAATTAAACTATAAAAATCCAATCATGTTAAAAATACTATTATGAAAGCAAATAAATAATTATATATATACATATATATTACTTACGAAAAATTACATATATATGTAATTTTTCGTAAGTGGCTAAGTAACCTAGTCATTATCAATATTATCTTCCTATTATGGTCCCAATTTTATTTGCTGGTTGCTGAAATGCGTTCTCTTCTTCCATTCCACTCTATCATTCGTCAATTCTCTGCTTATCCTCTTTCGCTCAGTCCATCCTTTTTTTCTTTGGTCGTCCTCTACTCTTATTTTCGTCAACTTCCATACCATCACATGTCCATACCACGGTAATCTATTGCTCCTTAACTTTTTATTCACTGGTGCCTAGTTTCAGGGTCCCTCTATGTATCCGTATCCCCCAGAATGGGATGTATGTAAATGAATGAATGAATGAAAAATTATAATTTGTAATACTTATCACCTGCAAGCAAATTGCAATCTGTCACTTTGGGAATTAAAGATGGAATTGGTAATAAAATTGAATCGGAAAAGGAATTAAAGGGATTTTGCATCAGGGTCGCATACCTATAACTCAAACCGGCTGTTGTCAGGAAGTCCTGGGCCTCTAACTGATATAAAATATGTAAATACATATTGTACGTACTACATTTACGTAATACATTTTATCATACAATAGAAACACTGTAATATTTTTTATTCCAAGTAAAAACTCAGGCCTACGTAATGAGATACGTGTTTCCTTTTATGAATATATGTATGTAAATATTCGCCTGACATTGTCGTTGAATTCTGGACCGCCGCCACTAACTAGGTCGTCGCCATATTGTTCCATATCGGCATAGAACCTTAAACATTAGACACAATGGTAATTACCAAGGCCACTATTTAACTATTACGTCATCGGTGACATGATTCAACAAGCAGATTTAATAGGAGCATATACCAAAACTCCAATTTTCGTCGATTAATTAGTAAACTTCAAACCTGCTTGGAATTTCTTGATATTATTTTTTAAAGTCGCGTGGTTCTCGGTAGAGTAGACACCACCTCCTCTCTGCCATAGGGTGTCGTAAACAGCGATTAAGGGACGGACGGACGGACTGTTTTCTATCAGACAGTTAGTAGTAGTCTTCTTACTCTCCACGTCGCCGTCGTAACACTACATTTGGATCTAATTCTCTTATCTTACGAAAGTGCAAATTAGCAAATTGAAGTAGTAAAAGTACTGATATTTTTTTTAAATTGTTGGAGTAAATTTCTTAATCATATAAACGAATTACTTTCCATAAAACTAACTATAAGTTAATTCTTAACCACCTCTTTTTTAGTTATTTAGGTAAGAAGTTCAATATACACATGTATTAAGTAATCATTATAAATCACCTTTTAGAACGCTTTAATTTCTTTACTGGCATGACAAACATTCAAAATGTCTGAGGTCTTCAGAAAACTTGAGATTGGTAATACCAGGTCATTTCACCATTTTTTTTACAAAATATTGTTTTATGGAAGCTGTGCGCTTATGAAACACGTTGCCAGGTGTTGTCAGACAATCACAAACCGTAACTACAATCTATAGTCTTTCGCAGGAGGCTCATAACTTTTATGCTTTAGCGCCATACTGATTAGTCAAATACGTTCCAAATGCCACAACCGTTTTAATTATTCTGCCATTATCTGTATTTTATTGCTAAACTTGTTTAGCTATTTCAATAACCATTGAGTATTGTGACGCGCACAAATCATGGTCAGTAGTGGTAGTCTTGTAACTTTACGCTCAGAACTTTCAACACAACGCCATTACATGACAGTGTTTTGTTTTAAAAGAAGCGAAACGTAGAGAGTGAATGCAGAACGTACAATAATCAATGGAACTTTAAATATTTATATCATTGCGTCCAGTAATAAGGCACTACGTTTGATTTGCTATTAAAACCATAGAAATTCTGAAAGAATATAATATCAAAAGGTATTATGAAATTAAACATTTACAAAATTACCTTAAATAGAAAGGAAGTATGCGGAAAGAACAATATGAAGCTTTGAAATCGCAGCAATTTTTATTTACAAAGCCAAGGCTGAACGCTGGCACATGTTGCAGCCAAGACGCTGCAATGTGCCAGCGTTCGCGTTGCTCTTGAAATCGCAAAACGTGGAAAACCGTTCATCGATGGAGAAATGACCAAATAGTGTGTATAGCAGTCACCGAAGAAATATGTTCCGAAAAGGTAATGACAGTTGTAAAACCATGCTTAGGTACGAATGGGCCAGCTTGACCGGTGCGATACCACGGCCTCACAGAAAACTGGTTGTGAAACAACGCTTGCATTTCCCTGAAATTAGTGAGGTTTTCGGAGGCCCAACTCCCCCTCTCCTCTTTCCCATCTGCTCATCCCCTCTCTCTTATTTCAGCAGCGCACTTACGACTCTTGAGTTGCAGGTGTCAATGATCGGTGGTTGTGACTTACCATCAGGTGACCCGTCTGTTCGTCTGTTAGGGGGACAAACGACGATAGCATAAAAAATGTTTTTTTTTATAAACTGTTGGTTTATCGGCAAACACCGTGGTTTGGAGGGTAGACTGAGGAGGAGTATTTATGAAGTATATGATTAACTTCTTGATGTTGATAGTATTCACGGCACGACAATGTTGGTAGATATTTTCAAGGGAGTTGAAAACGCCATTAATATTATAAAAAGAACCTTGGATGGAAGAACTTGAAATCTTATCAAAGAACTTGTACCAAAGGCTGTAAAAAATTATGATGTCGAAACTATTAGTATTACACTGTATCATTCCTCAACAATCCTTGTGCGGCAAATATTTGGATATGTCTGAAGTTCTAAAACCAAAAGTCATATCAGTTGTTATTTTCATCAGATCCACGGGGCTAAATCACCTACAATTCCTTGAGTTTATTGCAGAGATTGGAGAACATGATTTGCCATATCATACGTACGCTGGCTTAGTTGAGGAAAAGTCCTGCAGCGCTTTTTGAACTTCGAGTAGTGGTTGAATTTTTTGGAATGAAAAGCATCATGCTGTTACAGAATTAGGAAATGGCAAATGGCTTTGAAAGTTAGCATTCTATGTTGATTTGCCAAAACATATAAACAAACTGAATTTATGATTGCAAGGATAAGACCAGCTTCATCCTGATTTATACACCAATATCAAATCGTTCCGTCAGAAAATCATACTATTTAAATCACAATTACTTAGCAAATGTTTAACACAATTTAAAACGTAAAATATTCAGCCACACTACTGAGACTGAGTTTTCCGTCGACTTTGCAATCGTTGAGAGCCTTAAAGACAGATAATAGTCGTTTTTAGGATTCCGTACCTGGGTACTCCTGTACTCCTGTTGCCGTTATAACGAAATATACTAAAAAATAAAAATGAATATTTAAGGGGGCTCCCATACAACAACCGTGATTTTTTTACCGTTTTTATATATATTGGTTCGGAACCCTTCGTGCGCGAGTCCGACTCGCACTTGACCGTTTTTTCAGAATTGAATGCAAATTTAATTAAGACATTTCACTTAACACTGAAAACGGAAAATGTCTATCAACAGCAGAAACTACCTTTTTAGTAGATATCTAATCTAGTAAATAAAACCGATTTATTATCAATCTGAGTTTTTTTATTCAGCATATTACAGCATCAATATTAGCAATCAACCATTAGCTGTCGCGGGCCAGACTGATGCTACTGACGGGCCGAAGTTTGAAGACCCCTGGTCTAATGTACACTTGAAATCAGATATATATAGATACATATGTATATATTTTAAATATGTGTGTATGTCTATTGTATGTTTATGTATATATAATAACTTTAGTATTAGTATAGTGTGCATAATAATTTACGTGCATGATAGTAAACGTTACAACTATCAACAAAACAAAATATATTAGCACGTCTGATATTCGTTAACTTGTCGTCAAATGCTTGCGGGACAATTACAATAGGGCAGCATGGATAGATAAAATGCGGGCGTCACTGCAGTACGAATACTATCATTGAACGCACGCGGTATGACTAAACAAATTTGACAAACAACCTTACCACTCCAAAAATAAAGTTCAAAATCAATTTACTCCTCAAACTCAGAGACCACGCGACGTAGTTGTACCATGTGATAAACTTAACACAGAGTCAATTCAATTTAAACTTTATCAACCTAGATATAAAGTCGATGTTGAAAGGTGGATTATTAGGGGTGGTCTAAACGCGGGGTATCGAGCGTGCGGCGTTCACAAGTACCGGAGCGCGCGGCCATGCTCCACGCGTCAAACGAACGATGTTTCGGGCCGCGATGTGCTGGAAACAAGTATCGAAATCACAAAAATTTCTACTCGTCCTACTTCTCTACCTGACACTATATTTAGTAGTATCGTACGCCTTAACTCCTGAAACAAAAATTTCGTTTCTAAGTGAAGACTTCCGCCTTGGGGACAAATACGTGATAATGTTCCTTGAGGCGCCAAGAACACCTGTTTTTTTAGACACGGAAGGGGCAGACGTATTTAGTTCGCGCCAGTGCGGGAAGTGCTTCATAACAAATAATATGGGTTTTCTACCAATGAGTGAGTACGATGCTATTCTGGTCTACGGAGAACAAAGTGCTTTGTCTGAGACTGAAGCTTTTATGGACCCTGAGAAAAGGTACTTTATCGAGGTGAAACCACGATGTCTTTGGAGGAAGTTTAAGGGCTGTGTACATCAACCAAAAGTGACTTCATACAGTACTAGAGAGACCTATGATTTGTGTGGACTGTGCAAGACATTACAGGCCAAAAGGTCCTTGTATCCTTTCATAAGGGATTAAAATTGCCTTGATAGGTTAAGTTACTACATATGTACCTGCTACGCCAAATGTGGTATGTAATGTTGGTGCTTTAACGCAAGCCATTACAATAATGTTGTGTTTTAATGTTTTATGTAGTGTTGTATTTCTATTAAACTGTTGTAATAGAGGTTTATGAATATGAAAAAAAAAACTATAAAATAACATTCCATGCCATAGAGTTCAGGAAAGTAGTTTCCAGAGTAGAATTTCATATTTTTGGAGACCCGTAATATTTCTACATTATGTTATTACTGTGCTGTGCAGACTGCTTTTGTATATATAAGCATTATTGCATAATCAATTGTTTTCTAGATTATAAATTGCCGGACATCACAAAGCATACATAGCTACTAAGTAATTCTACATTACTTTGAATGAATGGTAATGTAAAAAAAAAATATTGTGTAAGATAGACTCGAGAAGTACAATTTCTTTATGTCTCACTCAACGCGTACTTTTTCAAGGTTCTTGTAAGGAATAACAATGAATGAACGAGTGACGCACCTTCTTAATATTGTCGGATATTTATATCGCCGAATGTACTTGAGATTTTTTTACTTGACATGAATTAGAAGTTAACTCTTTGGTCATACAAACATCGACCGTCTACAAAATCCCTATCAGATGTTCACCTTAGTGTTGCCTAATAATCGCTGAATTATGTAAAAAAAAATCTTGAGTTCGAATAAATTAATTTAACAGTAATCTTTATTAGAGTTTGTTAGTTGGTTTGTGTTAATTATTATTAGTGTGTCTAAAAGCGCTTATTTTAAAGGGCTCTTCCCGGCATAGCCGGTTTATTGAGAAATGCTATATATCATTGCCCTAGTACCCTCAGAAGTGGAGCAGTGAACAGAAGCGTTATAGGTATTTTTGAAACTAACGTAGGCCTTATTAAGAAATATACAAAAACTTCCAAGGACAATGTCACTCAACTATTTTTCACTCTTGGTCAGTTGTAATGTGAGGACAATGTAACGTATTGTTACAAATATGGGTAAACGATAGTGAAGGTTGATGTCACAAATGGTTTTAAAAAGTTACACTTCTGAAACATGTATTGATATTAAAAGTCCATTGTATCGCGTTGAAAACGCATCCATATATATATCTGAGCATCAGCCGGTACTAATTGTTTTTCATATAGCAACAATCTGTAGGTATCGCTTATCGCTACACATTGATAGTATCGAATTATAAATTTGAGTTATTTTTCATAGATTAAAAGTGTTTTATTTTCGTAACGTAACCTCGTGTTTTTCTTTCTCTTTGCATTCTAGCCAAGACATTATTTAACCATTCATAAATATGATTGACTGTTTTTCTTATTATTTTATTATTATTCTTTATTATTATTTTCTTATTATAAAAGGGCCCCTTTTATATAGAACTAATCAACTCCATACATATTTGATTACACATTAATTCATATCCTAAATTCGTTTTTAATTGTCATTTCAGGGCAACAAGAAACGTTACCTTGAAAAGATGGTATGTCAAATAATTAATAATAATTAGGGTCATCATTGCTTGAGACCATCATCACCAATTAGTAATCTACAGGACATCCCCAACATGCAACATAAATAGCAGCCGGTTCCAGTCTATGAGCCATTGCTTGTTGCTGTTGAAAATTTATTTACAAGGAATTTTGATATCCCAATGTGTACTATTGTATGTAGTATGTTCGTGGTACATCCATTTTCTGAGTCTTTGTAAGTACTTCTCCAATCCAGCAACACATTCTAGAGGAACACCAGTTTATTCAGAAAATAGTCAATACTCTTACAGTGTACTTTCTCTTCTTATTCCATCCAACGGAAAATATAGCAACAGCATTAATTCTCTTCCCAATAGTTCGGCATGGCCCATATAAGTTCCCGAATAGTTAAAAGCAGCGACGGATATTTTATTTACAAACACTCACACTCGTATCCCCGAAGGGGTAGGCAGGGTCGTAATTAACGCCCACATTTTGCAGATTAAAATTTAGTCTAATTAACGTAATGGGCCGTCATCCTTGCACTTTTGTTAATTGGGTGGCAAAATTTAGAGTATACTGATAGGAAAGCGAGGATAGAAAGACAAGGTAAGAGATTTTTCTTTCAAAGGTGGAATGGGAACTAGCAGTTGCTGTCAAGTTAGGGTCGCACACTTATAACTCGACCTGGCTGTTACCGGCAAATCGCTCGCCCTTTAACTTATATTTTACTAAGCATAGCATATATACACGTCTTTAAAAAAAATGTGATAAGCAATTACCTCTTACACACATTCTACATATGTATATATGAAGTGCTGTGTCTGCTGTGTGGTTCTCGGAGGAGTACAATGGGGCTATATCGTCTCTTCATTCGGCTGTCATAAAAGGCGACTAAGGGACTGTTATCTCTCAAACAGTATATATACAGCCATACAGTGCCCGGTTTGACAGCAATAGGCTTGCGCCCTATTACGTTAGGGGGTCCGAAAACTTATTTACAAAATATGAGTTTTTAGTACACCTCTGCCTACCGACATGTGTATATATGTCGGTAGGCAGGTTGAATGAACTTAGTAGTAGCAGACATAGGTTATAAGATTTTAAAATGAAATCGGCAAAAGAAATAGCGATCAACTTAAAAACTTAACTGTTTATGTAATACAGTCTTGCTATACGTAATTATATTGTAATTTGCGAATGTCTCTTATATATAAATAGATTTTGTTTCTGTTTACTATATATTACTATGCTACATTTGTTTTCAACACGGTACTTAAACGAATATTTTGACGCCATATTGAAACCATGGCGTCAAATATTCGTATAATTCGCAAACACAGAGAATCGACAATTCATTTCATCATAAACTCGTTATCTGTCGTCAAATGTCTGGTGCTCGAATACATCATTATATATGTTTTGGTTCTGTGCAGTTTATTCTTCAATGTTACATATAATCGTATGTTCAATGTTACATTAAGGAAAATACCCATGAAGGAATAGGGGACGATTACCTGTACACTATAATATAAAGGCTTATTCATTCATTAATTGTTCTTGCATCTCTCACTATTTGTGTTGTCGCGTATGTTTATTGTAATGATTAATTAAGTTTTAATGAAGGATAACAAATGAGCACAATTGGTGTACTTACTGTAGTAATTATTTAAAATGTTGAAAACACTTGCGAACCATTATTCAACAAGGATAGTTTTACATTTCGTTATATTTTTCAATGTATTATTTAACAGTTGTTAACTAGAGGTATTTTAAATTGTAGCTATTTTTGATACATAAGTAGATATTCGCTTCATAGAAATAGGTAGATATACACACAATTGATGAAGATGAAGATCAACCAGTTTTAGATTAGAGAGTGATCCTTCTCACAGGAGGTATTTACTATCATTTTATCGCCATATACCGCCTTACATTTTAAAAGCGACTATTATTAAGCATATTAATATTATAAATGCCAAATTATGGATGAACGTGTGTTATCAATCATGCCAGAACGGCTTAAGGGATCTTATGGGCACAGAAATAGATTATAATCTGGAATAGTACATAATCTTTTTATACCAGACAATGTACGGTTCAAAATGTCCACCCTAACGAAGTAGCGGGCATTAAATTACTTTATATCGCCATGTTCGGATTTAGGAAATGAAATTTGCCAACACTTGGGTGTACAATTTCATATTCGTTCGTTTCGTTCCAAATTCAAATTTCTAGTATCGTTCTATACCACGACAAAGGTTTGTTAACATATGCTTTTAATTTTTCAAAACTTTCTAAGTCTTTTTAAAACAACCATCTTGAAATCACTCTTATAGTCTATGATGCCTTGAAAGTTGACAGTTCCATAAAGGAGTTGATTTATAGTCACCATATGGTGCCATGGCGCCATTATTATGGGGTTTAAGTGACTTTCAATTGAGTGATTTTTTCCCGCTTGGGACTAGTGGCTTGAATTTTTATCTTAATTTGTTTTATGCGGTTTCTAGCTCTTTTGAGTTTCCCAGCATTCAACAGATATAGTTTTAGTAATATAAGTTTTGTTTTTAGGTTTTATTTTTGTTATGTAGAATACACGTTAATTAATAATTTGCTTATTCTTTCATAATATTAATTAATTAATCTAATCTTTTCTGATATCCAATTATTGCCTTTACTAGCTATGTACTACATACAATGTTATAAAAATACTGAGTCTACTGCCCACTGCATCGTTTCTGATTCATGTCAATAATTCAATAAATTAATAAAAATTGTTTTTAAACAGGAGCAGTCTTAACAAATGTATATTAAATGAACCGTTTATTACGTATATTAACCGTATATAATAGGCAAAACGTCAATGACATATGACGTTGCTTTTTTATAATATTTAAATTAATTCTATTCAATTTTTCATTTGTTTAGAATTTAAATGTAAATAATTTATTTTTTTATGTCAAAAAACCTACGCGTATAACTAGAAACGAACCAAAGAATGTAGGTATTTACTTAAATAAGGTTTATTTATTCAACCACTAGACAAGATTTTTTGTCTTTGCTACTAAATTACTCTTTGTATATAAATATGATTCTATAACTTGATATCTTTAAGCGGCGGTAGTGTAATGGCTAAGGTGTCGGACTTGAGATCAAGCTGTTGCAGATTCGAACCCCACCCAGTGCACTGCGTTGCATCGTGAACCCATCTCTAACACAAACATTTAGCTTAGCTGAATACATATTAGTAATGTGTGACCCACGTTGCCAGTATTCTTT
The DNA here is from genome assembly GCA_947561695.1 of Tyria jacobaeae. NCBI lineage: Eukaryota > Metazoa > Arthropoda > Insecta > Lepidoptera > Erebidae > Tyria > Tyria jacobaeae. The sequence continues at coordinate 19,086,007 of OX387224.1, read as the reverse complement.
AAAAAAAATACGTTCCATATGTTCCGAGGAGAGAAAAAAAAATTGTCTTTAGGTTGAATTTAAATAACTAAATGTTGTTTTAACTGACTTTTTGTGAAGTTGAGTACACATGTGTATTGTAATAATAGATAGTTCTGTATTGGTCAAGGATAATTGTTGTAAAGCGATTGTAAAAATACATGATATATATATATTTTTACGCAAAAACACTCGTATGATGATTTACAATAAATGATAATAAATTGTTGTTTTTTTTTTTGTGAGTCTGATGTTTGCCTTTATACCTTCCGCAGCAGTTTGTCAGCGAGTCAGCAGCCTAGCAGCAGTAATTAAGAAGTCATACATACATACATACACTCATGCCTGTATGGCGTAAGGGGTAGGCACAATAATAATTACGGTTCACGTTTTGCCGATTATAATTTAGTACCATTAACGTAATAGGGGTCAAGCCTATTAAGGTCGGGCACTTTTGGGAATGGGTAGGGAGGTGTTATAATGAAAAGAAAATGATTTGGTTTTCGAGTCAAGAATTTACAGGGAATAACAATATTAATATGTTATAGAGTTTCTTTTTTAAACTTCCCAGTGATTTCTGTGTTGAGGAACACTTTACAAACATTCAAACAACCAAGACAAAAAATATCTTCTCAATTTTCCCATCTTAAATTCATAAAGTACCCGGTTCACGGCAAATTATAATTGGCTGCTCCTTACCCCGTTTTGGATACAGGCAAATTTTGGTCCCGTGTGGGAATCGAACCAACGACCTCTGGTTCTGCAAATTTGATCACTAACCACTTAACCCACAGGCCAATGTAAAAAGTATTTTAGTTTCCAATTTGGCAACGGGCAACATAACGTGGCTATTTTAACATACATACCCACTTTTATCGATCGGCTTGCGCAATCACGCTTGATGCTGAAGAAAAACAGCGCTCGTCAAGAACGTGCTTCAAATTTAGTGGAGCTGGGCAATTAAGTAATTAGCACCGGCAATGAGGTGTTTATTTGACCTGTAGATTCGTGTGAGAACATGGAGAACACGTGGCGTAGTCACAGTAATTTGGGCCATTTGGGCGAAATGAAATGTTATAATCTTATCATATAGTTCAGTCAGTCAATAGTCAATCAGTTATATTATTCAGTACTAAAATAAGCAAGGTTTTGTACATACAAAGTAATTGATAAATGACAAGCTTGAGAAGCAGGTACCAAGGAAGTATTGCCAAGAACTGCCACTTCATGATAACAGTCACTTTATGTTAAACTCTTTTAGTTCACAATGACCTTCTATAATGTGTTAGATTCCTGTATGTCGTCACGAGTATAGAACTTTGTCTGTTATTTGTTTATATAATAATAAAATTTAATGTACAATATGTATTGTACATTTATTTTTTTAAAGGCAACTCACGCACTAGGAATAATCTCTGTGTCGCGGGGGACTTTTCGAACATACAAACAACGGCTACAAAAAACACCCAGACTCAGAATAACAATTTGAGGATTACACAAAGTGCTGTTCCGTGTGGGGTGGGGGGGAGGGGGGATAGAAGCGTGGTAGCGAGGTGACTACTTAAATCGCTATCATTTTTATTTTTAAAATAGTAAACGTTACCACTGACAATGTCACATTATCGCTTGTTTCATTTGTGTCATGCACAGATAGTTGTCCCAAAGTCTGGGTGTTTTTTGTGTCCGTAAATTTAATGTTCCTGTGTTGCGGAGGTTAAGCCCTCCGCAACACAGGAATTACTCCTAATGTCTTTTATAAAGAAACAAATAAAAGAAATGGTGAATTCTTTATTCCACATTATAATTTTGTATTATATATTTAATTACGCAGAGTAAAACTATCTATATATAAATAAAAACAATATGTCAGTAATATGCTACTTTGCCCTGATACTTATCCAGTACTATTTTGGACAGGAATTACAGGAATACTATTTTTATAACATATTCGTTTTTATTAATGACCAATAAATTATTTAGATGGCATTATTGTTGTTACATATTAATCCCTGTGTTTGACATGACCTATATTTTAGGAAAATTATTAACTTCCCTTTTCTGGTGTTTTAGTCATTATTGTAATTTTTCCTACGTACTGAAGTACAATTTGGCGTATATATTTATAGAAATGGACATTTCAGTTAGAGAATACATAATATGGTATGCATTCGACCTTGATCTCCTTGGGTCGTCTTGCTCACACGGTACTTTAGTAATTTACCCAGCCTAAGTCCACGAAAAGTGAGGTAGTGATACAAATATACCACATTTTCTCTGGTGACTCAATGGACCATGGACTTTCGACAAACGTATTATGTTGTATTGAGATGATGAAATTTAAAGAACAAGACGTTCAATATCGAAGTCATAGTGATCACTTCGCGAACAGACACCAACAGTATATTCGGGAGCTGATTTACGGATTTCAGATTTACGGTCTTTAGATCCAAATATGAAGAAACTTCAACACTCAGAAGCAATAATTAGACTTTATTGTTTTTACCTCCTTTTAAAATAGTTATAACGTTTAACACATAACACATTCATTCACAACAATTTCATTGTCAGGAATTAAATCGTTATACAAATCTATGATATAAAAATTGGCTTTATGGTGTAAAAACACAATGGTTAAGATAGATTTCGCCGACTATAATTGAGCCTCACTGGCGTAATAGGAGACAACCCTACTGCAATCTATCGGGCACCTTGGCAATTAAATTTATAAAAAGATATAATTATATAATATAAAAACTAGTTGATGCTGGGACCACCGAGCCCTCTCTGGCTATTACACAGCACTGCATAGACCCGACCCAAACATAATTTTTGTTGGTCCTACTTTTTTTTTTTTTTTTTTTTTTTTTTTTTTTTTTTTATGCGATAGGGGGCAAACGAGCAGACGGGTCACCTGATGGTAAGTGACTACCGCCGCCCATGGACACCCGCAACTCAAGAGTCACAAGTGCGTTGCCGGCCTTTTAGGTAGAGGTACGCTCTCTTCTTGAAGGTTTGAAGGTCGTATCGGTTCGGAAATACGGCAGGCGACAATTTGTTCCATAAGCTGGTTGTGCGAGGCAAAAAGCTTCTCGAGAAGCGCACAGTGGTGGAGTGCCAATCGTCCAGGTGATGGGGATGGATATTTTGTCGCGTAGGACGATGGCGGAAACCAGCAGCCGGTATAAGTCCGAACAATTCCTCTGAACACTCCCCATGATACAAGCGATAGAAGATGCAGAGTGAAGCTACATCTCTACGCAACGCCAAGGTGTCAAGTCGATCAGAAATATCTTGGCAGTCGATGATGCAAGTCGCTCTCCGTTGAATGCGGTCAAGAGGCAGAAGTTGGTACTGGGGTGCACCTGCATAGAGATGAGAACAGTATTCCATGTGCGGCCGAACCTGCGCCTTATAAAGTTGCAGGCGGTGGGCCGGAGTAAAATACTGTCTCGATCTGTTTAGCACACCAAGCTTCTTCGAGGCTAATATGGCCTTACTCTCTAAGTGACCGCGAAACTGGACTTCGCTTGATATATCGACGCCAAGGATTCCGATACTGGCTGATGCAGTTAGGGAAGTGCTCTCAAATTGAGGTGATACGACCAATGGCATCTTTTTAGCGGTGAACGCGCAAACCTGTGTCTTCGTGGGGTTAAATTGGACTAGGTTAAGTCGACCCCAATCTGAAACTTTTGATAAAGAAGTTTCGATTTCAGACACAAGTTTGGATCGGCTTTCGATGACGTTTACCCGAGAAATGTTAGCGCGGCCGGTGTAAAGGGCATCACTCGTGCTATCGTCTGCATAGCAATGGATGCTGCTAATCTGCAGCATGTCGTTGATATGCAGAAGAAACAGCGTGGGTGATAGCACACAGCCCTGTGGGACACCAGAATTAACAGACTTCGAGTCGGAGCATGCACCGTCAACAACGACCTTGATGCTTCTGTCTGTAAGAAAACTGGTGAGCCAATTGCACAGTTTCTCGGGAAGCCCATAGGAAGGAAGCTTCGCAAGGAGCGCTTTGTGCCAGACCCGATCGAAGGCCTTCGCCACGTCCAAACTAACGGCCAACGCTTCCCCCTTGGTCTCGATCGCCTGTGCCCACCGGTGAGTCAAGTATACGAGAAGATCACCAGCTGAACGACCCTGACGGAAGCCGTATTGTCGATCATTGAGGAGCTGGTGGTCTTCTAAGTACCGGAGGAGCTGGCAGTTAACAATGGATTCCATTACCTTGGAGAACAAGGAGGTGATGGCTATGGGTCTGTAGTTGGACGGATCCGAGCGATCTCCTTTTTTAGGGATTGGGTGCACTAGAGCTGTCTTCCATGAGTTCGGGACTACGCCAAGAGAGTAGGAAAGCCGATAAAGGCGCGTTAAAACCGGTGCTAACTCTGGAGCACACGTCTTCAGCACGATAGGAGAGATTCTATCGGTCCTAGTAAATCTGTAGCACGAATGAACATGTTACAGACTTGCTTACATAGATTTTTTATAAATCATTCATGTTCACACTTAGAAACACTCAGACAAATGCAAGTTTACTTATTCATACATCAATATTTGTACTGTTCGGGCATCAAACTCGCGACCTCTAATAGAAATGGAATGAACTTAATTGGAGTTACTTATGTACATATATGTTAAGAATTTTTGCACAATATATGACTTTTAATAAAATCATATACATTGTGGACATAGTTAGTGTAATATATGTATTTTATAAAAAAATATGAATTTTAAAATATTTAAGGAACGAACTGATAAAAACACGTTAATTGATAAGAAGAAAATTGATAATGGTTAAGTAATTTTAAATACCTAAATTACCTACAATCCAGAAGTAAGATCCGTTCCCGAGTGCTACCTTGATCGAGTGCTACCTCAATCGAGTGCTACCTCAATCGAGTGCTACCTCAATCGAGTGCTAGATTGATCGATTGTCTAAATCTCTATTATCATGGGCCAACCGGCGATAAGCAAAATGTTGGATAAATTGTTCATGTAGATAAAAATTACTTAGTGTAAATAGCTATATAAAATAAATACGTTTATCGTACAATAGCTCCAGGTGACAAGTTTTATCGAAATATGTATTAGTTATCTGTGAGCGATGTTCGTCGGGAGTTATATCTCATTTCGAAAATAATAGATATAGCTTTTTTATAATACCATGACCTGTCCGTTCCTCTGCCCTTTTAGGACAGACGAACGATGGGTCACATTATGGTTAGTGACACATGCAACTCAACAGTCGAAAGTGTGCTGCCCGCCTTTGAGGGTAATGCGCGAAAAGCGTTTAAGATTAATCCCTATACTTTACGAATGTGTTTGAGTACATCTTGAAAACATCTGTTGAATGGCATTTTAAAATCATTAGAAAATATCAGCACCCACATGTGTTTTTAACATTTACATCACACAAAAATGTACTTAACTGTTTAAGAGATTAGGTCTTCTCTTATATTCTTTTGTCGTCTTTCAATAACGTAACATCTAATACTTGTGACAAATCGTGACTTTTAAAATATAAATCTTTTTTATAAGTATTAAACTCAATTGTATATTGACCGTTAACGCTAATATTTCGTAAGAGAGGAGGCAGGCGTACGTGAATGCAAATATGTGTTATTAATGCATTTCTTGTGAGTACTCATCGGAGCTGGGAGTGAGACGGTATGTCGGACTCGAACCGACTAAAAACCACACGGTGTTCCGTCACGTCATGGATACCCTAAGAAGGAAGCCTTCGGTGTATTTAATAAGCCGGATGTTGGTGGAATATACGAATTGTACAAAAATGTCTGCATACAATCTTTTAAGTAATTTAAAAAGAGGCATCCACACATGAAAACTTTTGTTAACTAAGAAACATTTTAATAATATTTATTTTAGAAGACTTAGTATGTCAACATATAATCCTTTCATATTTGTATATCAATAATAAATATGTACCTACATTATCTACGCGCTCGTGTGATTGTAACCGTATTGATAATCTCGTGTGTACCTAGTAGACTTTAGTTACTACTAGTAGTTTTTATACTAACGCTTCTGACCGTAATCAAATACAATTGTCAAATACAATTACCTAACGTATTGCAGCCATTTTGATTGGCAAGCAAATTGTCATTTGTAGAATTAAAACGTTATTCTTTCTCGCCTCACGCCAATCACAACGAAAACCTTTTGTTCGTTAGAAATACAAATATATATAAATATGTATATCTGTATGAATATATATATTTATAAAGTTTTAATTTAAAGCAACCACATTATTTACAATAAAACTTAAGGTAAGGTTGATATTCCTTCAGGTTTATTCAGCTTCATCAGTTTCATTTATTTATTTTGAATTCAAATATTTTCCTCATTCATCCACTCTGATCTTTTAGTAACCTTGGCCTAAATATAGGCCACCATCGAGTATTTAACGGAGCAAATAAAACACAAACATTGAACGTGGAATGTACAGTCAGCAACGCAAGCTGTTTGACACTTCATAATTTAGAAAATGTCTGTACGCAATAACTTTTTTTTTATAGTATAGGGGGACAGACGAACAGATCAGTCACCTCATGTTATGTGACAACCGCCGTCCATGAACACCAGCAACTCAAGAGTCGTAAGTGAGCTGCTGCTTTTGAGGGTGATGAAGGATGGGGGAATGCGGGGAGGGGAAAGAAGAGAGGTCGATGAGGAGATGAGAAAGAGGAGATTGGAGTTGGGCCTCCGGAAAACTCAATCATTTCGGGGAAATGCAACGCAAGCGTTACTTCACAACCGGTTTTCTGTGAGGCCGTGGTATCGCGCCGGTCGAGCCGGCCCATTCGTGCCTAAGCATGGCTCTACAACTATTTAAAAACTTCCAAATACTTGTATATACATATGTATGTCCCAGTAGCATTCCAACTATTGCCAAAATTCTATTCTCATTAGAGCAAGTAGAGATTTCATTTCAATGACGCAAAAATTTGAGAGCGCCAATTTATATCCGTCGTCCGTCTGGTCCATACCGAGGAGAGCTTCTACTTTAGTAAACAGACTGCTGATAAACATATATCATTAATACATACATAGCCACAGAACAAATACTCGTGCTCATCACACAAATATTTGCCCTGGGGGCAATCGAACTCGAGACCCTGGGTTAGCACCCAAGGCCACTAACCATTAGACTTATAGACCACTCGATGCTTTATTTAAGAGAGGAACAGTATTGTATACTTAAGACATTTTGGATATTTAGATAAATATTACACGATTTGCAATCATCGTCTCACATACTATCAGCTTACAATATTATAATTGTCAACTATATTTTTGTGACAACTTGTAATTGGCCTTCTATTCTACTATTTCTTTCTTTTCCTTTTTATGGAATTAGGGACGGAAGAGCAGACGGGCTACCTGAAGGTAAGCGACTGCCGTCGTCCATGAACACTCGAGTCACAAGTGCGTATCCACTTTAGCTCTGTCTTGTATCAACTAGCTGCAGCTCCGATGGCGCCTGTTTAAAAGTATTTTTTTCTATCCCTCGGGTACAGCACCATCAGACAGAAAACAACACCATCCTATGTGCATATATATGTATGTTTGAATTAGCTGGATGATAGAAATTCAAAGAGTGAGAAGATAGTTAAAAATAGTACAACACCTAATTACAGTTTTTTGGAAAAAAACAATAATTATATTCCGATAGAAAGAAGCAAAAAGAAAGAAGATATATTGATTTTGTACCCATACAAGCCAAGGATAACAAATTCATCAGACGATAGTGCTAACAAGTAACACCGTATGAGACAAAAATGGCCGTTAGCTCAGCTTTGTGCTACCTCGTAAGAAGCAGCGCTGGCATTATGTTAACACCTAGTGAATATCACGGACAGAGAGCCATATTCTGATATATATTCATATATATAAGAGTGAGTGAGAGACAAAGGATACCTACATAGAGTATAATACATAACCAACTTCAATATATATGTATAATTATATATATTTATAATCTTCATTCATGCAACAATTGGTTACATTCTCAAGTTTTAAACTATTACAAATGTTGGTATAACATTTGTAATAGTTTAAAACTTGTCGATCCAAAACCGTCCGTTTCCAAAACATTCGTAACTAATTAGACACATCATTCAACACCATGTTTAATTATAGCACCAAAGACAAACGAGAAAACATGGCTTTTTTACAAATTAAATGTGACTAGTTACAAAATAATAATATGAAATATATAAAATTGTGTTTTACCTGTAGAGCAACTCCGCTATTACGATTTGAAGCTATAAATATACTGAAGAGTATGGCGTGTTTACTGCCTACCTTTTATTCAACAAGTTACCCCACTTGTCACTAAACATTCGACATTTGCGTGCTGAAGGGGGTGACAGGTCGTTAGCATATGTTCAGTTTATATTAGAAAAGCCAGCAGCTGTTCCTGTCCTAGTTAACAGTACATTCGACCCTGGTTTTGAGAGACAAGCGGTTTCCCAAGTTTCTCTCTTGATTAATTTTCCAGCTACAAATCTCCCTTCTTCTTCGAGTTTTAAAACGACTACGTTCCCAAGTAGGTTTGTAGACAGGCCATAAAAAAGAACTCCCCAAGATTTTCTTGTAATTCTATTAATAATTGTCTTGTGTGACCAGCTTTTTGTCTAGTTTTTAGTGAATGGGTTTTTTTACATTACACACGGGACAAAAATGTGTGTGATTTACAAATAGTTGTCTGGGTCAAAGTCTGGGTGTTCTTTGTGTCCGTTGTTTGATGACATTAGAATAACGTAATTTGCATAAAAAATAAGAAAGAAAAAAAGAGATCAGCGGCGGATTTGATTGCGAGTGGCCCTGGAAGAACGGGGGCCCTTTAGCTCATAACACAAAAGTTTTTATCTGATGAGCGCAAGCGGCATTCACTGCATCCATATTACGACTGAAAATATACCGACAACACACACATAAGATAGAATAAATACTAAATATATATATATATGTAGGTACGCAAGGCATCTAAACACTACTGAGGTGTTTCATTTGAGGAAACTTAATACCTACTTTTTTCTTGTATTCCAAAGTAAACATTTGTACTTCATCGTCATCATTCAACCCATCACAGTCCAGTAACTAGTGCCTGGTCCACCGCCTTTAGCATCCAGTCATATCCCTGCTACCTTGTTGTGGTATTTTTTTAACTCTTAATAGGAGTCAAATTGTCACAAGGTATAAAAAAGTATATATATAAATATATATATCTATCCATATATATACATATATATATACATATATGTGCACATAATAGATTTCCACCGATATATTGACTCATCACGCTATCTCTGTAACCATAAGGCGTAAAGACTTGGAATTTGGTAGGGATATGCCTTTCGCCTAGTAGAGGTCAGCTAAGAACGGATTTTACAGAATTCCACCCACAAGGGGTGTTGCAGGGGTGTGTTGACAGGTGTGCTAGTATATATGTATTTATATTAGAGCAATATTAATAATACAAATAATCAGGTATGTTTTATTATTCTAAAAATATTATGTTTTATTTTTCAATAACTTTAAAGAAGTTTATAAATGTAATTTTTAAGACATCTCTCGTCTCCTCTTTTATTTTTCCTCACCGCATCCCCCATCCCTCATCACCCTCAAAGGCGGGCAGCGCAATTACGACTCTTGAGTTGCAGGTGCAGACGGCTGTTGTCACTAACCATCAGGTGACATGTCTGTTCGTGTGTTCCCCTATTGCATTATAAAAACACCTGCATTTTGCTAATAATAATAACAACAACTGTATACGTAAAATTATTCCAGAAGGAATGACGTCATTCCGTTTGATGTCATGCTGATGTGCTGTGTGATGAATTTTATTTATAACACTTCTTTGTTATCTGAAAAACCTCGTAGGTGGGTTCTGAGCTTGTGTTATAGTAAAAATGTCTGTTCATGATAAACGTTAGTCCTTTCGTAGTTAGTTAGATAAACGTCATATCCTTTCCCTACTGTATACTGTTTTGTTTCACCCATCTACCCCTATCTACCTAAAACAACATTTCTCATTTACGTGACACACACAATAGGTGCTTGAGATCATCAGAAAATCTGACGTTGGAAATACCAACTCACTCTACAATGTTTTGGGATAAATCGTTCACTGTGCAAGCCGCACGCATTTGGAATGCATTGCCAGAGGATATCCGACGGGCTCAATCACTAGCTGTCTTTCAGAAGCTGGTCAAGGATCACTACCTATCTCAGTTATACTTGTTTATTGCATATATTTATGTATGTGTATATGTATTAGTGTATATGTATTTGTGTATGTGTATATATAATTGTAATTTGTTTTTACTTAGTTTCTTTTTCTATCTCCTATTTTTGTTTATTATTGTTTTATTTTTTTATTTCTTTTTCTTTAATCTTTTTTTTTTTACTCTTTGTGCACCACTATTACCTAATTCTTTACAGTATAATCCATCGGGTTGTCTGGAAGAGATCACAGATTGTGATAAGACCGCCATTTGTACTCACCTATTATTTTGTTCTGTGTTTGATACCTCACGTGTACAATAAAGAGTATCTATCTATCTAACGTTAGTTTTTAATGTTACTATTATAAAGTGTTCATTTTAGAGATTTTTCTTCATTATTATTTACAAAATAAATCAACTGTTGGTCTAGTGATGGCCTGAGTAAGTGTGCCAGCCAGAGCTTATGTACTTCTACACATATTTATAAATACATACATCTTACAGATAAATTACACCCAAACACTAAGCTAATCAGTATGCTAATCACAAAGTTTTTGTCCTGGGTGAGAATTAAACCCACGTTCTTATGCTCAGGAGTCAGGTTCACTTACCACTAGATCAGCGGGTCAATATTCAGTTAGGTATGGAGGGTGTCTATGGTAGTAGGTAGAAATAAAAAGTACTGCTTACGCCATATCCGTATATTAACTTTGTGAAAACAAGGAATAAATATTGCTTCACTTCGGAACTCTAGAATCCGTTATCCGTAAAATTACGATCGCATTTGCACACCGCATTCAGTTTGTTGCAATCTGATACTAGCCACTATTTATTAAATAATGTGAGATATTTACATATATGTATACCACGAGATGTGGTACTAGAGTCAACCCATTTTTTCCGTGGGTGTGGTGTCAGTGTGTAACAGGTGACTAAGGGACCGGACTGTTACCCATCAGACGGTACGTATACAGTCTTAAAGTGCCCGATTGACGGCAATAGGTGTGCCCTCTATGACGTTAGTGGGATCGGATTATTACTGGCAAAATGTGGGTGTTTTATACACTTCTGCTTACCCCTTAGAGAATACAGGCGGAAGCGTATGTTACATATGTATGAGATGTTGATAGACAAATTTAGACATCAATGTACTGACTGCGTAAACACTTGATTATCTCCGAATGTGTTAGTAGGTATTGTAGAGGTGTGTTTGACATATTTTACACTACTTTTCTCTCTCTTCTTTACTCTCTACTTTTATTTGTAGCCACGTAGTTGCCCGTCTACCGAGAAGGTTTCCAGGTTCTTAACTAATATTGAAAGTTTTGCTAATAAAATAATATAATATTGCCGGACATGAGAAGGTTTGTTCCTATAGAAACCATAAGAGAAAGCTAATCTTAAAACATACATTTACACATTTTAAGAAACAGTGGCAGAATGTACGCTTAATACAAATTCGCATGATAATTCAAGTAGCAAAGTCAAGATGGTCAGTTTCCCTACATCCCTAGTTTCGCAAGAGACCTCGCAGCTACCGAGGCGTATCTACAAACACGCTTCCAATGAGTATTAGTTACCCGTTCACTCAGCAAGTGTCCGTGATATCGTGCAATAAAGAAAATGAAGAATTGGATAGTAAGGTGAGTGGAGAAGAGGCATATGTATCTCTCTAACCAGGGTAGTATTACTTTTTTATATTAAATTACCAGTGTCAACTGCGTTTATGGTCACTGCGTATCTACTGAGGATCGCAGCGTGATGTTTGAGGTCTTTATTAATAGACAGCAAATATTTTATCCATTGCCAAAATAATAACTTTAATCTGACTTATAGTTCCAGAGATTTTCACGTATAAACAAACAAAAAACTCTTCAGCCTTATTATGCTAATCCCCGCAGTTTCTCTTTATCGTCAAAGCTTCTCTCCTAGGGGTTGTAGTGTGAGGTCTCAGAGCCTATATTATTCGTCAATCAATATACTGACCAATACTAAAGAAGTATTCAAATCCAAAGATAACGTTTAAATAAACAATCATTAAACCCTTCAGGTTTAGTATATTAGTCATAAACAACTACCTCAATAAAAATATGTGCTATTGTAGCAATGAACAAGTTATAGTAAAAAGAAAAATCGAATCCCCAATACTCAGAACTGCGCAACAGCCAGAAGGATATTTCATAATACCTTCTAGATATTTAATAATGTCTTCTAGCCAAAAATAAACATATCTTTTACGTATTATGGATTCTAGAACACCTAAACATGTTAAAATATATGGTCGTCACTTACCATCAGGTGACCCGCGTGCCCGATACCTCGTTTGCCCCCCCATCCAATAAAAAAAATACATAGCAAGAATCAGAAATCAGTCAATATACATATTCATGAATATAGACATTTGCACTGAGTGTGTATTCATTTATTTATTTAATCTATTTAGCAGCAGTTATACCTATATATATGAAATGATTCTCAACAAAATACACAATTTGGTTTTCAAGAGTAATTACACAACTATTTATATAGGCGAATACACCAAATATTTTCGGTTACAATTATAACATTGGAAATTAAACAAACTAATTTACTAATCCAAAACTAATCTGACCAATAGCATTTTAAGAATAACATAACATAATCCACAAAATAAAAGCAATCGGAATAATATTATGATTTTAAAGAATCATGCCCACGACCTATGATATTGCAGTCGATTTGAACACACGGATATGTGTCATTAAATAGTTTCCTATTTGTGTATTTCACTCGTACACCCACAATAAAGCGGTTTCAATTCCCATACTCAACAAGTATTGACTATTAAAAAAATCTACTTTGACGTGATATAAAAACTACATTTACATTTGTTTTTCGGAAAAAATAATGATAAACCAAACCAGTTTTAGTAAAAAGCATTATCGACGATCAATGAGGTTAGTTGATAACGTTATCACAATAGCGATAGCCGATTTTTTCCTATACTGGTCTAATTTTATACAAAGTAAAGTATTGAAAATTTCGTTTATCAATTCAAGTCGGTTGACGATTTAAATAAAGTTATTTTTCTATCGCTCTGATGAAGTGTATTTATTGAAAAATATGTACACTGTTAAACATAGGCGTCCCGGGTAACTTTACTGTATCGCTAACAACGTGCATGTCAAATTTCATTACGATTAATTGACCAATAAACGTTAAATGCTTAACAAACAAACAACAGACAGCTCATATTTTTTTCACTATTTGCCTTGTAATTTTCCCCATAGTCTGGTCTCATCCCTATTCATCCTGGTATCAACAACCAACGCCGACCTATATTCCAAAGCGACCAGGACGAAGGCAGACGAACGCGATGTTAGAAGCAGTGTGTTTGACTTCATCATCATCGGAGGAGGAACTGCTGGATGTCTTCTAGCTAACAGACTGTCGGCTGTTAGCGACTGGAAGGTGACTAAGTCTAAATTATTGCCCGAAATTTTTATTCTCATAGATATATTACATAGATACACAGCTCTATGTTCGACTCTATTTATCTTTTTTTAACGTAACTTAAGCGATTTCTAGGCCTATTGCAAATCGTTTTTTTTTTAAACATGTTTCTTTAATGATTCTGCAGTGATCCCACCAAGTCGTGATTTGATCATTGGATACTGGGGAAATTATTTACAAGATTTTAAGTTGCACGTTTTTTACGTTTTATCGAGCATTGCGTAAAGAGTTTGTATATGCTCAATGTAGTCGGTTATACACTTTTTTAAAAGTCAATTATAACCACATGTTAGTGAGTGGTTATAATTGACTATTTGAGATTTTATTTATAGTTTTATAAAATCCATCAAAGTATGTGTTTACTTTCTACAAAAACAATGTCTTGATAATCCGTTAATACGTTTTGCTCTGTCTTCAGTTTTAATTAACAATCAAACATAAGAAGTATGAAATAATTTTCATTAAAAACACACAGTACCTACCTACTTCAATCTTAAGTAGTTGCTATCTTTACCACTATCTTATAGATGGCTTTTGCAGCACACAAACAAAAATAAACATGCCTTACTTCTATTAAGTTTCATATAAATATAACCCCAACCAGGTATTAGTCCTCGAGTCAGGTATGGACGAGAACATAGACTTCGACATCCCAGGAGTGCCAACAAAGGACTACCGGCCAATACTGTGGAACTTCAGGACTGAGAGGAACAATTACTCCTGTCTTTCACGACCTGGAGGTGCTTGTGAAGTTAAGACTGGGAAGGTAGGAAGAAATTAGTACTTCCGCTGTTGTATATTTCGAATGCTTGGCATAGAACATGATCAATATATAAATACTTAAGTCTGAAATTACTCAATAAAGTGTCTAATTAGCAGAACAAGGGATAATTGATAGTAAAAAAATAATTTAAATGTTAAACCAGACTAAGATATGGAAGGAATACGTGAAGGGATGCATGGGAGGGACGGGATCAATACGGGATTTTGATATACATAATTCGAATATCTTATACATTTTACTGAGTAAAATGATTCTAAAATGATCAAGTATTGTTGTTAATCAGTCCATCTAAGCTTAATATTTTAGTATGGATAGTATCAGTATTATGGGTACTAACTTGGTGAAGTAGTGAGGGTTTGAATCTGAAACCACCACATTCTAAGCTCATTTATGCTACAGTAATTACTTGTTTAATATCAAAATTTACTTTATTTATAAATGATATCTCGTTGTCAAGTGTCTTAGGTTTAAACTGGTTTCATGTCCTTTACAATGTGATTGTGATTCAAGGTATTGGGTGGATCGAGTGTGATCAGTGACATGAAGTACACCAGGGGTCACAAGCTGGACTATGATGGGTGGCACAGTCCTGGAGCCTTGGAATCATTGGACTGGAAGTTTGAGAGTGTGTTAGAACATTTTAAAAGTATTGAAGACAATGGTAAGCCTAATATTTGAAAGTAACTAAAATTTATTTCAATATAATCTTTCAATGTATTACTAAATATTTTTGTTTTGTACTACAATAGCTGGCCTGCCCAAAACCAATATGATTGTTTTGTGATCCTCACAGCAACGGATTGAAAATATGATATTTGTCATACTTAAGGATACTCTATCATTATCACCTTGATCTTTCGCCTGTATCTTATGATCTGGGAAGAAAGTTTCATTACTGTTTTTTCTTTGCTCTCTGCTGAATGGAAAATGATTGACTTCAGTTAACACCAAATATTTCTTTTAAGGTGACTACGATGTCTTGATGAATTCTCATTATCATTCTCGTGGTGGTGAGCTGCACGTCCAGCGGATCAAACACGCTGACAGACCCATTGAGATATTCACTGCTGCTTTTACAGAAATTGGACTCCGGAGTTTAGACATAAATACCAATGCTCAAGAAGCTGTCATTAATAATCAATTTGCCATATCCAATAATACTAGACTAAGTTCCAATAATGCTTTTTTAAAGTCAGTAAAATATAGAAAAAATCTAAAAGTAGTGACAGGAGCAACTGTGACTAAAATTGTAATAAATAAGGACGAAAAATCCGTTGAAGGGGTTCTTTATGAAATTGAAAAGGGAAAGGAACGTCCAGCTTATTCAAAAAGGGAAATAATTTTAACAGGCGGAGCGATTAATAATGTAAGACTTCTTCATTTATCCGGTATTGGCCTTAAGGCTGATTTGAATAAACATAATATAACGCCAATTATCGAGCTTCCTGTTGGTCTCAACTATCAAGACCAAGTAACCGTAGGTGGTCTTGCATTTGCCTTAAATGATATACCAGTAGTTACAGAAGAACAACTTATAAATGACTTTAAAACTTGGTTTCAAAGTCGTACCGGAGCTTTAGCATCAAGAGGTATTGGTCAAATATCAGCATTTATACAATTGTACGAAAACTTCAATGCTCCCGATGTAGAGCTGACCTTAGAGGGTAATTATATAAGAAATGATAAATTCATGCTGACTAATGTAACTGTGCATGCTTCCGAGGAAACCAATTTACCATTAGCCTATTACAATTTAGTGAATATAAATCCTGTGCTACTCAGGCCTAAAAGTAAAGGGAAAGTAATGCTAAACAAAAGAAACCCTAAATACGGTCGGCCTATTATTCAAGCCAATTTCCTAAAAGAACATGAAGATTTGGATACCCTTGTCGATAGTATAGATATAGCACTGCAGTTGCTTGACACTAAAGAATTCAAGAAAGCAGAAATTAAGTCTGCACCTTTAGATCTCTTTCCGTGTGATCGACTAACTAATAGAGATCAGTGGAATTGTATAGCAAGACATTACACTAAAGCTATGAGTAACCCTGTTGGAACTTGTAGAATGGGAGTAAATAACACTGATTCTGTTGTAGATTACCAATTAAGAGTCCACGGTATAGAAGGTTTAAGGATAATGGACTCTTCTGTAATGCCGTCACATGTAAGAGGAGGTATATTTGCTCCTACGTTGATGATCGCTGAGAAAGGAGCCAAAATGATTATTAAAGATTGGAAAGAAAGTAAGGGACATTATTATAGCAAGCGGTAACAATAGGATACGAAATAAAAATAGTCTAAATAAAATACTTTATTAATACCAACTAGTTTTTATCATATCACTTGCTTTTTCTGCTATCATAATTACAGGCGCTGCAGTAGATCCTCGGGTTATTTTGGGCATGATGGATGCGTCAACTATTCTTAACCCATTTACTCCATACACTCTTAGATTCCTATCCACAACTGATTCTGCATCCGTAGGCGGCCCCATTTTGCATGTACCAGCGTAATTGTGCAAAGGTGATGAAAAATGTTTTATGATACACAACCAGAATTCTTCCGACACTCGTTCATGATCTTTACAGTCGTTGTTGAGTATTGGACGTGGATCGAAAGCATACTCGGCGCTCTTAAAAACTTCTGTGTCAAATAACTTTACTATCTCTTGTATGCCTTCTAATAACTTTTTCTCATCGGATGGATCTTTCAGAAAATTAGGATATACCAGCGGTTTACCAAATATTGGATCTGTTGCGTTCAAAACAACTTGACCCCTACTTTTAGGTGTCAGTAACGAGACACACATTTCGATTTTATCGTAGTACATATTTGAGTCATGCCCTCGAAACCTAACTTCAATGTCAGGAGTACCCAAGATTTCAGATATGGAACTCTCTAAGAAAGCTACTACTTGGAAATTAGCTGATAAAGGGCCCACACCTTTTGAATAGTAACTTGTAATATCTTTTAGTTTATCTGGGAACCTCGACGTAGTCGCTGTCTTCGTCAATTTTATTACCGGCAAACATACAGATAAATGATCGTGGAAGTTTGAACCAACTGGTAAATCGTACACTACTTTTAAATCTAAATATTCTAAGTACTCCTTTGGTCCTACACCGGATTGCATTAATAATTTAGGACTATTTATAGCACCAGCGCTTAATACAATTTCCTTTCTAGCCTTTACTCTATACATTGTACCATTTTTTATATAATCTACGCCATAAGCTGATATACTATCTTTAGTCTCTTCAAATAGTATTTTAGTAACTAATGCTTCTGATATTATATCTAAATTAGATCTTAACTTTTTTATAGGTTCAATGAAAGCTGTGTATGAACTGACTCGTTCGCCAAAATAAGAGGTAGTCTGTATCCTCATGAACCCCAACTGATGTCTTCCGTTAACATCGGTGTAGTTATACCCTAACTCGTTTAAAGCACTTAATAAGACATCGACATTATCATCTACGTGGGGATAACGTCCCACGTCTAAAGGACCCTGTGTAGAATGAAAGTACTTATTTTTTGATATATCCTTATCATAATTGCCTTCGGAATATTTAAAAAATGGCAAAACTTCACTGTAAGACCAGCCTTCGTTACCGTTGATGGCCCATTCATCGTAATCAGCTGCACTTCCCCTCATGTACGCCATATCATTGATTGACGAGGTTCCGCCCAGAACTCTGCCCTGGACCATCTCACAGCCTCTATCGCCTCGCTTCTGGCAAAACCTGAAACGTCATAGAACTATACGATTGATAAAAACTACAGTTTACCTACTTAGGATCTGTCGACAAATTTAAGAGTTAACGCTGGAGATTCTCTAATTGCTTTAAATGTCCATAGCTTCATAACGTAACCACATTATCGGATGTACATCAATTCATCATGTATTTGTTACTTTACCTTAACATATCAACACAATTCACAAAATCTATCGACAGATCCTTTTTACAGCGGTGAAGAGTAAATCTCACCCCTTTTTCGGTCGCATGGTAAACTGCCAATCCATGGATGAGCCTTTGAACTCACTCGTGAGACCTGGAATCAACGCCATCTTTGGTTCTTCAGGCCCTGCTTCGACCAGTAGTATCTAAAACAATTTTATGATTTTGTACAAAAGCTGATTGCCCCTATCTACCTTTACATTACTACTTTACAAGTTGTGCTAAATAGGTATTAAGATTATTTGTAACTCAAAAACACAGGGAAACAAAAAATTGCATGCAAGATATACCCATAAATTTATATATGTAAAGTATAAAATATAGCTTTACATTACTTAAATTCAAACTATCTAAAACATAAATCCTTTACAGTTTGCCCCCTAATGTAAGAGGAACGAAATCATAGGTAGTAGGCATATATCGAACGCCCAAGTTCAATACCTGCCTACTACAGGTACTGGCGTTAGTGAATGTGAGTTAATCAGGTAACTTTGGATACTTTTAGGAACCTACTGCTATGGAGTATAAAATTGTTTTCATGTTTTTGAATATTTTGTAAGATTTTAACTAAAGTGAAACTGAGTAAATTTGACGACGAAAATATTTGAAAAGACATCTAGCAAAGCGTTATCTGAAGCGGATTATCAATTACCTTCCATTTCCTATTCTCCGACAGTCTACTTGCGATAACACACCCGGCAGTGCCACCGCCGACCACAATAAAATCATAAATTTGCTCTTCAGGTTCAGATGAATCATATTTCTCTTTGTTCCTCTCACTAGGGAATTTATCGAAGTATGAAAATTGTTTACCGTAAGCGACTTTCTCACCAGCACTTTGCTTTAGCAACCCTTTCTTGTTTGTACCGAAGTAATTAGGCTCTGGACCTATGTATCCATAAAGCGTATGTACTAAGGATATCAAGAGGATGGCTGTAGGAGCACATTCGATTCGTCCATCACATATCTTGCATAATTCATCAGTGGCGTTTGCAGACATTGCATCTTTATATTCTAGAGGAACGCCTTTCGAATTACTTTTAACTTTTGCATTATCGTCTTTTTTTGCTAACAAATTCAGCTTTTGTAGATTTATGTATTACAACTTGAATTATTTATTGTGATAATAAATTAAATGGTTGCTGGCGCTATTATATTTTCGTCAATATTATTCTAGTTTAATCTATTTGTTTTTGAATCCCTATTTCTGAGTTTTGGGTCTTTGTCGATGCTTGCACTGTTGATGTATTTGAATTTAGTTAGTTTGTTACTTTTGTATTTCCTTTTGCTTTATTAGACACGTGTAAGCTAACGTTTCACTTGCAACAAGGTATACACATGTAACGCGACTGTCTCTAGCCAAGACTTTGCAGTGTTGTGTTGTAGTCTCTAAGAATTTGTTGTTTACATCCTTTGTTCTTGTGTTTACATTGTAACCATTGTTATGAGTTCCAAGAGTTTTGGCGTAGTAATTTACATTTTGTTCTGTGTGACATGTAAGAATAGATTATGTGTTTAGGAATGTTCCGTTATAAAACATTTACGAAACATATTATCTCATTTGTACTTAACATGTAATAGTTTACTATTGCTAAAGTGATATAGCACCTACACTAATAATTGTCAGTTTGACTTGAGCTCAAAGTTGCTTACCGCTCTTTGGCAATTCACAATTTTTTCTTGTTTTTATAGGTATTTGTAACGAGGAATACATGACACAATATTCTTCTTCTTCTTCATGACACAATAGTCTTGTACAAATGTAGTAAGCCTCATGTTTTATTACTAGAGACCATAACATGTAAAGTACATTTCAAGTAAGTACAGATAGTAAAAATTAATAATTAAAATAAACGTATTTAATTTCGTATAATATCTATTTGAAGTCAGTAATGGTTATTGAATCAATATTTTTTTTTTTTGGCGGAAACTACCCGAAGTAATTAAATAATTTTTGTTATCACTTCGGTTCCAACTAAACTAATCGGACATAGCTAGATTACAATTTAGCGATAATGTAAGTAGATTACAAGTAATCTATGGAAGAAGTTTATATTTGTGGCGACGAATAATACGACATGTAAGTGCTAATGAAACATCAACACAATAGATAGTTGTGACACGTTAGTCTACACTACGCTGTAGATTTGTTTGTGGATTTATTAAACACATGGCTAATGTTTTGGACGCAATCTTTATAAGAAACAAGTTTTTTTGTAGTTACAAAATCATTTAAGGATTTTTCCTTTCTGTATTGAATTTCACACAAAATACCACTTACGGCGTTAGGACTCGGAACTCTGCCAAAAAATCGGAACTAAAGCATTTCACTTGCGGCAAAGTAATCATTAATAAATATAGGATGTAGGTTTATTTACTGTACTGCGCAAAAAGAATAAGGCGTATAAGAAGTCTTAGGGTCTAAACGGCTTGATGGATTTGGCCTTTAAGGTATGAGGTAACATTTTAACCGTCTTAATAGTGGGAGGCAAAGAGAGGAGCAATAGAGGAGGAAAATACAGGAAGGAAATAAATTAATCGGGTTTTATATTTTTCAAACTATTTCATTGTTTACTTTATTGAAATGCACAAATGACATTACCGTCGCCAATAAGTGAACGTCATGTAGGCACAATATTTTTTTTTATAAAACTATTAACTTTGCACACACTCTTGTCTGATCCTAAACTAAACGGAGCTTGTACTATTATAAGTAGACAGATGATAAACATTCCTACTAAATACGGAAACCCCCTATAACGCGGTACCCTTATAACGCGTTTTCATATTACGCGATTTCAATCCCCCGTATAACACGGGCATTCCCGCATATAACGGGGATTTCTCACATACATATTTCTGTACTGTGAAATGTATAATGATTTGTACAGTTCATAGTAGGCTTCGCGTATCTTTGCACGTGTGTCAATTGTGTTATTACAAAATTAAATGATTTTATTAAATTTACATAACATAGTTTTTTCTTAATATTCGATTTCACCCCCTGCAGCGAGAAAAGTTAAATGTGATGAATCATTTATACGCAACGCGTTATACGAGGTCGTAAAAACGCGTTATACGGGAATAACGCGAAACCAATCTACCGCGTTATAAGGATGGATTACTGTACATATATAATTATAATATTATAAAAGTGATTGTAAGTTTGTTTGTTAGCTTTCACTCCAAAACTATTCAATCGATTACCATGAAACTTTGTAGACATATTCTCAAAGGTATTAGGAAAGACATGGATACTTTTATAAAAAAAAAGTAGGGTAAAAGAAATATTTTTGGCAGATTTGATTATTTGTCAAAGAATTTGAAAATATAGTAACTTCAACTCCATCCATATTTAAGGGATTCAATGCGAGCGTAGCCGTTTGTAAGAGTTAGTATGTAGTTATATATTTTTAAATACATTCATACATATATTATAGGTCTGTTACACCCAGACACAAAAAAAAATTATCATATTCTTCACACAATCATTTGTACTGGGTGGGAATCGAACCCACTCTGACTTAACAGTCAGTATCAAACAGGCCTGTTTTAACTGAGTCGTAGCGTCAATAGTATGTATGTACATATGTGCACACAAGAAAATGAATAACTCTTAAATATTTTAAAGACAAATTCATATCCTTACATAGTCTTGCCATAAATATTGTTACAAGGTTTTTTTTTTCACGGCTGTATCACTTAGGGGATAGGCAGAGGTGAAAACACCCACATTGTGACAATTACGACTTACCTATTAGGGGTAACGTAATACGTATATAAAAGCCTATGCCGTCAATCTCGCACTTTGTACATTAGTATTTTATCATTCTAAATATTTAAAGCTTATTTTATTTATAAAATACATGGCATGGCATGGCAGACGAAGAGACGGGTCACCTAATGGTACAGTATAACCGCCGTCCATGGACATCTGCAACTCGAGGATCGCAAGTGCGCTGCCCGCCTCTAAGGGTGATGAGGGATGAGGGATGCGGGGAGGGGAAGGAAAAGAGGGGGGTGAGGAGGGATGAGAGGTGAGGAAAGAGGAGAAATGGAATTGGGCCTCCGGAAACACCACTAATTACTGGGAAATGTAACGCAAGCGTTGCTATACAACCTGCGAGGCCGTGGTCTTGCACTGGCGAGTCGGCCCTTTAGTGCATAAGCATGGCTCTCCCACGTTAATACACTAATATAAAATTTGGATATGCTTATTCAAAATTATCGCGTCTGGTTTTAATATATTCCTTTAAACGTTGCAGCCTGTTATCAATAGAAACACGCACTATCTCCATGGGAAAATTCTTCACTGTCAATCTTATGAATTATTTTAGGCACCCCAAATTAAAATTATCATGACGTTAAGAGCATGCCTACTTTCTAAAATTGACCATAAATCATATTCCAGATGATATGATAAGATAAGATCGGGACTAGATGAAGACTAGTCTTCTCCTCTAATGAAATCCGAAACGTTCTTTACCAACTCGTTTCTCTTTATCACCCCTATCATTTTAATATCACAGAAATATTGAACACAGATTGTTGCGAAAACGAAAAACAATGAATATTCATATAAGAATGACATATTCCAAATTCAAATGTAATATTGTTTTTTTTTTATTGTAACATTATTTATGGCAGACTTAGTATACTATACAAACATATGTGCATACATACAGAATCCCTTGTATTGTTGATTATTACCATGAGTAATAATACATTGTCAAGGAATTATAAGGCGCATGTTGTTTGTATAACTCAACAGAGCTCTAAAGCAGTAGGTACCTATTTAGATTTATTAACACGTTTTCACAAGGCGCTGTTATTTAGTGCTGTCATGAACAGTCACTTGTTTTGTACCTGGGTGTTTCTTATTACTTATTAACTTTTTAGCCGTCTTTTAAAAAGAAGAGATTCTATGTTCGATTGATTCTCCGATAAATGTCTACCGATTTACCTTTTTTGTGTTTTAAAGAACATACTGTAAATCAGGATTTGATTACGAGATCTCAGAAAAATTGAGGGGAGGAAGGGGCAAATTTTATAGGCACATTTTTTTCTTATTCTTATCTTTTTAAAGTTATTAAGATATTCATTCATGTTGCTGAGCTGATGGTATGAAGTACAAAAAAGTCCTTAATGGTTAGGAGTTATAGGATATTTACGAGTGTGTGTTTAAATTGCACGTTGAACGATTTTAAGCTAATTTTATGAATTTAATCTATGATACAATATCGTAGGCAAGTAAAAGAGTATAAAATTAAAAACCTAATAGGCAGGTCTTCTCCTATTGCTGTTATATACTCGTAGATACACATAAGGATATATATGTATAACATTCGTCTGACTATACATCACGTATTATTGCCCTCTTAAACTGTAAGATTAAATGATAAGTTATATTGGCTGACTGTTTGAGTCAGCCTGCCAAAAACGAGTAACACGAATGACGCAAACTCAAGTGTCGATAATACGTTTGCTTTAAATATTCTACATACTACATATCCCTGTTACAAATGACGCGTTTTGGCTGTGACGCAATCAGTTACAGATGTATACTGTGTATAGTGTATACTGCTAAAGTACTTGTCCAGTGAAATACTCAATTTCATTAATTGACAACTTGACGTGTTTTGGCTCCTAGGCGAGTACCTGTGCGTGTCATAGTATAATGATCATAGTTTCCGTCTGTGGGTAGGTCCGAAGGTCCGAATAAAAGCCTACCTCCCGGTGGGTGGCCGGTTTTAATTACTGTATTATTATAAGCCTAATAAATACTGGTTATTTTTTTGTTTCAGGTACTGCATTAGTTTTAAATAATTGTTCAAAGATGTGAAACAAAATGGAGCTGTGAGTAATATTAAAACATTTTACGAGTATGGAGTCTGCTTTACGTTCTGAATTAAAATGGCTTCCGATTCGCCAGCGACGTAATCTTCGCGCACTGACTTCTCTCTTCTCTTTTCTTAACTCTCCATCTCCTCCATCTTATTTAGCACCCTATCTTCGTTTACTGTGCTCAAATCATGACAGAAACCTTCGGTCCTCACACAACAATCTTCTATTATGTCCCCCTCATAACTCCAACTTTGTGAACTCTTCGTTCTATGTCCAATCTGTTCTTCTTTGGAATGCGCTCCCACTCGAAATCAGGATGTCCACAAACCGCTTCAAGTTTAAACAAAGGGTACGTGATCTCCTGCTCAATGAGTTGGCTTAATTGTTGCATCATTTTCTTTTTCTTCTCGTTCTTCTCTTTTTTTTTCTTTTTTTTTTTACGTAAGTAATAATGTATATGTAATAATGTGTATAACATTTTTTTTCCTGTATTTATACTACTTTTAAACTAGTTTTTTTTTATCTCACTTATTCTTCGCACCTACCATTTTTATTTTTGCAACACCCCAAAGTTGACTGGTAGAGAATGCCTAAGGCATTAAGTCCGCCTTGTACAATAAATATGTGCATAAAGTTAAATAAATAAATAAATAAATAAGATGTCATCGGACAGTGAACAGTGTGGTCGTAGCTTATATGTTTATCCAGTGTCCAGCGAGACAGACATTGTTCCCAACGAGGGAGCTGTGTTTTAAATAAAATGAAATAGTAGTATCACGTACGTATAGAACATGGAATTTTATTCCAGGCTCACAGTAAAGGCTATGCTTAGTTGGATCTAGAAAGCATCTAATTTGTCAAAAGAAACTCATAAATTATCTACCACAACATATCTACTAGTTTTATCATAGCGCCTTACAAAATAATGATAGCAATATATCTCTGTCACAAATAGTATTACTTTAAGTAGGCGTTCTTTATTAAGACTTGGCTCGTACATAAATGATAAGTAATCGCGGTGATGTGTCATCAAACTTGTACAGTACATTATAAATTCATGGTTTGCTTCGATTTTATGATGCCTCAGTCGCGGCAGAACACTAAAGTTTCCTCAATCTGTCCCAAATGGTGAATTCATAATTATTACTTCGAAATTTGTATTCATCAAGGATGTATATAAATGGTTTTTGGTGAATTTCATTCATTCATCAAAGATATAAAGTTTATTTGAGAAGTTTTTAATCTTTATATTACTTCAAGAAGTTCTGGAACGCGAGTTTCTTTAGCCAAGTAACCAAGTTAACAATGTTTACATCGCTTTTCTGTTCTGTTCTTCTTCTTTGGACATGTCACCGTTGATACACACTGACGTTGATCCACAATTACCAGTATTCTTGTGTAGTTCTTGTCTCCTGCTGATGAGTTGTATTTGTTATTTGTAAAATCCTTTGTCTAAGGTTTACAGAGTTTTAAAAACCATTATGGAGCTTGACCTTTCTATCAATTACTAGGAGCGCTTCAATCTAGCTATGGCAATGTGCACAGGTGCTCTAAGATCGATTTGTCTGTTAAGTCGTCAGTATGGGACACAAAATATCTTATTAGGTTAGGAAAATGTGTTATAATAGTTTTTTTTTTATAAAAATATTAAGAAAAGTAACAGTTCTAAAATAACCAAAAACAATAATTAAAAGAAATAGCAGGTTTTATAAAGCTCCCAGGTAGTATATTAAACACTAGTTGTGGCACTGTTGTTGGCTCGATCGCAGTCGGGCGGATGCCACGGCCTCAAAGTAAAAAGGTTGTTAAATCTCACTCTCAACTCTCCTTCTGCAACCTCCCCCCTCATCCCACAAAGGCGGGCACTGTAACTCTTAAGCTGTAGATGTAAATGAGCGGTGGCTGTCGTTTACCATCAGATGACCCTTGCATCCGTCGTCGTTGTCACACTAAGCCATGAAAAAAATTGAGAAAATCGATACATTGTACACATACCCATACGAGTGGGTATGTGTACAAAGAAATCGGTCGACTTGAGAAGTTCCTCCTTTTTGAAGTTGGTTAAAAGTATGTAAGTTCACTTGCGTTTGACAACATTTTGATATCACTAACAACCTTAGAGTAATTCAAGCTTCCGCGTGGTGCTCTAAGTTAACAGCAATGTATACTGATTTTGCTTCTTAAAAACACTGTATTACAATATTTATCATAACTGAGGAAGAATGTTCCATGATTTGCTTTCTTTTAGAAATGCTTTACTGAGTACGCTACTGTTGCTTTTTTAATACTTATAACTCCTCTTTGGTATTAAAGTTATAAGAAATACGGATGTTCATACATTTAAATCTTCAGTTCAGAGCGCCTGAAGAATTGTTTACCGCAAAACGTAAGTAGGAGCTTATAGCTCTTGATTTTGTATAAGGCGCTTATATACAATCAATCAATTACCCCACTGTAGTCCACTACTGCTTTCCGCATCCAGCCGCTTTTATGAGGTTATCGGTCCACCTGGCCGGGGATCGTTCTAACTTCAGTTTACCGGTTCTCGGTCTCAACTTTAGGACCAGTTAGTTCATATACCTAATCGTATATTATTATGAAACTAAAATAATAATTTGTAAGAATTGTCCTTTTTTATATAATTATTTATTATTTAAACAGTCATATTCACGACAATTACTGTAAAATGACATTTCTTTGTCAACTAATATAATCCCCATCACCAAGCAATTTTACAACACCAGCTGCTAAGGTCTATAATCCTTTGACACTAACCCTGAGAGGCTATTAGATGATACATTTTCACATAGTGCACGTCGCGGCTGCGTAAGCTGTTATTTTTTAATGGTAAAGCGTTATTGGTAGGTTTCATTTCCGTGGTGTTATTATCGTGTTTTCTCACCGCAATATAATAGAAGATAATATCTTTCTAAATATTGTTATGCTTAAATTATACATATGTTTGTAAAGAAAATTGACAGATTTAAATGGTATTCATCCGGTAGTGTGATGTTGGTAGCTTATGGAGAAGATTGCTGTTCTTTAACTGCGTAATATTATGGCGGTAGAGGCATTACAAGTAAACTATTCTCTGTTCAGATCACGCATGTGCATATAATTTATACCTAACAATAGAGGAGAACTAATAAATGAAGTTGTTGGTAGGAAGTTTTAATAGCACTTGGATTTTGTTTTGTTTCGTGAAAGCTTTCTTCTTGTCTATTTAAAAACAAAGATTATAAAACTCGGAGCTCTAAAATCATCTATCTGAACTTTGTTACCGACTTATGTTTTGTCCTTTAAACGTTGGGAACAATAAAGCATTATTTTTTTAGGGACGGGATTCACGTAGTAACCCAACAACAGCAAAAAATTGAAATCGCCGGTAATACTGATGTTGCAATTGTCTATATAAAATTATACATACGCTCTGGTTCCACTTACCATTAAGTTCGATTAATTATTTGAAAAGTAATTGATACCATTATCTCGGATAGGAATAGCAGTAATTGATTGTTCCAAAACGTATAACAACAACACATGTACCCTTTTCACACCCAAACAGAATATTTAAATAAATATCCATTTCATTCGCATATTAGCTATATTAGTTTGGACTCGTAACGACACTTATTTTAATAATAGAGAAATTAACAATGATTCCCCATGGTCCGAACATTGCCCTTAGCACGCTAACTCAAATTATACGTATAATAACAATAGGCTTTAATTATTATGGCCGGCTTTATTGCAATATTGCAAAACCGAAGCGAGAAAGTAACAAAAACGAGTAATAAATGGAAATATGAACGTAACCGACCGCACTGCAATTATTTTTAATACGAACACGTTAAAGTGGAGGGCCTTTATTCGCTACAGCGCCATCTGTGATTGGGAGTTGCACTTTTATTCGTTTTAGTTTCACTATTGGCCGCATGAATGCTGTCGTCGTAAAACATTATTAGTGGGGTTTAGCAAATGCAAATTCACTGGAAACTAAACGAAGCGGTTTAAAAATTATATATCGGAATGTTGTACTCATTTTCTGAATGCTAATATTTGTAATAGTGTAGTACTTTTTATTAATAGTTGTTTCGTAAACGTACTTATCTCTAGTTTTCTTGTTGACCCTAATAAATAAGTAAAAAAAGTGCCTATATCACAAGAAAATCAATACCTACAATTTATAATTTTGTGAGAAGGGCCCACTAAGTTTCATAGAGAATTTATAATCCAAACAAAAAACTTTGAAGTTTATAGTTGTAATTGGCGAATGACATGTATAGTTACATATGAAGTTTGACAATACTATATTAAGGCATCTTGAAGCTGATCTGGCAACAGAGTCTTGACGTGGACAGTAGACTTCAGTAGCTCCTATTAAAACACTTCTAGATTCAGCTAATTTTGTTTTAACGAGTGGAATATTTAATTGTCAGTGGCAAAACATGTGTTTAATATTAATAAATATTAGTTGTATGTATACCATACATACACTCACGGCTTTCTCTGATCGGGGAAGGCAGAGTCTACAGCCCGCCAGTTGCTTATATGGGTGATTATGGGTGACTATGGGTGATTATGAACACATATAGTGGTAGCGCCAACTGGCTTGGCCAAAGAATTAATCAGCGCCAACATATAAGGCGGGAGCGAGTATGACTTCAGTGACTATGCACTGCCTGAAAACTGTGTGGGCTGAGTACTGTGCGGCTGCCGGATAGGTTAGGTGGATAGGAGAATATGGAAGCACGCTTACCTTTGGTGATCTTGAGCTGCTGTCCAGACCTGGCGGCCTGATCAGGCGGCCTGGCTCCTCGTACTGTGGTGTGGCTTGCGAGTCAAGATGGCGACGCGTGTTCGGTGTAGAAAGAAAACGTTCCTAGCTTGCCGGCAAGGCACGATTACACTCAGCGGATAATGCGGGTTCGTTATTCAACTATTTTACTATATTTCTATTGTCTATATAAGACGCGGTGGCGGAGTCCACTACTTGAAGACTCAAACAAAGCGGTGCGGAAGGCGTCCGGGGTGTCACTCTAATAACGCGGCGAGCTCCGGAGCCTCTTAGCGGACAACTACCAGTTTTCTCTCTTCTTGCGGTGAGCGTGCGATGCGGAAATAATGATTAAGGATGTGGGTAGAAATGGGTGCCGACAGCCTCACCTAGCGGAAACTTAAACAAACTAACGGTGTTCCTGTCATCATCGAAAGGTGGCGTTACCATTCCCCCCGCCCTTAAAGGGTTACCTTTAAAAAAATACTAAAACGCGGTAATATTGCGGAAAAAACACGAAAAGTGCGGAATGTATGCGGAAGAGTTGCGGTAAATGTTTATACATAGTATCTCTAACTTACTCTTAAGGCTACTTAAACTATTTTGTGCGAATTTAACAACATATTACTGACTAGGCAATGGGCACAATCGGACCACTGGGCGCACGAAACTCCCTTTATTAGTTCTAACGGTGACTACTCGCGTTGTTCCATCTTTCGAAGGATGGACGGCTTCTATAACCCCGAGCGGCCACGATAGCGGCGGTGCGTTATCGACGATTATGACCACTACTGATCCCAGCTGGATCGGTGTAGTGGGCGTGGTCCACTTGGCTCGAGCCTGCAACTTATGCAGATACTCGACTCTCCATCGCTGCCAAAACGATTGAACCAGCTTGTCTAGGAGAGAGTGTCTCTCGAGAAGGTTATCTGATTCTACGTGCGGTGCGGGTAGCGAAAATAGCGGTGCGGTGTGAAGAAAATGAGCCGGCGTCAGCGCAGACGGCTCAGCGGGATCGCTACTTAAAGCGGTAAGCGGGCGTGAATTAATAAGTGCCTCGACCTGAGCAAGCACAGTTAAGAGCTCTTCGTAAGTGAGTAGCTGTTGACCTATCACCTTGAAGAGATGAGTCTTAACGACCTTCACCATTGACTCCCAGCATCCACCCCAATGAGGGCTAGCAGGTGGGATATGTTTGAAATCGATGCGACTCTCTGTCAGCTCATGTTCGAGGTGCGGGTGAAATTCGTCAAGAAATTTGTAAACGTCGCGTAAGTATGAGCGGCAACCAACAAAATTGGTTCCGTTGTCAGTATAAAGGCACTGTACCGGTCCGCGGCGAGAAAGAAAACGCTTGAGCGCGGCGAGAAAGCTGACTGTACTCATCTCCGTAGCTACTTCTATGTGTATACAGCGGGTAGTAAGGCACGTAAAGATGCATAGCCATGCTTTACGGCTCTTAACGCCCCTACCCCTCATGGGAGTGAACTGTATAGGACCGGCATAGTCACACCCACAGTGAGCGTATGCCTTTACAGACGGGTTTACGCGTGAGCGCTGCAAGTCCGACATCATCGGAAACGATGGACGCGGCCTTGCTCTGAAACAGGTATTGCACCTGTGTATGCGGTGACGGATAACACGTCGTGCGGAGAGTATCCAATAATGATGCCTGAGTAAGGACATCAGATGTTCGGGACCGGCGTGTAAATGCTTTCTATGATAGGAATCGATTAATATATCGACCACATGATCGTGGCGCGGGAGCACACACGGATGCATTTGCGAATAGTCGATATCGGCGTTCGACAGCCGGCCACCGACGCGAAGAAGACCATTCTCATCTAGAAATGGTTTCAATCTCTGTAAGGCGGGCGAGCAGATTTGACCTTCTCTTATTTTATGAATGTCGTCGCGGAAGTGAACCTGTTGTAACGCGAGTAATATTTTAGTTTCAGCGAATTCGAGATCTGAGCGGGTGACTGAAGGTCTGCGCGGTAATAATTTCGAGAATCGAAAAATGAAAACAACAATACGTAATAACTTCGACCACGAGGATATACGTTGAGCAAGCGTGTAAATGAGCGATTCATTAGCTGGTACGGTTACAGTAAGGGCGAGCGGTTTCATGTCCGGAACCTCACCGACGGCATCACCATTAAACTCGGCGATTGGCCAGTCTGATGGATCCTTAGATGCCCACGGCGGTCCCTCAAACCACAGAGGATGGTTGATTAGCGAAGCGGGAGAGAGGCCGCGCGATAGACAATCAGCGGGGTTTTCAACACCCGGTATATGATGGAAACAACTGGCAGGCAAGTTATCAACGACCTGGACAACCCTGTTCGCGACAAACGTCTGCCAGCGGTGCGGGGACGAGTTGATCCAACAAAGGACGACTTTTGAGTCGGTGAAGGCGAATACGTTTGAGATTTTGTAGCGCGGTTCAAAAATATCAAGTACCCTACGCATCAACTTTGACAGAAGTACTGCGGCACACAGCTCCAACCTAGCGATAGAAACGGTTTTGAGCGGCGACACCTTAGACTTCGAGCACACGAGCCTAACGAACCTAACAGCACCAAGGGCGACCTGTAGGTATATCACACAACCGTAGGCGCGTTCGCTTGCATCAGCAAAGCCCAAGAGGTTAGCTATGCACCCCTGCACCACTCCTAAATGTCGAGAAATGCGGATAGTGTTGAGCGCAGGTAATTCACTACAAAATTGAGACCAGAGGGTCACAATGCGTTGAGGTGGCGTGTCATCCCAGTCACATTTCAGTAGCCATAACTCCTGAATGAGGAGCTTGGCGTGCAAAATGACGGGAGCCACTAAGCCCAAATTGTCCCATAAGCGTGCGATGACGGACAGAATAATTCGTTTTGTGCATCCTGACTCAGGTGTGGTGACCTTGAAATTAAATTCATCGTTGGACCTATCCCAATGCGTGCCTAATATTTTATGTGGTGTGCCACCCCTGTCTAGTTCAAGATCAGAGGAGGCGCGGTGCGATGCGGGAATGGCGCGCAGAACAGCGGGGGAGTTACTAGTCCACTTTACAAGGTCGAACTGACCACACTTGAACATGTCAATGAGTTCCGTACAAGCAGCAACAGCAGCGGCTTCATCAGAACGCGATGAGTCGTTTGACATTATGCTGAAGCACACGTCATCCATGTACGTGGAACTGGATGCAATAGCGGCGGCGGTAGGAAACTTATGTTTTTCATCAGCGATTAGCTGCTGAACGACGCGTACAGCGTGATACACGCTAGACTTCATCCCGAAACAAACTCGATTAAATTCAAGAATTACTAATCGGTCTTGCGGCGAAAATCTAAAAAGAACTCGTTGAAATTTGCGATCTGCTTCGTGCATACCAATCTGCAGAAACATTTGACGACAGTCAGCGGATATAGCGATTTTAAATAAGCGGAAATTTAAAAGTATGCAATTTAAATCACCCTGTAGGTTAGGGCCGGAGTGCAAAACTTCGTTAAGTGACAACCCTGTGCTGGTTTTACAACTGGCATCTAGAACCATTCGAACCTTGGTAGTCGTTTTATCAAAACGTTGCACACAAAAATGCGGCACGAAATAAGAATCGGCGGGAGTCATTTTATCAATAGATCCTATCTCGGTAATGTAGCCCTTATCAATGTACTCGCGTATTATATCATTATAGGCCGTGCGCAACGTAGTTGATGACTCCAATTTTCGTTCCAAACACATGAAGCGTCTTTTAGCGGCGGCGAGGGAATCCCCTAATTTATAAACATCGTCCCTAAACGGTAACGAAACGGTATACCTACCACTAGCATCGCGCGTAGTGGTGGCGCGGAAATGATTCTCACATTCAAGGTCATCTTGACTGTGGGCGCGCGGAGCGGAGACCTCTTCAAGTTCCCAAAACTTTTTGAGAATGCGGTCCAGCGACTGTTCGAGAACAGTACAACAAGCGGTTGTATTTTTAATTTCGTGTTTAGACAATAATGCGGGAGCTGATCCCATGATTATATATCCTAGCACACTTTCTATAGCGGGCGGTATTCCTACAACATTACTATGTACCACGCCTGGTAGCAGTAAGTGTGGAAAATAATTCGCGCCGAGGAGAACATGTACCTCGGCGGGCGAGGCGAACATACTGTCCGCGAGCGGTAGCGAGTTCAAGTGAGAAAACGCTGATAAATCAACGGGCACCGTAGGTAGATTATCCGTTATGCGGTCAACAATAAATGCCGATACGTCAAAATGAACGTTATTATAGAAACGCGAAAATATTTGAAACTCCGTGGAACCTCTAATAGATTTTTCGGAACCACCAAAACCTCGAACAATCGTCCTCGTATTTCTATCGCAATCCAAACCTAAACGAGCGCAACATTCACTTGTAATAAAACTGATTTGCGATCCCGTGTCTAAAAGAACTCTAATAACATGGGCGCGTCTACTTCTATCGTAAACAACAACCTGAGCGGTCGACAGCAGTACCGTTACGGGTTGCGTACATTGCGCACTCTGAACATTATTATTCGCGGCGTTCAGTGCGGGCGCGGCAATGGACGCATGCAGCGCTGATACGTTCACATCGCGCGTTGAACTACACTGTGACGTAACAGACGGTGGCTGCGCTGGCGGCGGCGACGACGATTGGGTGCGGCGCGTAGTGCGTGCGGCGGCTACGGTCCCCGGTTCGATTCCCGGGGCGGCCTTTCGGTTGTCAGGCTTTTGCTGTGAAACCCGACTGCGAGAGTTATCGAAGTGCAGCAGCGTGTGATGCCTCTGACCACAGCTGCGGCAGTTCATGTTCGAATGACAATCGCGTGCTTTGTGTTTCAAACTAAGGCAATTAATGCAAGCGTTGCGTTCTTGAACGCAATTAAATCGTGCGGAGGGCGTTAAATTATTAAATGATGAACATTTAAATAAGTGGTCATGTACGAAGTTGTCACAAAGACATTTCTGGTGCGGCGTAGACACTGCTACATAAGCGTGCGGGTTAGGTACATGACGTCGCGGTTTATTTTGTGTAGAATGAGAAGCAGAAGTACTTGCGGCGGGGCGTATGTTATTATATATTTTGTACTGTCCCTTAATAAATTCCGTCAGCTGACCGAAAGTAGGTACTTTCGTATCGCGGTACTGAGACTCGAATGCGCGAATCGTTTCCTCGTCCAACTTCTTTAAAGCGAGATTAAGCAGTATGAAATCACTTAAATTATCGATTTTTAGATTTTTTAATGCGTTTGCGGCAGTGACAAACTGATCAATGAATGCCTGAAATTTGGACGCAGAAGCGGGGCCGTTCAACTTAACATTCAACATCTGATCTATGTAGGTACATCCGAGCGTGCGTTTGTCTTCATACCTATCTATAAGACATCGTAATATCGTGTCATAATTTTCAGCAGATGGCGTGATGCCTGAGAAGACGGTCTTAGCGGTACTTGAGAGCTTCCCTATTAAATAGTACAACCTCTCAGAGTTAGTCAGCCTAGGATTATCATGTACAGTTGACTTGAACCCAGCGTAAAAAAGCGGCCAGTTTCGAATGTCGCCGTCAAAACACATTATCTCGATCGACGGCAAGGAAGGTAATCTATATTTCAAACCTAAGCGGTCGGTCGAACCATCCTGATAACGATCAGTGTCCTTCGTGGACGGTTGTGGTTCAACACTTTTCAATACGCGTTTTATATGACAGAACAGCTGTTCGAATGAGTTTAAAGATTTATAATTAGGTTTATATGCGGGATTATTTTTTAGTGAAGCGCGATTGTGCTCATTGACTAATTCCCTAAACTCAGAGCGAATATCTTCAATAGTTCCTACAGAACTAAGGAATTCTTCCATACATTCTACACTATCATGAACTTTTTTTGAATTGTCGTAAATAATTTGAACAAACTCGAATAGCGTATCTCGTTTACTTTCTAAAAGAATAATCTCATTGTCTTGTTTAGTCTCTAAAGACTCAGGATCCCCTTTCTTCGGCATTGTCGGCGCCATAATAATAACCGACAAGGCACAATGAATAGAACGCAGCTAGCAAATAAAATGATATTATATGTAACTATAAGTTTACATACACTAGCCGGGCGAACGGTGCAGCGGTGCGATATTAATACAATGTGGGTATTATTTTTTCATAAACGAGATAGTATCTATTTGTTAACTTTGCGGTTGAAATAAATGCTTATAAGTAAGTTAGCTACACGTAATTGACTAATCAAATTATCGTATGACGTTAAATTAAATAATTTAAGTAAGTAGGTAACTCTTTTAAGGCGCGGAAGAATTGAAAGCGAAGTTTGTACGTAGGTAATGTTTACCTAGGTAGGAAATTATGATTAATTTGATTATAAATAAGCGGGCGTTATCTAGATAAATCTAGACTACTGCGGGTTTATAAATCTAGATCGAAGCGAAAATGCGAAGCGAAATTTAGCGGTATTATAGATCTAGACGTGATAAGTTAAGCGGGTTTAAGTTCTAGATGGATCTAGACTTATTAAGCGGGCGGTTAGGAAGTACTAGACTAATCTAGACTTGACAAGCGGTGGGTCAAAGGGACCCTAAAGGATAACTCTAAAGGCTAAGGGATCACTTAGCCGAGATCCGTCTCGAAGGACCATATTATATGGTAGCGCCAACTGGCTTGGCCAAAGAATTAATCAGCGCCAACATATAAGGCGGGAGCGAGTATGACTTCAGTGACTATGCACTGCCTGAAAACTGTGTGGGCTGAGTACTGTGCGGCTGCCGGATAGGTTAGGTGGATAGGAGAATATGGAAGCACGCTTACCTTTGGTGATCTTGAGCTGCTGTCCAGACCTGGCGGCCTGATCAGGCGGCCTGGCTCCTCGTACTGTGGTGTGGCTTGCGAGTCAAGATGGCGACGCGTGTTCGGTGTAGAAAGAAAACGTTCCTAGCTTGCCGGCAAGGCACGATTACACTCAGCGGATAATGCGGGTTCGTTATTCAACTATTTTACTATATTTCTATTGTCTATATAAGACGCGGTGGCGGAGTCCACTACTTGAAGACTCAAACAAAGCGGTGCGGAAGGCGTCCGGGGTGTCACTCTAATAACGCGGCGAGCTCCGGAGCCTCTTAGCGGACAACTACCAGTTTTCTCTCTTCTTGCGGTGAGCGTGCGATGCGGAAATAATGATTAAGGATGTGGGTAGAAATGGGTGCCGACAGCCTCACCTAGCGGAAACTTAAACAAACTAACGGTGTTCCTGTCATCATCGAAAGGTGGCGTTACCATATAGAAAGATGAAGTGTTGTATATATAGCCGTACAGACCAGTACATATAAAACTTTTATTATGTATATAACATTTTACAACATTCTCCTTTGTGGCATGTTGGTTTGTCTGATCATGATCGTGATTCAAATCTATTTTATAGTCAAATAGTATATGTAGTATGAAATGGTATAGTATAGTAATAAATAGTATTCGCCATGAGTACGTCACTATGAGTACGTCACTAATATATTTTAAACTTGCTTGCTCATGTCGTCAGAAGCTAAAACAAGTGATACAAAAAACTTTGACCTATTGAAATGACGAATGTTTTCCTTGACTTTCTACTTAAAGCTGGTAGTGTTGATAGCCGATAAATCAATTCAAAATCCATTTCGTTCCATTTCGGTCCCTTTATATTTAATCGATTAAATTCGTAGGCGTAGAAACTAGCTTGGTTAAAACTATGAGATAATTCCTAACTAAACTAATGCTACAAATGCGAATTCAGTTAGCTAATTACACATTCACGCTCACCATGGAGATTGAAAGCGGTACAAAACAGGGCATAGTACACGTAATACATACCTTTTATTGTACTGTAAATGTAAATCGAATACCTTAAAAATAAGAGGTATGTATGTATATAAGTTATAAGTGTTCTAAAAAATTATTATAAATAAAATCGTAGATCAAGTTAAGCTCTGTCGACGTTAAACTGTTGTCTCAATATTGTGATTCAATAAGTGTACTTTCAGAGATACAATGACAAGTATAGATAGTAACCTATGTATAGCATTTTGTATAGCATTTTATATATTAAAAAGTATTGTCAATAATAAAAGCTTGCAGAGTCTAACAATTTATTTCAGTTTTTAACAAAACTAATAACAATAAATAATGGAATATGGCGTCGTCGTCGCGTGTTGGATGGAAGTCGGACGCCTTAACCGCAGTACTACACTGTACACTAAATAATACATATACTCACATCTCCTTGGTAGGTAGTAGAGTATTAAAAAATAAATTATTTTGCTGACTGTTAGCCCCACACACGTAACAAGAAGCAAGCATCTTGTCAACCGACCACTTGGACTTAAGTGACAAAATAAATAGGTTTTTTTTTGAAGATAAACGGTTTTATTAAAATGAATGATGAAAATGATAATGATGATGTAAATAATGTACTAAAAGATGAGAAATCACATCACACTCATCACACCGCTCTCCTCATCAATGTAGAGCGTTGATTAGACAAAAGAATAAAACCGTGGGATTGTATGCCCCCCATAACTAATTTCCTCTCCTTTTTCAATTTTTTTTTTTGAGGGATTCCGGGAGGCATAAGGAAGAACTCGTGGGTCGCGGGGGTCTTTACAAACATTATATCAACGGACACAAAAAACACTCCAGACTGAACAACTATTTGTGGATCACACAATTTTTGTTCCTTTTAGGAATCGAACCGACTCTTTTTACCTAGAAACCACTTTGAATAAATAATATCAAGACGGTTTATATAATACCTTAAATACCGAAATCTGTCAAACAATATGGGCTCCAAGGGAGGATGACAAAGAAATATGATTCATATACATGTAAACATACATACACTTGAAAAACAATACTCCTTCTAGAGCAGTCGGGTAAAACAAAACTAAGATCGTTTATACATATTTCAGAGAGTAAAAGCTACGCTTAATTTGGGTTTAAATGATAGTACTATTCATACATACATAAATTCACACCACACAGAAAAGAGGATAAGAGCCTGAACCGTTTCCTGTATTACTAATACATCTATACTTACCTCAGTACAAACTGTAATGTATTGGTAGAGTAAAGAGTTAGAATCGCCCATATTTAGATGAACAAGCTATTAAGCAAAGCTGGCTCATAAGTATAAGCTAGGTATTTATATTGCGTGCTAATTAAATATTCCGTAATTACTTGTGTTGCCGTATAAGGCGAAACAAGAGATGTTTCTTGTTATCGGGGGGATTAGGGTTGCCGCTAAAACACACCGTTGAGCTGTTACCATTTCTGGTGTATAGGGAAAATCTTCGATAGTAGCTTAATGTTTTATAGCTTATATTATGCTTTAATAAAAACACTCTATAATAAAAAGAAAAAAAAAGTTCTAGAGATTATCCGATTTATACAAACAAACAAAAACATCGTTAGAGTGGTAGTAGTAATTGACAGCCCTATAATACCGTACGGTTCGACATAGGCTCGGCCTAATATATGTACACTGCGAGTGAAACCCTTACACTATGTAGGTACGTCTGTGTACCTCCGCAACCAATACAGGTAAAGAAGGTTTCGATCTGTAATAACGGTAGTTGTTAACATTGGGCACTGAATGAACTTCTTATATTATATTATATGTGTAAATTGCTACTTAATTTTCGTATTGCGACACGTTCTTGTGCATACAACAAAACATTTATAAAAAAAATTATAGAAAGAAATACTGAAGTAATATTTATTGATCGTTCGTTTTGCATCGTCCACACATAGTACACTCACGCCATCCCCGGAAGGGTAGGTAGATGCTTAATTAAAACCCACATTGTGTTTCGATTTTAATTTAGTCGCATTTAAAAATAAGCAAGGCTCTTTCTTTCATCCATGCATTTTTGGAAATTAGATGGGAAAATTTGGAGTACATTAATAGGAAAGGGAGGGCAGAAAGGGAAAGAAAGGGGTATTACTTATAGAGATGGATTGGGGAGTGTAAGACTCAAACACGTCAGGGTCGCTTACCTGTAACTCGAACTGGCTGGTGCTGAGAAGTTCGAGCCCTCGTGCATCGTGGTGATGCTGAAGTAGGCAATGAGTTTGTTTAGTGCATATAAACAAATTGATTTTTAGTTGACATATGCTTACGGTATGGCCTAATTAAATTTGAATAAAATTTCCACATCTGAGTTTGGAAAATTAAATGACAGAAATTGAAAATATAGGTTACAAATGTTTATTATTTAAGCGTATTGAAGTATATATAAAAAATGTTAGGAAACACCCATCACTATTTCCATTAGCAAGTGACCGACGTCCTCAGCAACGTAACCTCGGGTTTAAAAATAAGCTAGCGATGCCAAATTCTACGTTAGCTCAGTTCCACTCGGGGCTCTTTATGTGCGTCAAAGTATATAATAAAATTCCGAATACCATAAAAAGAATAAATAATGAAAATAAATTTAAAAATGAATTTCATAACTACGCAGTTAAATATTGTTATTATATATATGCTACTATAATAACAATTTTATCCAAAAAATTATACATTTAAATAAAAATATTAATTTAATCACTTAATTGAACAAATATGTAACCAAATAATTAAGTGTTACATGTAAATTGAATGTAAAATTTGCTATAGATTTTAATTTAATGAAGTAATATACGATTATATAAATTTAAATATATGTATGTATCTACAAATACCATAATATAGGTACCTATTTATCTAAAATGTATAAATACATGAAATTGTTATTATAATAATACAAAGGTTAAAGAATTGTTATTATGAAAATTACTCCGTACAGTTAATGTTATTTATATTATATCTGTGTACGGTATGTGTAGTTGTTTTTGTGATTTATTATTTGTGTTTTATTGATTAAATTGTTATTCTTATTAATGTTTTGTTCAATGTATTGTTTTATAAAATTACTGATTTACTAAGTTATATTAGTTATATTGAATTATGTCATATTAGTTGTATAAAGTTTAGTAATAAGACAGTATATGTTTAACAGGTAAGCGTTTTGGTTTAGCACTGTAAGCTTACTTGTTTCAATAAATAAATAAATAAATAAAATATTGTTATTTATACTATTAATGTAACCTTCTCTAATCAATTTTATATAATTAATTATTGTAATAATTTGCTATACCAAAATGAAAGCCTTTTTTTTATTAACGTGTGGAAACCCCCGCGGGGCTGAAAGGTGAGGTGGTATGTCGGACTCGAACCGACTAAAACCACACGTTGCTCCGTCACACTCCGTAATAAGAAAGGGTTCATAATAATGCCCAATTTCATAACATATGCGGATAGGTGGAAATTGTGGAATTTAAATAAATAATACTGAATATATATATATACAATTTATACATAAATATACATATTATATTAACTAAATTTAATTTAACTAAAATTATTTATATATATATATATGTGTAGTTATTTTTTTTACCAAGCGGAATTTATGCTCGACCGCTTAAGGAGGGTTATGTTTTTCGAGTGTATGTATGTGTTTCTATGATGTTTCTTTGTTAAGCCATAGAGGTTATACAGTTTCATAAATTTAGACATGTAGGCTAACGTTAGAATCATCTTAATAGTGAGTGTGACATATAACATTTCACGATAAATAGATTATAAATTGAGATAAACTTAATAATATAAGTTAAATATAACTTGATTCAAGTGAAGAATCGGGGACATGAAACCATCGACCTTCAGTGCCCTCTCTTGGTTCTCTGCCAACTCTTTGATATTAAGGAAACCTTGTGAGTTGCCTGCCAACTAAGCGACGCATCTAGGTTTTTGATTTTTGACAAGAGCAATTCGTTTGGAGGGTTTACTTAATGATTTTTTGGTTACTTGATATGTATGAGATACTTACCTACAGAAACACTATTGTTTATTGTTTTATAGTATACACGAGTATATGTCTAATCATAGTAGCCACGAGTAATATAGTTCGACTCGGCTCGACCGGTGCGATACCACGGCCTCACAGGAAACCGGTTGTGAAGTAACGCTTGCGTTGAGTGAGGTTTCCGGAGGCCCACTTCCCCCTCCCCCCTTTTCTCTCCCTCATCTCCTTTCTCCTCTTTCCCACCTCCTTATCCCCCCTCTCTTCTTTCTCTGCATCCCCCATCCCTCATCACCCTCAAAGGCGGGCAGCGCACTTGCGACTCTTGAGTAGCAAGTGTCCATGGACGGCGGTGTCACTTACAATCAGATGACCCGTCTGTTCGTCTGTCCCCCTATATTATATAAAAAAAATACCAGCCATAAATATATTCAGTTAATATATTTTAAAGTTAGATTAAAGCTGTTTCCCTTTTAGTAGACTAATCGACTGGTTTGAAGGGTTTATTTTTGTCAAACTATACTCAAACACTTAAAAGTCTATTTTAGCTTCAATCATTATTTATCAGTTTAATAATAAGTTTAATTCAATAACGTTAACGGATTACACAAAGTGTTGTCCCGTGCGGGCATCGAACCCACAACACTCGGCGCGGCAGCGTGGTGGCGAGGTGACTAATTGAACCGCAAAATATGTAGTCAAAATTGTTCTTCAGAAGAAAAGCAATATATAGACATATATATATATGTATATATATATATAAATTAAAATATAGTGTTTTTTTTTTATGCGATAGGGGGCAAACGAGCAGACGGGTCACCTGATGGTAAGTGACTACCGCCGCCCATGGACACCCGCAACTCAAGAGTCACAAGTGCGTTGCCGGCCTTTTAGGTAGAGGTACGCTCTCTTCTTGAAGGTTTGAAGGTCGTATCGGTTCGGAAATACAGCAGGCGACAATTTGTTCCATAAGCTGGTTGTGCGAGGCAAAAAGCTTCTGGAGAAGCGCACAGTGGTGGAGTGCCAATCGTCCAGGTGATGGGGATGGATATTTTGTCGCGTAGGACGATGGCGGAAACCAGCAGCCGGTATAAGTCCGAACAATTCCTCTGAACACTCCCCATGATTCAAGCGATAGAGGATGCAGAGTGAAGCTACATCTCTACGCAACGCCAAGGTGTCAAGTCGATCAGAAATATCTTGGCAGTCGATGATGCGAGTCGCTCTCCGTTGAATGCGGTCAAGAGGGAGAAGTTGGTACTGGGGTGCACCTGCATAGAGATGAGAACAGTATTCTTAGTTATAAGTTGCAGGCGGTGGGCCGGAGTAAAATACTGTCTCGATCTGTTTAGCACACCAAGCTTCTTCGAGGCTAATATGGCCTTGCTCTCTAAGTGACCGCGAAACTGGACTTCGCTTGATATATCGACGCCAAGGATTCCGATACTGGCTGATGCAGTTAGGGAAGTGCTCTCAAATTGAGGTGATACGACCAATGGCATCTTTTTAGCGGTGAACGCGCAAACCTGTGTCTTCGTGGGGTTAAATTTTCAAGCAAGCAAGTCTTTTTTTGTGTCAGTTAATTTGTTGCACAATTATTGTTATTTGGGATATTATTCTATTAGACTATTTTTAATTTAATTGTTCTAATGTCATGTTTATTTTACTGTATTTTTTTTTAATTTATTGATATTATACTTTTTTGAAAATTTGATAGAAGCAATTAAAAATTAAAATTTAGACAATGTACACAAACGTTATACGCCATGTTAATATATCGCTAGATTATATCTGTGTTTGCTGTCAAGCTTTTTGTAATCAAGCATTTGTATACAAAACTAACTCTTAATATTTTTGTTCATTACAAGCATAACTTTTGCTAGCTTGCACATACTGATTATGTATGTGCAAGCTAGCAAAATTCAATCATAGCTCAAATATTAAGAGTTAGTTTTGTATACAAATGCTTGATTACACTTTAACACCATTCGCACATGTAAAAACACATAGAAAGCAAGAAAATCAATTTATGAATGCCAGCAAAAACATACATAGATAAATAAGAAAATATAACGACAACAATAAAAACATAAAGACTCGAAAAATAAATAAACTAGAGCAAAAATAAATAAACTCGAAAAAAAAAATTGCGGGGGAGAAAGGCCAGGCCAGCACTGATTTTCAGATGACACCTATAAAATAAAATATATAAAACATCGATAAAGACCAGACTTGAAACTTGGCGTGAATAACACAGGGCATAAAACACGTAAATATTTATGTATTTATATGTAACAACTGTCTTAAAAAGGCAGAAAAGAATCCTGAAGCTGGGTCATCATTGTCTTGAAACGGCTTTTTCTGTCTAATATAAGTTATATAATATGTACACCTTTTAATTTATCAATTAAATGCAGGTAAAGTGTACAGAACCAAGTAAAATATTCTCTCTTCTATATTTTCTCTATTATTTATACATATTTATATATTTGAGATAAATCAATTGCAATATATGTGTGCCGCTTATTTTGCACAAAATATTGT
Organism: Tyria jacobaeae; assembly: GCA_947561695.1. Lineage (NCBI taxonomy): Eukaryota > Metazoa > Arthropoda > Insecta > Lepidoptera > Erebidae > Tyria > Tyria jacobaeae. The sequence continues at coordinate 19,042,453 of OX387224.1, read as the reverse complement.
ATAAGTGAGGTGTATTTCAGATATACGTGGACTAGTTATTTTTTGATGATTACTATTACAATTGAAATACATATAAATAGTTCTTATTGCAGGTGTAAAAGGTTCTATAGGCAATAGAGATAGACACTTTTCATATGGTGTGACCTCTTTAAATCATATACATACACTCACATATGTATATTAAACACCACATCATCCATTAATAACTCTTTTTGTAATTTGGTCATAACTGTTGTCTTTTTTTTTATTGTTTTTAAACAAAGACAACTCCTGCACGGTCACAATGAATAACCAGATAAGGGCCAACTTCTTGTAGATTATACGTGTAGCAATCGAATCCACGACTCTTGCCTCGGCAGTCATTCTCACTAACCACTAGACCAACAGGTCAGGCGAACGTAGAAATGGTGAAAGTTTAAATAGTTTTCGAGTCCCATATACTTAAAGTCGATAAGTGGACTTGAAATCTACTTAACCCACATAAAGATACACTCATTCATGCCTTTGGTACCGAACTATGTACGTTGATGTTACTTTTTTAGTGAGCTTTCTTGTACAAGGTTTCGTCATCACTTCTTGTTTGCTGTCACCCAATCACTCGCTTGTCAATCAACTTTACCTACAGCGAACACGGAGCTATGAATATTGATTGAAATGAATGAGAGACAGCTGACGCCCAGCATCTATGTATCATATTTACAATATATGTAGTTTCATATTGTATCAATGTGATTTAAACGTGTAACTGAGGTTTTGTTAAATGGATTTCTAATTTCGTGGTTGGACTATCCTAGCCTGTTCCTGACTTGCTTGAGCTATTGCAACAGCAATTGCGATCGCTCCCCTGATTATGGGCAAAATGAGGAACACTGGGGTGGTTTTTAGAATCCGACAGACCCCTTCGCCCAACCCCACGGGCGAAGGACATCCATGAGTATCTTCTCCTTCCCTTTCAATATATTTAGGATTTTCCCATCTTATGCCTTTGCCTACCCCTTCGGGGATACAGGCGTGAGTGTGTGTGTGTGTATGTATAAAAATTACACTCAAAGTGCAGTGCTGATATTATTTACAAGGAGAACCCCTTTATTACGATCGAATTGCGCTGACCAGCACTATAAAGACAATCGACGAATATAATTTTTTAACTAAGCCGAGGTATCGCTAACTGTGACCGTGGTCGGTGTAATTCGGTTGAAAAGTCGGGAAACATAACGGTACCCTTTTCAATTCTTTTAGGTATTTTTGTTTCCTTTTCAATTTTTATTAAGATATTTACATAATTTTCGGTTAGAGGTACGCATATCATTTGATATACATACATACATTACATACATATATGTCTATGGAGAGGCCACTGGCCACTGCAACACAGTTATACTAGCGCAGGGGTCAAGTAATTCTCATTGAAACGATGAATGTACACATTTGTTATCAATTTGCTGTTAAACAACATAACAGGAGCTACACATCTGATATGTATCGAAACCTCGAAAGTCCTCGAAGCTTAAAAACAGTATACAAGTCGTGTGTTCTAAGATATGTGTTACAAAGAGTCACAATAGTATTTTTTAAATCGATAATAATTAGTGATATTTTATAAAGAAGTAAATGTAATAGCACTTATAGCTCCATGATTACAAACATTACCTAGGAAATAGCTTGCATACTGCCTTTTTCATGCTCTTCCATAAGGTTCTGTAACCACTACACCGGTCTAGTTAAACACTGCCGCTTTCTAAGTCACATTCTTATTTATAATCACGGTAATTACGCTGCATTAAAATGTAGAACACGGTAATACGTTATGGGACAACACGGCAGGTTACTTAAAACGCCCTAATGTTCGATTCCACTACGGTCGGTAATTCTAGTGGAACTCAACTTTGTGCAAAAATCATTACAGAACTGAACTGATAAATGTTCCTGACCTGTCTGCCTATGAATCTATGCATTTTGCTTTAAACAATCGTGTTATAGAAGTTTTAGCCACATGGTTTTTCGGTGGAGTAGGTTACTATTTTCTATGGTTCTCTTCTCGCCTGTATATATAACATGTACATATTTGTTATCAAATAGTATATGCATATGCAGTCCTACAACTCCTGGACGGCAATAGGCCTGCCCCTTATTATGTAAGTTTAAATAAATTATGGCCGTTATAAAAATATGGTACACCTCTGCTTATCTGTTCGGGGATATAGGCGTGAGGATATTTAATTAAGTTAATCATATGGCTACATAAACAAACCTTTAGTAATTTTTAACAATAGTTAGTTAATATTATTAAAACCTAAAGTAACATTGCATTTAATTTTAAATTCAAACACTTTTCATCTTTGGGAAAGATTTCAAAGATATTTTGAACAATGTTAATACATCCCATCCGGTACCATGTGCACATAAATCTTCGTAGATGTGGTCTATAATGGCCCATAATGCTAGGGTCCTGCGACCCGAGGCGAAGGGCCCGAATCGTGGTGAACTGGTTCCAATTTTTGTTGAAATTCATTAAATTTTAAGTATATAGCTTATGACTTTTTAGTCTTGGGAGAAGTAAGCATGTGCCTCCTCCGATACCCAGACATTTCAGAAGCTTGTTTGTATAAAAATGAATCACAGTAGACAAAAAAACTTTTATTCGCCAATATTTTAAAACATATATCTAATTTTTAACGATATTTACATTATTAATACTGCAGGCACTCTATCTGTATTTAGAGTACGTTTTTAATTATTTATAAGGTTAACGGCGAGTATTTTTTTTTACAATATAAACAAAGTCTAAAATCTCAGAACTAAGCATTTCGCCACGTACATATGGGCTGAACGTGCGCTAACGACTAGAACACTCAATGAAAATAAACCATAAACAATACCGAATCTTTACTATTATTTACCGTTTTATGTTAGATAAAAGGCACATTAATTAATAATGTTGTAGCGCTGGAAAATCAATGGCCAAAGCGTCCGTTCTACCTATGACTTAAACGTACTTTAATAGTTAAGCTGAAGGGGTTAACAAGATTCTTGAATGTGCATTAATGTGTAACGCCCACTTTAAAGAATAATTTATTTACAAGCGCCTTCCAATGTAATCAATTAGCTATTCCAGACTATAATCTATCTATCTCTGTGCAAAATTTCAATATGATCAGTTCAGCCGCTCTGTCGTCACTAAAAAATAATAATATTACTACTATTAATCCAGCCAGCCATCCAGGTCAGTAGCCAGAATCAAAATGTCCATTTATTGCCTCCATTAATTTAATAGTCTACATCATCAGCTAAGGGGCTCTATGGCATTTTCCAAATCATTGTGTCTATATGCACCGTGAACTATTGTCGTCTTCAGCTGACCCCTACAACTGATTAATATTAAGTGGAAATTAATTTTCTACAAAATTAGTGTTACGTAACATAAATTGAGTTTTTGGATGACGTGTAACGAATTTGTGATGGATGAGTGACGTTGTGTGACAAATGGTTGATTATTATTGAATCAATCAGATAATGGAGGAACAGAGTGTAATATCTCTCAAAACTTAAATGAATCCTGTAATTAGTGAGATTGGTGAAGAGGTGTAACAGATCGTACCAAAATGGTTGTAGGAATTTGGTAAACATACACTAAACAACTGCGTAGCATTCAATAATTTCAGAATGTTGATATGTTTGAGCCCTCCCTAGTACACTAAACCACATCGTGTGCCTGCCAGCCCCAGAAATAAAAATTGGAAGTGAACCCGTAAAAACAAGGAGTTCATCTGCTCCCATTTTACATGAACGAGATTGCAGTCTTCACATAAAACTCGACTGCTCAATTAAATTCCTATCTATGTATTATGTCGCTGATGTTATTGCCAAACTTCACACCCTCTGTCGCTCTCACTATTAAGACGATTCTAATGACACCACACACGTCAAAATCCATTAAGTCTTTTAAGCTGTAGGGCGTGACAAAGAATCAACAAACTTACATAGCGAGTCGCAGCTTAAAACTAGCAAATTATTGAATTATACAAATGTTATGCTAGATAAGAAGACATCATTTCACAATAAAGATAGCTGATAGTCCATTGCAATTTAAAAGGATTACAATTATAAAGTGAAGTAGCTAGCAATGTGCGAGCAGTATACGCGCTTCGTCTGATACGATCTCTGAGCTCCTGCGAACGTCGGCAGACAGGTTAATTAGTTGTACGCATGTAGGCTACCTGGTCTTCTTGAGCGTTTATGTTCACCTTAAAAAATCTGAATTTGCCAGTAACATTGTAGATATTTTTTAATAATATTCGATGATATTTAGATGTGTAGGATGAGGACAGAAATGAAAACGAAATGGTTTTCCCTTTTTAATGGTTTTATTTAGCTTGCTCTGATTGTTTATTTATTTGGGTCAAATCTACTACATAAATTAAATTTGACCCCCTTCCTGTTGACGGATTGATCTGAAATTTGGTACGCACCTTTAGTTCTGATGACAATATAATTTATATAATACATTCACATACATATTAATACATTCGTTGTCATTGCTCATACAACGAATTTCATTTAAAGGCCGGCAACGCACTTGTGACTCTTGTGTTGCGGGTGTCCATGAGCGGCGGTAGTCACATACCATCAGGTGACCCGTCTGCTCGTTTGCGAAAATAAAAACAAGACGGCCGGCAACAAAATGGCAGGTTCATTTTTCTTTTCACAACCCCTTCAAACTGACTGTACGGATGGCGTAGCGGTTTAAATGGTCACCTCGCCACTGCATCACCACGTCGAGTATTGTGGATTCGATCCCCGCACGGGACAACACTTTGTGTAACCCTCAAATTGTTGTTCTGAGTCTGGGTGTTCTTTGTGTCCGTTATTTGAATGTTTTTAAAGTCGATGATGAGGAGATGGGGATTGATGGGAGAATGGTGTGATGACTGGTACCTAGGACCCACTGAATTATTTTTAAGCTTTTAGTACATTGTCTACATGGTTTTATTCTTTATTTTCATTAAAACCGTTTAACTCAAAAATGTTTTTTACATATTTTTATTAATTAGTGATTTTTTCTATATCACCTCCTGACTGCTGAGCCAGAGGGCGTGGGTGCCGAACGTGACAAATATTTGTGATCTACAAGTCCCGAGTATGGCTGTTATTTGTGTCCGGTGTATGAATGTTTGTAAAGTCCCCAGCGACTTATAGCAGGCAGCTAGCCTACCTAGCAGGGCTCTTCTATCAGTATCCATGGTAATAATATCGTTTTTTTTTATATATAATTGACATAAAACATTTAGATCCAAGCTAAGTATAGCTTGAACTATAGGTTATATGGAAACGGATGAGACCAAGGGAAATAGCATTAATTTATACGTAAATATACAAGTACCGGGAATTGTACTCGGGGCCCTAAGTTGGAGTTAAATGCTCCAGTGCCTACAAAGGTTGCACATTCAGTAATTAATTATTTGAAAAACATGTTGATCCTTCGAGCAGTTTTATATAAAATACGAACATACATACATTCATGCCTTTATTTCCGATCAAGCTTCTTTCCGTCCACCAGGTCCTTTAGCAATTAAAAGTGGGTAAAGGATGGAGCAGACGCAGAAAAATAACATGCACACATTTTATCATAAACATTTTGTATACTACATTATAATTATAACTGATGAATGATAATAATAATTTCGCATGTATAGTTAGATGTATTATGAGATAGCTTGTTTTGGTCCGGTCTTGCAATTACAGTCACAACGCCGCGGGGAACTTATTTTGTATTTCGAGTGAGTATTACTGAATATTTTAGTTTAGTGGTTTGTTGGATAGGATGAATTATATTTTGTTGTTTGTATTACTGTTTGAAGCGTTTGTGTACAACTAGAAATTTTGACTTATCGAAATCTTAACTCTATTATATTATTATTAACCCGTAAACACTTACAATTAACAATCATTGATATCATTGAAATGATTTGATAAAAGCAGAGTTTAAATAAAACGAATGATGTTTATTTGTATACGAATTGTGCAACGTCACATCATACCGATAGCGTTTTTAATGTTTCAAGTTATTTATCAATCATTTGTTTCATAATATTTAATATAATACAAGTAGCTTATTGGTAAAAATCCTTTACTATTCAACGAATAAGTAATGCATCGAGTATGTAACGCACTTGTGACCCTTGAGTTGCGGGTGTCCATGGGCGGCGGTAGTCATTTACCATCAGCTGACCCGTCTGCTCGTTTGCCCCCTATCGAATAAAAAAAAAAATATATATATATGACCTAAACCGGTATGTATCAACTAAATCAATACTTGCTGTCGCTTGTTATCGAAATGTCTAGACAGTGATTGTTATTAATTTATTTATTCTCGAAGAGATAGGCCGGGGCCGGGCCGGCCTGTGAAACATCCACATTTATAACAAATATATCCTTCTTACATGAGTTAGTAGGATATCCAGCAAGTCTTCTATCTATTACTAGTCGTTCCCCGCAGTGTCACATGCGTTTATATTCACTGCTCCGGTCCTAAGGCTCGCAGTGTGATGATTTATGTCCTATATTATTCCTAATCAAATACGCTATCATATATTCGCTATAATAATTCTAATCCGACTGAAACTACTAGATATTATCGCGTTTGAACTAACAAACCTCTCATACCTTAATTCCATAGGGGAGATAAAAGGACAAAATAACATAAAAAAACTTATAAGCGCTAAAACTTACGTGAACCCACTCCTAACTAAATTAAAAACACCATTAAAACGAAAACCTGTTGACTCTACTACTGTATACATAAACTGTATGAAACATTTAAATATCACAAAATATGTTTATGTAATAGTAACGATTAGAGCATATGCAATTAACTTCACGTCGTAACATGTTAAGCAGGATCAGGGTGTGGTCCTTTGATATTTGCATGCTCATGGCATTTGCGTTTAAAAGGCAAATTGGAAATGCAAATAGAATAAAGTCCGTTGTAGGTGACAGCTTTACTTTTATTTTTAATTTTTAATAGTTATTCAGTTATTTTTTATGCCTTTGTAAGGGTAGTGTAGGGTTATGACTTATGGGGCTCATCGCTGTAGTGGCGGAAGTGTGGCTGGAGTGGCTGGAGAGGAAACATGGAGCCCTCACCTTTCTGATGAGATGCTTTCCGTAAAAGAGAGATTCCGAAAAGATTCTTCGACAAATGATTTACTTGCTCTGTAAAAGTAGATGGTAAGTTCTTATTTGCATTTCAAATTAAATTTATATAATTTAAGATTGTTTAGTATTTGTGATTATTTGCTGTCGTAGCACCTATCATTTTCATAAAGCATTATATATACATATATAGTATAAATATAATAAGGTGATATTATTACCTATCTTAAACATTGGATGCCTCGTTGACCTAGCGGTTAGCTCATGCGACTGCCGATCAAGGGGTCTCGAGTAAAAAGTGCTATTGGGTTTTTCTAATAAGAAATTGTTAGTAACAGACCGGAGTTTGGATGTTGGCGTTTTATACCCCTGTGCCTCGGACAGCACGTTACGCCGTCGCTCCCGGTTGTCATGAACACCTATGACAGTCGATATTGCAAAGCCGCTGCTCTCGCATATCCTGACAACTAGTCCCACTATCGAATTCTGTTAGATTTAAGATACTTCTGTGACCATTAACAGACGGACAGTGACCATAACAGCAGGTAAAACTGGAAGACGGCTAATGGGTGAACCGTTCCGTTATAACGCTTCATATGACCTTTGACATCAAGTAATGAAACAATTCAGACACATAACTCTAAGTATCTATATATGGTACCTACTACAAATGATAAATGGAGATCTAGGTATCGATAATGCGGGAAATAGGATGTGCAGCGTCATTCTTACACACGAAACATCTATACTGACAATGTATAAAAACACTCACGCCTATATCGAGGGGGTAAGCAGATGTGACTCACACGTCTACTTTTTGTCCATCATATTTTATTTCCACTTAAGTAAGGGGCAAACCTATTACCCTTATCCGGGCACTATATGATTGTATATATTATATTTACGTATGCAGCAATTCCAAATCACACACAAATATAGTTGTGTTAAAGAAAAATTACATTTGACCGTGTACTTTTTTTTGAAGTTCTAACGTCAATCATGCCCCTTCGGGGCCAAGAATTTTTAAAGTGGGCTACAAAATATCTCTTAATATCATGTGTAAATAATTTATATAGACATTATTCTTGACAGCCATGAAATGCTTTGCTTCGTTTTTAAAATGATTTTGAATCAACGCTTCTTGCTCAGCCTATTTTTTTCTTCCTCTAAATTCTATCCATTACAGATTCTTTCTTGTGTATCTATACAGAGTGCTTTGGTCTTTTTTAACCGATTTCAAAAAAGGATATGGTTCTCCGTTTGTATTTTTTATGTATAGGATAATTGTATACTTCCCATTTGGTCCTATTAAAGTTTGAGAATATTTAGAACCTTTGGTGAAAACTTAAGTGATAAAGAATATAGCTTTTTACAATACATCCTGAGAGGGAAAGTCATCATTCAATCTATCAAAGTCAAAGCATTTATTTCTTAAAATATTTGTGTACTTATTTATAAACAGCCACTCTACATATCTGTCGTCAAAAATAATGACAATAGATTAAAAAAAATACAGATCAGAACCAAAGTTGATATATACAGACTCGTTCGTTCCTTATTTACGACTCTCCTTAAAGAATTTCTCACTTCTTCACACAGAATGCCAATCAATCAAAGCGTGTTGACGTGTTTACTAGGAGCACCTACGTAAGTGAGCAGAATATCCATAAATACAGATCAAGATTGACTTGTAGATGAATATCGACGGATCGCTAGAGGGCATTCAGACTTGGCCAATGACTGACAGTGCTTGGCCATGGCTGGCTTGTCAGGCTTGCTTGCACGTGCTTAAGTATTTCATACTTGAGCACGTATATGTATAAAAGTTTCGTTTATCGTATATTAGAAGAAGTCGTTCGGAATCAATCAAATCAAAATCATTTATTTCAATTCAAGCAATAATAGGTATTTTGCAATTGTCAAATGAACTGAAAAGGAGGATCTCAATACATGTGACGTCCCCAAAAAAAAATATTGATTTTGGCACGAATGGACTGGCTCAAGCGGAGTCAACACCACAACCTTACCGAAAGCCAATAGTCACGCAATGCTTGCATTGTATTTTTGAGTGAGTGACAGTCAGCTGGAGGCGCCTCTCCTCTTCCCCACCCACATCTCCCTCCCAGCTCTCCCAAGTCAGCGAGCTTCCTCAATGAGGGATAAATATTCAATCTTGTATAAAGGTTTATTGTGGGAAAAGTCTAGCTTGTACATTCTTGTTATTTTCTTAAATAAACAATATTATTCCTTTAAAACTCGTCTCGTAATGCATTGCATCCGCCTGCTTAGCGGAGCTATTTATTTAAATTTACGAAGGTGAGGCTACACTTACATGCTGTGTCGTGTTTCGCCTCGTTGTAGTCCTGCAGACTGTTTCATGATTACTATTTATAAATTGATAAGGATAGTGTCATTTATATTTATTAAAGGTGTATCCTTACAACTAACTAGTTAGAATGAACTCCTAGTCAGAGGTCTCGGACTTCCCGGCAACGAGTTATAGGTATGCGACCCTGACTGAGCCACTGCTTATACAAGCTCTAGAAAGCTCTACAAGCAAGTTCCCTTTCTATCCTACCCTTCCTACCAATATACTCTACATTTTTCCAATCTAATTTCCTAGTGTCCGCATGACGGCAATAGAGGGCTATTAGGTAAATGGGACTAATTTATAATGTTGGCAGTAATCACACCTCTGCCTACCACTACGGGGATACAGGCGTGGATTTTTTTTTTGTAGTTATTTTTAGGAGACATTTCCCAGAATAATTCCTATATCGCTGGGGACTCTACAAACATTCATAATAGAAACATCATCCAGACCCTTGACAAATAATTGTGGATCACACAAATTTATGTGCCATGTGGGAATAGAACCCTCAACCTCTGGCTCGACGACGGCCTCACAGAAAACCGGTAGACAAACAATGCTTGCATTGTATTACACAGTGAGTGAGGTTACCGGAAGCCCAACTCCTCTCCTCTTTATATAAATAAATACCAATAGTTTCATTCATGTAAGCCCTCTCTTTTACAAAAGAATGGCTTTATATATTATTATTAAGAATCAATTGTCAGTTTCAAATTAGAATTTCTGTTTTAAAAATCACGAATTTTCCTAAAACTGTTAGCGGTGTAGGTTATTGACAGGGTCAACCATACGCCCCTAAATATGACACACCTTTCTGAAACACACTGTATACATATACACATGTACTTGCATATATACACATGTAAATATACAAATTAAATAGAGCCGAATGTTTTTTGGTGGAATCGAATGGGGCCATCCCATCGCTTATCTATTAGATAGTTTATAACCAGTCATACAGTACTAATAAGTGGTATTAAATAATATTTAGAAAAGTGGGCGTTCGGGACTTAGTGTATGTATGTATGTAGAACTATGTTGGTTTCCGATAGTACGATTTAAATATCTTAGCCAATAAAATATGAAGTCAAGTAGCAAGAAATGGTTGATATAAAAGGTATTCTATATAAAACTGTATCGTTCTAGTTAAGATCCCACATTCCTACCTAAAGTATTACTTATGGCGTACATTGATTAATCGCCTCCCAACAATTGCCAATATTAATCTCCGCACCATTTACGCCTTGGGTTACTATACAGGCTGTCCAGAAATGGCGGGACTTTAAATAACAGGTTTACTTATATTAAGCCAATAGGCAGAAAGCAGGCTTCACTTACATATTGCAATAACGTATACTGTAAGTGAATCCAGTTTTATATAATTATCCAAACCAATACATTACGTGACTTCATCATCTGGCAATGCTAAAGGGCAATCAAACTATCGTTTTAGTTTTGAGATTCAAATTTCACTTTTCAATATACTTGTACAGTTCGGTGGTTTAATCTTATCAAAAACGATTTGAATAAATGAAATTAGTTACCTCATCCTTACTTACTTAAGTGAGGATTTCAACGTGGGAGAGCCATGCTTCGGCACGTATGGGCCGACTCGACCGCATTATTCCCACGGCCTCACAGAAAACCGGCTGTTAAACAATGCTTGCATTATGTGACCGAGTAAGTGGGGTTACCGGAGGCTCAACCCCCTTTCCCTTCCCCTTCTCCCCCTCCCTTCCAATGTTCCCTTTCCCCCACCCTTACTATCAGGTGCCATAAAAAAAGGTATCATTTAATCTTTATTATTAGAGTTTTTGTTTGTTTTTCTAAATGCGCTATTGTCGGGAATTGTCAGTCGCTTGAATGATTCTTGTATTGTATAGGGTATTTTTTGAGGAATAATATATTGTATACGAGTTCACCATGTGACCCTTCAGTGCAGCGCAGTGATTATAAATATAAAAAGATTGCACAAGTTAATATATAAAGAGTATTTCTTATATATGTACAATTACTTCATCGATAACTACCTATAACCAAATGAACAATTACTTCTTCTGAATTTCCCATTTTACTTTTTCATTTTAATTTACATTTTAATAGACCACAAGGTTTATTTATTTATTTGTGAGCCATAACGACATGAACAACAAAATAACATTAAAAGTCATACCTACATTTTTAAACATTAGCTGATTTTTTTTTATATGTAATATATAATGGGACGGACGAATAGATGTGTTACCTGATGGTAAGTGACGTAACTCAAGAGTCGTAAGTGCGTTGCCCGGGTCATGAGGGGTATGGGTATGCGGAGACCCGAAAGGAGAGAGGGGGTAAGGAGATGGGAAATTGGATAGGGGGATGAGGGGAGAGGAAAGAGGAGAGGCAGAGTTGGGCCTCCGGAAACGCAACGTTACATCACAACTGGTTTTCTGTGAGGCCGTGGTATCGCACCAGTCGAGCCGGCCCATTCGTGCCTAAGCATGGGTCTGCCACTAGTTAGTTATGTTAAGTTTCTTATACGTAAACACAACATTTTAGTTAAATATTTAACTAGTTATGTTCTATTTAATTAAGACCTTAAACTGTTTTTGACTATTTCCGAAACAATCCTAATGAATCAATCAATTAGCCTTGTCACTGCTTCATAAATAAATTTATCAATTCGGCAAAGTGAGTACATGAAATTGCAACTTCATTTTTAAAAAGTTTAAATCAACCTGTATATCGTTGCTGTCACCTCTGAATTTACAGCGACTAGTTTTTACAACGTACTCGTTTTGTTAAGTCGATCATGAAAGCATTAACACCTTCCATTGGCGTTTTAAACCTATCTCGTTTTTCCACAATTAGTATTGACACGTCAATAGGGAGCGCGAACATTTTTAATTATATTCTATGCAGTCGATTTGTTATAAACCGGATGGTGCTTGGTGTAGCGACGTAATAGCTAGCTTGGCTTTTTTAATTACAATTTTTATCAGTGTGTTGGTTGTGGCAATATTATGACATTTATATAGGGTGTATTTGCTATTCTAGTTTTATTTCTCAACTAAAATAGTTTTGAAGTAGGTATGTTATCTTTTTATAAAGCTGTTAGCGAAGTTACAAAGTAAATGGAAGGCACTTTATTACCTGACTAGGAGTTCCCAGCAGCTTAACCAGCATTTATGGTCACTGCTTAGTTCCTAAAGGTAATGGTATGTTTTATAGACTTTGTTATTTGTCGTTAAAATGCTACTGGTACTTCATCGCTCATTTATTGCTCTTCAGCGATATATCTATTTTAGTATACATATAGATATACACAATGATAACATTATTATAGTTATATACAATATCAATACTTTACAGAACAATCTCCAGTAAAAAAAGATGTGTGGTGTCGTGGGACGCCAGATAGGAACGAAGTTTCTAGAAGAAAAATAAAAAAACTACTTAACAAAATTATCTTAACACCTTCATTTTATTTACAATGATTTATAAAGTTATATAATAATAATACACAAAGAAACAGCTATTTACATGAATAATAATAGCAAACTGCAATAATAATAACAGTCAGCCCGTAGACTATACATTAGACACTGTATAGCCATCATAACTAGACTATACAAAAAAATCTCACGCTTTTTTTAACGTTACGGACGTTTTTTTTCCGCCTAGGGTACCCTTCCGCAAGGCCCCATAAGGAAACTGTTCATGTTTGAAGCTGTAGGTTCGATTCTTGCTCAGCTAAAATTTGTACTCTACTGTACAAACCAGATCTTTTTACGGCCTTAAGTCTATAAAAATACTAACTAAGGCAATTATAAGAAACCAACACTGATGTCTTTATATTTGGAGACAAACCGTTGTAACGGTATCCGGTTCGCGATGTCACCGGGTAATCAGTATCCGGTCAAACCGCTTCCCGTGTCAATGTTATAATATCAGTAAAAGTCTATTGAATATATTTTTTTTTTAATGCGATAGGGGGCAAACGAGCAGACGGGTCACCTGATGGTAAATGACGACCAATGACCACCAAATGATCACAAGTGCGTTGCCGGCCTTTTAGGTAGGAGTACGCTCTTTTCTTGAAGGTTTGAAGGTCGTATCGGTTCGGAAATATGGCAGGCGACAATTTGTTCCATAAGCTGGTTGTGCGAGCTTCTGGAGAAGCGCACAGTGGTGGAGTGCCAATCGTCCAGGTGATGGGGATGGATATTTTGTCGCGTAGGATGATGGCGGAAACCAGCAGCCGGTATAAGTCCGAACAATTCCTCTGAATACTCCCCATGATACAAGCGATAGAGAATGCAGAGTGAAGCTACATCTCTACGCAACGCCAAGGTGTCAAGTCGATCAGAAATATCTTGGCAGTCGATGATGCGAGTCGCTCTCCGTTGAATGCGGTCAAGAGGCAGAAGTTGGTACTGGGGTGCACCTGCATAGAGATGAGAACAGTATTCCATGTGCGGCCGAACCTGCGCCTTATAAAGTTGCAGGCGGTGGGCCGGAGTAAAATACTGTCTCGATCTGTTTAGCACACCAAGCTTCTTCGAGGCTAATATGGCCTTACTCTCTAAGTGACCGCGAAACTGGACTTCGCTTGATATATCGACGCCAAGGATTCCGATACTGGCTGATGCAGCAGTGCTCTCAAATTGAGGTGATACGACCAATGGCATCTTTTTAGCGGTGAACGCGCAAACCTGTGTCGTAATTATTTCAATAATTAAAAAAGTATATTACACCTTAAGGATTATACAGCCAATGAGTAGTAATTCTGTTAGAAATATTAATCAACTTTGATCTTTTGACATTTCAGTCCCTTTTAAGTAAAATAGTATGAATCAAAGCGAGTTTAGCAATGTTTTCTTGAACCGCGTTAATTTATTAAGATATTGGGGCACAGCCGACAGACAGGTCGCGTGAACATGATCAAAATGATATGATTTTCTTATATCATGTTGTTTGATGCAGTCTATATTTGTATTTTCTACTCTTAAGTTTTTATACTATGCGTACTTATAAAACATTAAAAAAATGATGGGCTGACTTCGACTAACAGCTGATCTCTAGGTTTTATTATTTTATTTGTTTACCTGTAAATTATATGTTATACCATTTAGACGACATCAGCTAAGTTTAGGTACGCGTTGATCGTATACGCCAAGTGCAGTAGGGTTCTTTAACTAGTCTTGAAGTAGTAAGTAGTTAATATAGTCTGCACATTAAAATACTAATACAGCAATTTTTGTTTCAGGTATGTTTTCAATACTTTCAGCGGAATATTCACATAATAACAGAAATTCCGCTCTACAACTTAAGATATTCTATTAAATTCGGTGAGTTAAGTTTCTACCATTGTGACATATAGGTATGTGTTATGTGGTGTTAATAAAACAATCTGGTGTTTTACATTAGCAGTGGCCCCACGACCGCACGGCACGCATACTCACATTGACTTGAGGAAAGCTAGGCCTGCCCCTGATCCGGTGTCTACTTTTATAACATTTATTTAGATATACCGTCACAATTAGTATATTATTATTATTTTTTTATACTATAGGGGGGCAGACGAACGAACGAACGAAAGAGGAGAAAGGAGATGAGGGGAGAGAAAAGGAGGGAGGGGGAATTGGGCCTCCGGAAACCTCACTCAATTCGAGGAAATGCAACGCAAGCGTTACTTCACAACCGGTTTTCTGTGAGGCCGTGGTATCGCACCGGTCGAGCCGGCCCATTCGTGCCTAAGCATGGCTCTACCACTGAAATTATTATTAATATAATATAATTATTAATATTATTGTTTTAGGAAATCATGAGTGACGTCGAATTTTAGAATCCATTTTTATATATTATATACATATATTAACATGATAACGAAAGTTAAGGTTAAGGGCCCGTTTTTCGCATTTAGACTCACGGAAGATCATTATGCATTCTAAAAGGCTGAAATACTCTACATAGAGGGCTGGCAGTTGTATTTATGGTAAGTAGGTGTCGGTTCAGAGACAAATGGCCGGCATAAATCAATATCAAAATTATTTATTTCAAGTGAACCAGTCGTAGGTATTTTTTAATTGTCAAGAGAGGAATTTTAATTGTCGTGAAGCTATTTGCCTGTTTCTTAAAATATTTCGTTCTCTTGTAACATATTTATGTCCGTCACATCGTTTTGTACATAGATGCTTAGGTATATAATGTTTTCATAAATATACTGACAAGGTACCATCAGGATGTTATTCTCCTAAAATATTCGCTAATACGTAGATTATAAATAGCCTTAATAGCTCTCTTTTGGTCACTGCTCCGCTCCTTATGATAACAGCGGAGAGTTTTAAGCCTAATAGTCAATAAATACATACTGTATTCAACACAAAAATAATCATTTTGATCTGACAAACAATGCCAGAGCTAACTCTTCAGTTCAATTAATGTAGTATAGATAGATATATTAGCCAGTACGTCGGGCAAAAATTCTTAATTCATTCATTCATAATTTTTGTTTTTCACCGCTATTTTGCTTGAAACTGTGTAACTTCGCGCTACGAGCAGCCGAACAGTACACACAGCAATATTACACAACAGAAATATAGCCGATCAATAAACGTGAGTAAAACTCCGAGAAAAGGCTAGTTAAAAAAAGCCAGCAATGTTGTTCGGCTATGAAAATAGAAAATAATTACAACAGATACAAATTTGAACAATAATGGATGACCTTTACATAATACATGGTAGTTCACATGGCGCGGAGTGCGGCGACCCATGTTAAGCGTTAATAGATTCAAAATATCTTGGACTTAACATCGGGGATGGCCGACCGTTGGAGGCCATCATTACGTGTAATTTGAAGGTGCCGACAACTATTGTAGGGTTGTCATAACCACAGTTGGATTCTTTAGACTTTTGTACTTAGTCTGGCCATGAATACTAAGAAAAACATAATATTCCATTTGAATAGTAAAAATAACATATTATCCCATCTGAATGACTCATCTAGTCTTACTCCACTGGATTATGATTTATGGTCAGTTTTATAGAGTGTGGTATGCTCCGAACGCCATGACAATTAGGATTCCTTAAAACAATCCATTAGATTATCAGTTAAAAAAAAATTGCCATGTGTGTGTGTGTGTTTCTTCTATTGTGCGCGCGTATTTCTATTGATAACTGGCCTCAGCGTTTGTGAGGCCAGTTACCAATAGTACGTAACGTATCAAAGCCCATGGAGATCATTTTGAATGAGCTTTATATATTTTCATTTCTATTATAGTAATGTATAAGTTTTAGTTTTATTACTATTCAGTAATGAATCTAGTTTCTTCCTATATTAAGTTAGAGATAATGATTTTGTATATTTCACCAACCCTACTACGGATTCGGAGATTGCTCTGCACAACTAAAATTACAAGCAATTTAAATGATTCGGTGTTCATATCCAAATTCTTTCGACTCATTGTATTGTAAACGTACCAAACTACGAATTACCACTAAAGTGTACCTTTTGGAATAATTCAATGATATCTACAATTTTCTTGTGTTCAGTTTTATTTGTGGTAGAATAATCAATACTAGACATACGTGATATTATTCCGCAAACTTTCCTCATAAAGCAAGACTTCAATAAATGTTTCTGGTCAATTTCGAGCGTTCTCAAACCCCTAGAGGGGTAAACGGGAGAATGCGGTCAAGCATCCAATAGATACAATTGATAAGGAAATATTAAATCCGACTGTATTATTATTTTTCTCCCCTTTTTAGACGTTCTGTCGAAATATTACGATTCCAATAATGTAAAAATCTATAAAGCCGTCTAGACTCAAGGCCCACATTTTTCCAACCATAATTTACCACTTACGTAGTATCTGGCAAGCCAAAGCCTATTGGTAACACTTACTGTTTTTTTTTTAATATTCTTTTTTTGAAAAGACAACTCCCGCATTAGGAATAATTCCTGCGTCGTGGGGGCGTAACTAACATTCAATCAAAGGGCACAAAGAAGACCCATGCTCTTGACACCTATTTGTGGATAACACTTTTTTTTTCCATTATAGGAATTGAACCCCGGTTCAGCAGTCAGGCTCACTAACCACTAGACCCACAGGCCCGTCAAAATACGCCGCCATTTATACATATACATATACACTGTCTGATAGATAACAGTCCCATTCCTTAGTCCACCGCACCGAGAATCACACGTCTACTATTTATCCTAATTTAAAACCCTTCCTTTTGGATCTTTACTAAGCCTTCGGATTCGTATTCCCGGTTTTAGCTTAGTATACAGCTAGGGATTGATACTCACGGAGATAAATATCTCTGTGTGTCAATACTACTGTTATAAGTTATCATTAAAAGTCTTAAAGCATTTAAGTCAAAAGAAACATGGCAGAGATACCATGGTAAATAAGCAAAGTTTTACCTATCGCACTAAGAAACATAAATTCATAGATAAAGGAGTAAACTAGCTGGCGTTGTGCAGTAACAGCACATCTGTAGTGCCGATAGCAAAGAAACCTTTTATGTAAATTGTTTTGAATCAAGGAGCTTTACAAGATAATGTATATTTATGAAGATTTGGTTTCAAAGGCACGGTTTTATATCTTTAGCGGTCTAATGAGCTACAAATATCGTCAGATTACAGAGTATAAATATATGTTACGTTTGCAGAGATTGTTACTGTTGACTGGCCAGTTGATCCTGACTGCTAAGACAGAGGTCGTGGGTTCGATTCCCACCTAGGTCTTTTAATTGTGTGATGAGCACACACTTTTTCTATAATAGGTATTTATTTAGAAATACATTATTATGTTTATAAGCAGTCCGGTTATCATTGCACAAGCTGCGGGATCACACGATCGTGTGTGAGGTGTCTAAAGTTATACATAATTAATATTATTAGAGATGTATATTGGGATTTAAGTGTGTTTACAAGGTTCGCCGTTTGTTGCAATTGTACACGTTCTTCAATTCTCATAAATATACCGGTAAATATAATCGTGACCCTATCAGTTTTAAAAACCCTCTTAAAAAATATATTTATTTCTATTACACTTTAAGAACATTTTTAGATACACACAAAATGTCACGTCTTTTGCTAGTCAGAGTAGGTAGAGACAACTGCTCGCCACTTGCTTTTATCCTTAATCACATCACGAGCTTCCTCTGCTGTCGTTAGACTTTTCATACAAGCCCGTCTGTTTTTGGGGACTCCTGGTCTGCTCTTTGTTCAAAAGATCGCTAATATGATCAAAGTCAATTCTACGGTAACTGTTATTGTGGAGGCTCTCAAACGAACATATATTTCTATTTCAAACTAATATTAAAAAGAATAACAATCTCACATAAAATTCTCTCTCAACAACCTGATTCTAACACAACTTGAAATACCACTTCTTATACCCCAAAAAAGCACTTTAATTAACTATTGTTAAAGTTTACAATCCTTTCCAAACGGTGTTTCTCTAATTGCATCCTGGCCTGAGGGCACGGACTGCGGCCTGACAGAGAATGGGCGGGCCATCGTCCCGACTATAAACGGTTGTTGAAACTAGCCTGCTACAGTTTGGGTTATGTTATTAATTGCATGAACTGACCCTTATTAAAGAATAACATTCTAAATATCACTTGGTAACTTCGTCATACGGTGGGTTATAAATGAACTGTTGAAATGTATCTCTTACTTGCTCAACTTGTACTGTACTCATAAACATTTTCATTGAATTCCAATCGTTAATTGGTTTTGTATGTTTCTCTGTCACGCTTTTACGCCTGACATACTCAAGCGACCATTAGGAATGTTTGCAAGCTAGTTGCCAAGTGTATGTAAAGAAACGGACATAAGATGCCTTTCATCCAGAAGAGTGTTATTTATAAGGGAGGGATTCTTCGACAATCGATCAACGTTAATGCGAGCGAAAAGCTATGTATGCAAATTAATCAACTTCAAAAAAAAAGTAGTAGTTCAAAAGTAAAGTAGAGGTTCTTAATTCGATTGAGTATTTTTTATCTTTTTTATTTAGAAGAGTACGCTTCTTGTTTGGTCTCATTATAGTTTGAAGAAGATATTCCACCTCTAAATAAAGGGTTGAAGAATACAGTTTTTTCCTGATTATAAAATTGAAGTCGAATATTTACTATCTATGTTTTAATTAAACCGACCATCGACACTACAGTTTTGACTACTTTACAGTTTAACCACTTTCGCAAAGTAAAGAGTCTTGCTGTCACTTCAAGAGGACACCACAAATTCTAGGTAGCTTGTAATAACAAGTCATGGTGTTGACAAGCCATTGTTCTTGAACAATGCATCTTGACGTATGCTCTGTGACTGACGACCCTTTGTTGGAAAGCTGGTGTATTTGGAGTCGGGTTTTTTTATTTTTTTTTTGTGATATCGGGAGACAGACTAACTGATGGATCACCTGATGGAAAGTGACATCTGCCGCCGTAATAAGGGGGGCCGGCAGCTGGGAGGAGCTAAGAGGAGAGGAGGGATCAGTTGATGGGAAAGAGGAGAGTTGGATGAGGAGAGGGGGAATTAGGCCCCCGGTATCCTTACTCACTCTACATTACAATGCAAGCATCTACCGGTTTTCTGTGATTCTTGCCATGACATCAAGCATGACTCTTCCACGATACGGTATATAGCAGCTCTGCCTATTCGAAATGATTTTATTATTATTATATATATATTTTTTTATTTATTTAAATTTCTGGTTCTGGATTAAGTACAATAAGACCACGCTATTTCATAACGTGGGTGTCATAAAAAGTGAATAAGGAATCATTCTTATTTCTTGACGGCAATATGCTCGAGTGCTAAGACTAAGTGGGAGGCGATTTATATACCTCTGCCTACCACCTCTCTGATACGGGTGTCAGTAGTAGTATGTAAGTGCTAGTCTTAGATCTACATCTAATTATTCCACAGTAGCCTGTGTAAAATACATTAATGAAAAATAAAACTGCGACTGTTATCCACGACTCCAGTCCCTTACTTTATATAATTTAATAACCCCATCAGTCCTTCATGCCTGCGGTAGGAAACGCAGACATACCAGGGCCCAGTAGGAACAAATTGTGTCGGCACGCAGCCCCGGTATCATTTGCTACCGCAATCAAGGTAATCACTACACGGGATGATTCGACGCGCCCGCGCCTCTCCTGCCAAGACCACGTTTTTTGTACACGGGATTGACACGAATTGATACCGATTTGAGACGAGAAATACTGTCACACAGATGATATTAAACATATTAACATAAGTGCTGTTATCATCTAGAATTTTTTAAAACTTGTAAATCGTTATAAGTGTTGTTATTGAACATAGTACACGCTGTTGCATTTTGTTTCTTTATAAGATAACTACACTAACTTATTTTCCTTTTATATTATTATTTTTTTTTTTTTTTTTTTTATACTATAGGGGGACAGACGAACATACGGGTCACCTGATGGTAAGTGACACCGCCGTCCATGGACACTTGCAACTCAAGAGTCGCAAGTGCGCTGCCCGCCTTTGAGGGTGATGAGGGATGGGGGATGCAGGGAGCGGAAAGAAGAGAGGAGGGATGAGGAGATGGAAAAAAAGGAGAAAGGAAACGAGGGGAGAGAAAAGGGGGAGAGGGAATTGGGCCTCCGGAGACCTCACTCATTTCGGGGAAATGCAACGCAAGCGTTACTTCACAACCGGTTTTCTGTGAGGCTGTGGTATCGCACCGGTCGAGCCGGCCCATTCGTGCCTAAGCATGGCTCTACCACTACATTTACATTAGATGTTAGGTTCGAGTTTAAACTGTTGAAATTGCAAAGATGTATGCAATTCACCAAAAAGGATTGTTTGCAGGCGGTTGTTGTCTCCAATTCTGTTTTTAGTATACTTTTATTTAGAACTCTATTGATTTAGTAACAAAGAGCATACAAGTGGTATTAGTGGGTGTGTACGTAAGAAGCCAGTTCGAGTTATAGGTATACGACCCTGACCTTGAGCTGTTGCTCACACTCCCCAATCACATATCTCTCCCCATTCATTTAAACAATCTACCTTTCCTTCCCTTTTTTATAATCTTAAAAGAGAAATCTTATATTCTAAGAACTTATTTTTAATTATTTTGTTGTACTGTAAGACTGAAAGGAATAAACATATAGCTATGTACGTTTTTATTAAATCTATTCATGTGGTTAATGCAATTAGCTTGTGGCTGCATACCTAAAATATGCTCCGAAAATATGAGACATCTTTTTTAACCAACTTCAAAAAAAACAAGGAATCAATGAGGACTGTGTGAAGTGAATGGGTGTCGTACTTTTATTTGAGTAAAATGTTCTATCATTAATATAAAGAAATGAAAATTGGTGCGAATGAAAATTTAATTTTTTAATTTACTTTTTTTCACAACAGTTTTGAAATTTTGTAGACCTTTTTTTTTTTTTTTTTTGTTGAGGGTATGGAAGTATTAATTGATGAAGTTAGTTTAACCTGCTAACAGTAACTTGGAGGGTGACTGCAACAAATCTAATTCTAGAACTATACTCTTAAAAAAATTGAAAACATTATTTGATGACATGACTGTAAATATATTCCAACATTAAAAAATCAAAATATTCAGCTCTTTTGACAACCTTACTTTGTTTCCATTCATACGATCGACTCAATCAAAGGCCTCTATGAAATCATCGTCCATTAAACCAGAGATATCGTGGCCGCTTCGTAAATTCTATAGCCTCTTTCCATATATTTTCCCTTTAAGGCTTTTTGTTTTAATTAGATGCTAGTTTGATTAGTTCGATTATCTGATGACACTCATGTATAAGTTGATGCATAAGTGCCTTAGCGTAGGGTATATGGACTTTCGATATAAACTATATATCTATGTATGTGATACCTTTTTACCCGACTGCGCTAGAAAGAGGTTCATGTTTTTCAAGTGTGTGAATGTATATATGAAGACGGAATAGACGGTTTGATGGATTTCGACATGATATACGTCGATTACGTCATTAATTTATTAAATTATTTTCACTTGATACTGGGAGTGACATAGTTTTAAATTTTTGGGTTCCATTTTTTATACAGTTTTACTTGTTTAACATTGTAATAATTTCGAAGTTTTCAATTAGAAGTATTATTGACTTCTCTTGTTAGCACTGGGATACTAAACAGGAAAAATAGGTTGAGACTTTTATGACCTGATTGAGCTATTACACTTTATGTGTCCTTTTTTTTCGTGTGGAAACCACCTCGTGGGAATCGAACCGACTAAAACCACACGGTGTGCCATGATGCGCTTAAAATAGAAGGGCCACACTTTATGTGTCCTAAGTTAACTTTATGATTCCAATATTTTGTATGTAAGCTTTAAACGTTTCTTATTATAATATAGTATTTATCGGAATACACCATCGATCAGTAGCCATCGCACTGTGCTGGGCATGATAAACTAATTTGAAAAGATCTGTGTCTTTATGGGGCTTATGTTGACATATTTCAGTTAATTTGAGAAGTTTATTGGGCAAAGGGTCCTCCGGGCTGCAGACGAGTATTAGAGGCATAGGTATGCAACCCTGACATCCTCCAGCCATTTCCTTCCTTAGCATTCCTTGTTCTACCTTCCCTTTCAATATACTAACAAATATCACATCATAAATGCCTAAAGTTATTAAATTTTATAACCAAATTGCAATTAGCAAATGTGTATGTTTAATACATCTCTGCTAACCACACACAGGGAGTGTATATATATGTATGTTAAGCAGTTTATCATCATCATTATTATCTTCACACTATCGAAGTCCACTGCTGAAGAAGAAGAAGAAGAAAGAAGAAAAGAAGAAGTTACTACCACCTAATTTTATAAGTAGTTTTTTTTAAACCTTTTTTCTTCCTGATTTTTATATTACTCCCTATAATATAAAAAAGAATTATGTTTTTTACAGACGAACAAACGGGTCACCTGATGGTAAGAGAATACCGCCGTACATAGATATCTGCAACTCGGAGAGTCGTAAGCGCGCTACATCCCGTTGAGGGTGATGAGGGATGAGGGGATGCGGGGAGGGAAAGAAAGAGGGGGATGGGGAGAAGGGAGAACTTTATCCTAGCTGATATATTTACCTATCCTACTAGAGTAATGTAATAATACGTTATTAATTTTCTAATGGGATCTAAAGTGCACTCGAGTTGTTATGAAGTTATAAGTTTTCTTTACAGAAATGTATGTATTTTATATAAAAAATAATTGGATAAAAATCTTTATTTTATCGGCGCAAACCTGACATTATAGTCCCAACATTTTAACGGCCTATTAAATAATGTCTTGAAGGATATAAAGTGTGTACTGCCTCATTTATAACTGCAATAACGTTACAATTTATTGAACTAATATAATAAATAGCGTATAAACATACATATACGCACGCCTATATTTAAGAAGGGGTAGGCAGACGCGAACCCAAACGTCCACTTTTTGACAAAAACAACTTAGTTCTAAACCTATTACCGTCATCCGGGCGATGAATCACCGTAAATATACTGCCTGATGATCTTTTGTACGACACCCACGGAAAGAGATGGGGTGGCCCTATTTTACTCACAAACAACATTTTTTAGGATATAGGGAGAGACGAATAGACTGGTCACCTGATGGTGAGGCACGACCGCCGTCCATGAACATCTTCAACTCAAAAGTCGTAAGTGCGCTGCCCGCTTATAAAGGTGATGAGGGATGGGGGGATGCGGGAAGGGGAATGAAGAGAAGGTGAGAAAGAGGAGAGAGGAGTTGGGCTTCCGGAAACCTCATTAATTTCGGGGAAATGTAACGCAATCTTCTGTTCACACCTGTTCACAACCAGTTTTCTATGAGGTCGTGGTATCGCATAGCACTTATAGTACCTAATCATGGCTCTGCCAAAACCTAGTAATAGTAGTAACTTGTAAGAAACGAACAAGAGCTGCCTGCCAAGGGCAAATCTCTACAGGAGAAAAATTATTTTCCACGAACTTGTCAAGCATCATCTAAATTTTATTTCCCTTAAAAAAAAAAAACATTTTTCAAAGTTTTCTGGGTGCTGGGATGCAAATTGCTGGCTCGAAAAATTTGGATAATATGTTAAAAATTTTTCAAATCTAAGAAACTACTATAAAATACAAAAAAAAAGTTACCTGATCATTAATACTCGTAGTTACAGAAAGTGAATAGAGTACTTATAGATTATATACTCTGTAGATAACAACCTCCATACTCATTTAATATTGCCTATGTAATATTTTAATAATATTGTATTGATTGAAAAATATTACTTACAATGAAATTATTGGTAATTTGTTATAATTAGCAATTAGCTTTTAATAACTTTTCCGATAGACACTTCATTATTTTTTACAAGGCATGAACATAGTCGTTCGTTTTATGTAACTAGATACTTATTTGACCCAACCAAGCTTTCTATTACCAATCGATAATATACTATACCCAAGAACTTTAATAGCTCTCATTTTCTTCGTAACACTATATGTATATTGGACTCTGCAACCCGTTTTAATTATTGACGTAAATAAGCTAGTATATGAAGCTTCAAAGGGATGGTTTTGTTGACATCTATCTTGCTCTGACTCTCGCAGAAAAATATATTCTATCTCAGTCTAGAAAGCAAGCCGCGCAACGGTTGGCTGCCTTGTATCATTCAGTTGCGCACACGCAGCGGCGGGAAGCGTTCGCGTTTGAACATCGTATGTATTTTCGCGCGAAGTTTTTGGCTAGTGATTTAAGTGTGCCGTGATTGAATTTCGAACTATTTGGATGACGTGAAGTGCTAAAGGTGCTTGCGATTAAAACAGCTTATGATTTGTTTGTGTTTTGTGTGATATAGAAAGTGAAATTACAAAGGATTACAGTGTTATTGTTTGGAACCACGTGAGAACCACACTCTTATTGCTAACGAATTGCGTGCGGAAGGGAAATGTGATTGCTTTATGATGTAAACCGTTATAGAAATAAGTAGGTGTCTTACAAGTACGTTGGAAGCTAATGATCAGTTGTGCAAGGCCGTCAGGTGTGATCCGATATCACCTGTCTGCCCCATTTCTAATAAAGGTTATAACAAAATTGTGAAATCCATTTTTTACATTAAGTTCTGGCGAAGAACATCTCGACCGATTACACTGTTCAAAACAATAAGTTTCTCAATTATTATGCAAGTATGTAAATTTTATAATATGTAGTATGCAGTGCTGTTGAACCGAAGTATATTTAAAAAATTTGTATATCTTATCTACACTAAATACATGCTACCTGATGATGATGCACATACGAAGCAAATAACATTATATAACAGATGTTTGTTCATTTTAATCGTAGGGTTCTCCTATACTAAAAATTCTTCTTGCGCTCTTTATCCGTTTATTGTGGAATGTGATAAGTAATATGAAGCAGCATAATGAAATGCAGGGTATAGATAACCAGGAGGCTCTAGTAACCATGAGTGCCTACTTTGATGTGAAACAATGTACCTAAGATTGACTTGATTAGGCATGAACTTCATGTGCTATCTGACACGAGAGAGACGACATATAACTAGGTATTAGAGACATGATTCACAACCTGTAGGTAGTTACCTAAACGTAATAAGAACTCAGGACATGATCACTTATTCATTTTGAAAATGTTCAACAAACTATAATCGCAATGTTTTTCTCAATTTTTTTTTTCTTAATCAATAAATTTTGACCCTTCTGTGCAATCTTCTCTATGATTCTACGTACATACACAAGGTGAAGGTAAAGGCGAATTGCTATACAGATGGCTTGACAAGTATATATAAGCTTTAGCTCAAGCAAGTCAGGGTCGCATACCTTTAACTCGAACTGGCTGCTGCCGGGAACTCCGAGTCTAACTGAAATTAAATCTCTATGATTCTGTAAGTAGGTAAATAGGCACTCTGGTTATGAGCGTGTATGAGCATGTATGCTGGTCTAGTGGTTTCACAAGGTCTGCTTATAAAAATATTATGAGGGTCAGGGTTAAGACGTCTATTTAATATTGAGATTGGCCCGTGTGTCTAGTGGTAGTGACCCTGACTGCTTAGCCTTGCCTGCCAAGCTTGATTCCCACGCGGAACTTAAATTTGTGTAATCCACGTTGTTTGTATGTAAGTAAAAAAAAAACCCCGCTACGCAAGAATACTTCCCGAAGCGGGAGGGGTCTTTAAAAAAAAATGCAATCACCTTTAATTATTTGTTTGTTGACTCCACTAGTTAATCACATAATAAAACCGGTAAGGATTGTAAAAAAGACACATATTACAGTGCCATTGTTGAGCAAGGGTATTGGATCACGGTACAATCCTAAGGAGCGGAGCAATGAAGATATTAAAACTAGTTATATATTATAGACTCGATGAAATACCAGAAATTCCCCTCCTCCTTCATTCCTCCATCAGTGCAAGTGTTTAAATAATAATCAATAATCCGACTTTAAAAATGTAGACAACCGACTTCAATGGTTGGCGTGATATTGAGTTATTCGTCCATTTCTCGCGCACGTGCTTAATGCAAATTTAAGACTTATATGGTTTTCTTATGGATGCCATTGTCAGAACTGGACCAAATTGTCAGAAATGGGACCACACGGAAAGCAAACAAACCTTCTCCTTTTTGAAGTCGGTTGAAAAGGCTTTACTTATATGAATATTTTTTACTTCACTTTCATAAAGTTATTTGTTTGTTTATTTTAATTAATAAACAATTACATTGTTTTTTAATTTAATATGCAACATTAATAACACATCTAAAAGTTTATTAGTTACTTCACTTAAACCTTGGTATCAAGAACACCACAATTAAAAGTAAATGAAAATACAATAGCACCCGTATCCCAATTTTATTTGGGGTCGGTGCGATATGGTCTCTTCTCTCTTCTTCTCTTCTTGACTTCCACTCAATTTTTCATCATTTCGCTGCTAATTCCCTTTCTACCCATATCCTCTTTTAAGCAGTCCATCCATCTTTTCTTCGGTCATCCCCTCCTCCTGTATCAGTGTAAATGCTGTAAGTGTATATATCGATACATTTGTGCCGATGTTATGCCACTTTATTTCACAAAAATATGACTCAGTTACTCGTGATAGCCAACAAACCATCACTGACATCGGATAATGCCCATGTTGCACTCTGCTGACTAATTGGACACCTTCAATATGTGTGGTTATATGTGGTGTGGTTCTCCAATGGGTAGAATAGGGAATAGGGCTGCACCATTTATTCCCGTGGGTGTTGACAACTAAGGAGTTGGACTACTAACAGAGAGTTCAGTCAAAATAGGCAGGTTCAAACTGTTCTGTCAACCTATCACTGCTTGTACAATCGCTTGTCCCCGTATTACGTAAGAGTGGACGGTGGAAACGTCTCTGCCTACGGTACGTCCTTCGGTAATATAGTCAATGAAACTCGCAACGTATGAGGTCTAATGCTCACATGTATGTACCTACATTGTACATGTAACATAAAGTAAATATAATATGATGACTACATACATGCTACCATATATATTACCTTTATATGTCAGGCACATAAACTCTGTAGTTATTAGGATGGGTTTGACCTCCAAGTAATTAATATTTTAATTATTCCTCGGTCGGTTCCGTCCTGGTGTTGTGATTCATAAACATAATTATATGTTTTTAGTTTCGCTGTATTTAAAGGAACTGTTGCTTTGATACTAAATAAATTTAATATCCTTTATTTTATTTTGATATAAATGAATGCAGCTTCTCTACGGAACAGTATCAGCTCCCCGTAGTTTCACATGCGTTTATGTTCAATGCTCCGCTCCTAAAGGTCGCAGCTTGATGTTTTACAGCCTATATTACTAGTCGATAAATACTTCATCTAATACAATAAACTATCATTCAAATCATACTTATAAGTCATTTCATGACTCAAATATTTTCCAGAACTGTAGCTTCTTCAGGTATATTGTATTAGAACTATTATGTATTAGAACAAAAAAAAAACATGTAGCTCATAGAAAAAGTTTTCTTAAAGAAAAATAAATTACCCAAGAGATTAAAAATATCGTGTAGTTTATTAAATATAGGTTGTAGAGATCTCAACGCTTTTAAGCATTTATTAGTTTATATTTTCGTTCGAATGCAAATCTTATTATTTGATATTTAATCACGCCAGAACGACAGAACGACAGAACGGATCTGTATGCAATGTCACAGAGATAGTACAACACACACAGAGTTAGGACTACAGCTAGTTTCATAATAATATCCTAGGGCTAGAGAATCTGGCTTTATATTAATTGCTAACAGTTAAAGGGCCAATTATTAATTAGTGTCTGAAAAAAACAAGAACAATATACACAGACTCAAACTTTCTGAAGTCCTATAAATTTTTGGATCGTTTATGTTTCCATAAAAGCGTTATGGTGAAGAATCGAATTTGATAGAATCTGACAGGTCATTTATAATAATTATAACTACACGTAACTGGAAATTTTCCTTCAATATTGAGATTAAACCAGTCGTGCCTTAATGTTTTTACAAGTTATTTTTAGACAATATATGCAAATTTTATACATATAATATGGCTTGCAGTATGACCAGAGTCGGCTTGCCTGTAAACTTGACATCGATTTCATTGCAATGAGTTATTATTAAAGGTAGTCGTGCATATAGAAAATTTGTTAATGGCTACGCAGGCGCGATGTCGCTCCTAGACGCCAGTGAACACCCCAGAAGGACTTTGCCTCTGGTAGGAGCTAGACTGCGTCTAAATGCGGAAACGGATTCACCATTCACCATTCCTTTATCGGACTACTAAGAAATATAGAATAGAAACACCTAAAAGTTGAATTAAACGCTTGGACAGATCCTTTTGCTTCGCGTCGCAAGGTTATGAATGAGCTGCCTGCGTCTATTTTTCCATAAAACTATAATCCTGGAACCTTCTAGAGTAGAGTGAATAGGTTTCTCTTGGATACGAGCACCGTTTTCGCCTTCATCGTCACTTTCCATCAGATGAGTTGGAAGATAAACGCCTATACCAGTAATCAATAAAAAAAAACGTAGCCCAAGCGTTTACCAAGGCGTCTGTTGATTGATCTACTCCAGACTACCTAGCCTGATCATTATCGTTCTTACTTCTTAAAAACGCTTACATTATTTTGTAGGCGTTCTCACTACAAACGACAGTGTATACAATTCTTTTGTGTACTCAGTATTTATAAGAGTCTCTGTGTAGATACAGTAAGGCCCTTTACATTGTTGCATACCCTGCGGGTGGTAATGAGGCACACATATTTACACCCTTTGCCTGCTGAATTACGCAAACAAAATTCCCATTTGCACGTACTTGCTGTAATCTTTACTAATGGGATTACAAACTAGATGCACCTTAAAGGGAATAACTCTTATTGAATAAATACTCGCTGTATTCATATTTTATATGCAACATTATTCACATAAAAAGATAGGGCTTACCATTTCCGTTTGTTGTTATATGTTATGTCATTAATCTTCTAAATAGATTTTGAACGTTAATTTTTTTTTTTGAACAATCTATCGAGTCTAGTCTATTTCATACCCACTTCAAAAAGGGAAGAGGTTTTATGTTCGACGGTATACATATATGTTAAATGATTTTTCCGCCAATTGTCTACCGTTTTTCAATATTTTGTTTGGTAGAGCATACTCCTGCGGCGGTCCCATCCTTCTATCATCACCAAATAAGAATTTGATAATGGGATCCTAAGGAAGTGGGAGGAGGGAGAAAAACACTCAATTTTTATAAAAATAACATTTATTTTTCATATACTTCCTAAAAATATTTTTTTTTTCTATAATATCGGGGTCACAGACGAACAGACGATAAGTGACAACCACCGTCCATGGACACCTGCACCTTAAGAGTCGTAAATGCTAGGGCCTTTGAGGGTGATGAGGCATGGAGGAATGCGAGGTGTTTAAGGAAGAGAGGGGAGATGAGGAGATGGGAAAGTGGAGAGGGGGTGAGGGGAGGGGGAGTTTGGCCTCCAGAAACTTCACTCCACTTCACTTTTAAGATTGTTGCTGAGCTGATGGTGGAAGCTCCTCGTTAATGGTTAGGAGTTAGAAGATGGATATTTTAATTACCTTAAGTTACGAATGAGTTATTGAATTACACGTTTTTACAATTTATCACGATCGGCGATTTTTATGTGTCAATTATAGGTCTGCCTGAATAAGGTCACTGGAGCCCATAAGTTATAGCGTTAGGGTCAGCAATTCCAAGAGAAGCCTTCTGTGTTATGACTGTAATGAATAATGATAAGCCGTTAACCACTGAGCACATTATGAGATTTAACGTGTAAATAATAACTGCCTTGATTTAACTACAAATATTATGTACTTAATACAGATTTCATCCAGTGATTTAACAACAAATTTTCTTCAAAATAATGTCATATTCTCGAGCCTATTGGTCTAGTGGTTAGTGACCCTGACTGGACTCAGAGGTCGTGGGTTCGATTCCCACACGGGACAAAAATTTGTGTGATCCATAAATAGTTGTCTCGAGTCACAGACTGGTCCTTGTTATTTGTGTCCGTTGATTGAATTATTGTGGAGTCCACCGTTATACAGGAATTATTCGTAATGCAGGAGTTGTCTCTTTAGAATAGAATATAACTTTATTGCACACCAAAACATAGAACACATAGAAACAAAAAAATAATATACATAATAATTAGTAGTACAATGGGCGGTCTTATCGCAATCTGCGATCTCTTACAGACAACCGTTGATGAACTACGGGTACTTGAGGTGCAAAGTTAAATTTCAAACATTGTAACGTTACAAACGTTACGTAACGTAACGTTACAAACGTTACGTAACGTTACGTTTATTACAACTGTAAAACAACTCAATTTACTACGATACATACAATACTACACTATTATTATAAGCATAACAGTAGCACATATACCTACATATACACAAATCTATATATATACAAATGCATACAATCATTACATTATCTTTGACTAATTTCTAAAAATTTTATGAAAAAAAATACATAGATAGATATTCTTGTCTTTTAAGCTCTAATAAGTAAGAAACTGTCAACTATATTCTGTGCTAGTATACTTCTATACTGTCTCAGTGTTATAAAAAAACCTTTGGTATTACTGACTCGCCAGCTAAGGCCACGGTATCTCATAGTATATCTTTCTAAGTAAGTGTGACAATTAGGAGTACTCTCACGCACAACCGTCGCTAGGTCCAGCCTGCACTAGCAATGTAGAATACATATGTGTTACAATAGGCGACTGACTGTGAGATAAAGGAATTTAGTTTTTATATGAAACCCTTTACGTCTTTAAATATATATACTATACATATAATTTATATATATTTACTTTAATGGTTAATATTACTCCTTCTTTTTAAGGCTTTATGAAATGCAGTTTTTTTCTAAATTCTAAATGTTTAAGGAGGAATGTTATACGCTTCTGCTGTATCACTTAAGGGCTAGGCAGAGGCGTTTTCCCGTAATTTTCCTGCTATAATTCGGTCCCGCTTTCGTATTAGTTTGTAAGCCGTCTACGGGCACTATTCATATATATATATACTAACGGACCCGATAGACGTTGTCCTATATGATATTTCAAGCGATCAGGATCAGTATAGATAAATAACCTATATACCGACTGAAAACAAAAAAAATCATTCAAATCGGTCCAGCCGTTTAGGAGGAGTTCAGTGATATACACACTTACAGTAGACTTATATATATAAAGACATATACTGACTGTTAAACAACAGTCCAATCCTTCGGAGTGAGAATGGAGTGACCTTATTCTACTACATCTAAGAACCAAACGGCTATATACATACATACACCCACGATTATGTGTCCTATGATTTAGTCCCACTACCGTCATTGATATAGAGCTATTGCCGTCAAACGGGAACTTTGGAAATTAAATGTAAAAATTTTGGGCGATACTGCTTATACTGACGGGTTTAGAATGTTAGCAAATGCAAATGGTCAGGTCATAAATGTTCGTCTTTCAGATAATGAATGGTCATATTTCAGAGGACAGTCTTACAGTCATAAATATTGAGACATGAAGCTTTAAATAAATTAACTCTTTAATTGCTTAGTTTTATTAGTACCAAGATATAAATAATAATAGTAATAACTTCAAACATCTCACACACGGCTCTCTAATCCCTAACGAAGCAAAGCTTGTATTATGGGCACAATACTGCTTATAAACTAATTAAATATATTACTAAATACATATATAATATATATATTACCCAGATACAGAACAAATGATTATACTCACCACACAATGATTTATTCTGAATGGGAATCAAACCCCTCTTGCTTACCAGTCAGGATCACTAATCACTATAGTGTCACTATGTAGTCAGGTGTAAGTCAATCAAAAGCTTGCCTTTTTTGTGTGCAAGCCCCTACGGGTCGTCACCTTACTGGACTGGCCCGGCATTGTTTATGTCGGATTCGAACCGGTTATAAACAACACTGTGTTCCATCATTGCGTCTTGGGCCCGGGACCTCATGTATACCCAAGAAAGGACAACCCTGTGATCCCGGCAGACTTGGCCACCTGTTGAGCAAGGCAACCCCACCATGGTGTATCCCATATTTAGAGAGGGGCGTGCCGTCCACTTCGCGCTACCGTCGCAGTCCTGCTCCTTCTAGGGCGACAGATAGCCCCGTCCATACCCCTTAGGGCGCTCATGGAGGCCGGAGATCGTTTTGCTCTCTCCGGTGCCAGTGCGTCTTCTGTGAAATGGAAGAGCACTAGCTCTCTCCCGTTTTTTTTTCGCCGCTTCTTTGGCATCCAACAATGCTGTTGCCTCGCAGTTCAATTCAAAGATTACCTGGAAGAGGTCACAAACTGCGATATAACCGCCAATTGTACATAACACTAAATAATGTATTTATGTAGAATCTTGTATTATACTGTTGAGTTGAGTACAAACTTCTACTCAAAACTACTAATTATACATTCTTAAGAAATAATAAACAATTAACTGTGAAAAGCAAAGTATATTTAATAAACGAAAAAATATTGTGGTAAATTTATTTCATTAAAATTAAGTTAATAACATTCAGAAACGCTGATAAAAAATAAGTTTTTAGGTGTGAGTTGGTACCTCGTTGCCACTTTTTGTGTATGATTTGTTGAATGCTTATTGTTGAGTCCACACGTTTGAAGCCATTAAATATTTAAAATTGACTTTTAAATATACTAACTTGTATACTACTAATTGTTTTCTAGAGACTACGCCTCTAATTTTATTTATTGTATCTTTCTGTGTCCTTTTAGTCTCTACTCGTATAATATCTAACTGTGACTGTTTAATGGTAGAATACTCAACTTACAACTATTTTGATCGAATGGCCAATTGCTCTAGTGGTTATTGAGATTGACTGGTCGTCTGATCGTGTCCCACGCGTGACAAAAGTGTGTATAATCCTCAATAACTTGTTCTAAGTTCCCGACGTTCTTTTTGTCAGTTGTCTTAATGTTTATGAAGGAATCCATCCCATCCGATACAGGAATCTTACGTAATGTGGGAGTGGTCTTTTTCATGTCAATTTACGATGTGGTTTATTGATAGGAAGTGCATTCGTGTGCAACTATAGTTCTTTTATCTTACGGAGGCGGAGAAGAATCATTTTGTAAAGATTTATTTGCCTTCATGAGCTTCAGACGTCGTTCGAATTTGGCTGGGTGTTTGTTTGTCTAAATTAGTGTGTGTTTACAGAACAAAACGTTTATAAGTATTTATATTAATACAGCTATACAAATATTACTAAACCTATACCTACCTATACCTGGGACTAGACTAGGTATGTAATAATTAATAAACCCGTAAGTAATGTTGTTATAATTTTCTGGTTCATTACATCGTTAAGATACAATTTAATAAGATCTTATATTTAAGCAGCCTTTAAGCCTTCAGTATTACTAAAATATAAGTTGTTCAAGCATTTCGCTTTCTTGTACTAATTCCTGTCATCTAATAATCATCATCAATAATTTAATAATCTATGTCTGTGCCTACTTTCATCCAGATCTCTTCACCCATTCCAAACTTTTGAATTTATAATATTATTAAGATTTGTGAGAAGCAAGACCGATTTTGATAAAAAACGGCTGAACCCCAATCAAAACCGGTCACACTTGAGTTCTTTCCGAGGGTATGAAGTGTGTAATCAGGAAGCGTGACAGGTGGATGGGTGATCATGCTAGCCACCCTTTTTAAGAGGTTGTAGTGATTCTTAACTACAAAGAACAGCTGGTATACTGGTATTAAAACCAATATCTAATAAATTTTCTTTGTTACCTTTCATTAGAGCACAGCACATTTATGCTCTAATTAGAAGTCTATTTCTACTGTTAGGTCTTGGTGGAACCTGCCATATCTTGACTTCCAAAACAAATAGAATCCTTTGAAAATGCCGAAAGGCGAAACCGGTCAGGTTTATTAAATAAATATTATGGAACGGTATAAGTTATTTTACTCAAGATGATCGGATCAGTATTGCTATTCTTGTAGCTAGATTTAAAATTTCCTAACTTGCTTAAATTTGTGGGAACTAAAACAGTGAAACATCATACGTAAATATATTACTATGAAAATACATATTTTGTTAATAAATCAAAATTAATTTTTTGACGTGTGGTTGTCGGTGGATTAGAATAGGGCCACCCTGTCCTTTTTCTGGGGTCTCGTAGAAGAAATTGAACTGTTATATAGTAGTATCAGGTACTGAATGACTAAAATATG
This sequence comes from Tyria jacobaeae, assembly GCA_947561695.1. Taxonomy (NCBI): domain Eukaryota; kingdom Metazoa; phylum Arthropoda; class Insecta; order Lepidoptera; family Erebidae; genus Tyria; species Tyria jacobaeae. The sequence goes on along the minus strand of OX387224.1, from coordinate 19,007,118 downwards.
GTTTGCAAACAATGGGTGACTGGGACGTCTCTGCCTACTCCGAACAGTGGTAGAGCTATACTTAGGCACGACTGGGCCAACTCGACAGGTGAGATACCACGGCCTCACAGAAAACCGGTTGTGACGTATTTAAAGCAAATTAGTGATGTCTCCGGAGGCCCATCCCCTTGTCATCTTTCCCATGTCCTCATCAATCCTCTCTTCTTTCCCCTCCCTGAATCCCCCCAGCACTCATTACCCTCAAAAGCGGGCAGCGAGTTACTCTTGAATTGCAGGTATCTATGGACGGCGGTTGTCACTTACCATCAGGTGACTCGTCTGTTCGTCTTTCCCTATATTGTATTAAAATAATCATATCGAGAAGGTAGGGAGTGTGTGTGTTTGTGTAAAATTGACGTTGCAGTCGAGTACTCTGTGGCCCCACTACACTGATAGTATCGTATTTACTACAAAAACAAATACTTATTATAAAAGTTATGGTGACTTTTCTGAAAAATAAAACAGTTAAGCATTTGTAATTAACCCCAAAACATTACCATATAAATATTGTGTCAATTGTAATGGGACCGACAGCTATAACACAGCACTAAGCAGTAAAGTCTTGCACAAAATGAATTGTCTATTATGTGGCGAGTGAAAACTACATGTTGTGGAAGAGTCCATTGTTCAATACTGCACATATTGTCATACGTATGTGTGTGCTGTGAACAGTTCAGCTTTCAGCTATTATTGTTTTAAATTTATTTATAGTCACTTAACGTGTGTGGTCTAGTTATATATTAAACTTGGATGAAGTTGGAGTCTAGTGCCTAGTTTAAAAGATTTTTGGTAAGAATAGTGCTTAGGTCAAGATTGACATAAGGTAATATAAAATGACCTCAAAATAGAGACAATTTGAGTAATGTAGTTCCAATTACTAATTATTTAGATAGTTAAGTACTTACCTAGTTAATTAAAACTGACTTCAAAGATGGTGAGTTTCTCAATACGACATTTCTTGAGCGTACTCGATAACTTCGTTATTTGTGAACCGATTTCTGAAAACTTTTTTCAAATGGATTGATTATTTTATAACAACTTATAGGCCCAGCCATTGGTAAATAAAGAAAAGAAAACAACGCTTTGCTAATTTTTTATTTTACAGTTATGTGTGTGTTTTTAAACAGACAAAAGTTTTGATGACAGATTGTTCAAAGAGTATATTTATTAGTGAAATGCTAACCTTTTTTTCTTTTTTATGTCGGTTATAAAAGGGCGTTTGACTATAAAAAAATCTTCAGAAGATGACTAACAATTACTCTTTTTAATACTAGAATGAAATCCAGACCTTTCTAGAAACTGGATACTGGGTTTACCAGTTTCCTTTCCGTTACAAAGTCTTCATTTGTTTATGCGGTGTGTAGCCGGTTCGAGGCCTGCACGGTGCTAATATTTATTGCCTGCAAAAACTTGCAACATGCTCTGTGATAGGCACTGTGTATAAATATATATTACAGAATTTGTATGTATAGAATATGTGTACAGTATACAAAAATATCTTTGTATTTATAAAGAGAGGATTAGACCAAAAATCGCAGTAGCTTGACTAGTATAAATTTCCGAATGCAGTTCAATCGAATATTAATTGTCTACCATATAAATTATAATAGTTTCTCCAATATGGATTTTGTTACTCAATTAATATTAATTGCAGTATCCTTACATAATTTAGAGACTCACAAGTCACTACAAATTATTTAAAAGTTTTAAAACTCCCCAGAACCTTGAAAGCCAGATTTACAACTTAATATATATATATATATATATATATATATATATATGTATATCTAAGTTAAATTTTGCGTGCGTGCATTCACGGCTCTCAAAACGGTGATGAGATGGCCTATTGCTATATGCTTTACTTTCATGAACAGTAATAATAACTTATATATATATATATATATATATATATGTGTGTGTGTGTGTGGGCCATTTCCCCGGGGTTCGAAGTATCACTCCACCAAATTTCATTAAAATCTCTGATATGGTAATAGAGAAATTTCCTTTTACTTAATAATATTAATTTGATATCACGCAGCATTCTTAGGAACGGAGTAGTAACAATGCTTTATTAGTTGACTGTTGCATATAGAGATTTGTTCGCTAGGTGGTCTAGTTTTAATTGATATATTAAACAGACTCGATCCATTAGTCAAAAATCGAGGAGGAATGCCCTCAAGATATATATTATTATAGTATGTATATTTAAGAATCGATCGTAATAACCGAATTCAATTAGCCTGGTAATAGAAGCATATGATGTAGCAATTATAGCACATATATAACCCACTAATAAACGGATAATTGTTATTATACTGATATCGAAATCGCTTAGCTGTGGTTAATGTCGTTATTAAAATAAGGTTGTATAGTTTTGCGATATTGAGTTTAATACGTGACTACTACACCACAGAGCATTCAAATTATTTTTAATGTATGTATTATGATGTTTTTTTGTTAGGTTCTTGAGCGCCTAGAGCTTGACGGCTTGATCGGTCTCGATATGTGAGGTAGCATTCGAATCGACTTAATAGTAGGAGTGACATGGGGTCACATGGTGTAACATTTCAAGATGACGCTTAGCGCCTTTCTTTTTGCTACTTCGTTTGTATAAAAATGGGTTTTTGACCATGGTTAAAGTAAATTTCTTAAATATTCTTCAGAAATTAAGTGTTAATAAGCGTCCGAGAAATGTTATAAGTTATTATTTATGTTAATACTTAAGTATCTCAGTGTTTTTGTAAAGTCAAACTCTTATAGTAAATAACTTGAGGACTGCAAAGTATTACTTAAAAAATAGACAGCATTATAAGTAGCTATAAATTGACTGCACGGATGACGCCGCGCTGAGTGTACTGAATTCGATCCTCACGCAGGACAAAACTTTGTGAAATTCTCAAATTGTCGTGTTGTGTTCTGAGTCTGGGCGTTCTTAGAGATTGTTACTTCATAGCTTATAATGTCCCCAGCGGTAAAGGGTTTTTTGTTAGGGTATCATATTTTGAAATGAATTATTGGTAAATTAGTATTTAATTACTTAATTTATCTGCCACACTTTATAAGCAAACCCTTAATGAAAGTAAACTTTGTTTTTCCTGTCTGTCGTGTATCGAAATTTTGAGCAAGTTTGAGATTAGATATATTAAATTAGTCAGGTAGCTATTCTCTTACAACAGAAACTCATTACACAATATACATTAATTAATATTAAAGGCACATAGGATAAATTAAAAACAAAACAATAATGATAACAAAAAATCTCATTACGCAACGAGTTAGATAAATTTTTTGCTAATCCTGCTCCTGAGATGGACCTTGGAATGTATCAATAAATCACGGGTATGGTGGTGTGTAACTAAAGACAAACGGGGAGAATACGGAAAGACTTATAAGGGAAAATACGATGTGTGAACTGCCAAGGAATGGTACGAACTGTATGATTATTGTGTAAAAACATGTGGAAAATATAAGAGACTTGCAGTTGCCGTGGATCTTGTTAAATCACTTTTATATAAAAACAAATGCCAATTCGTTATGGATCTGCTTTTTACCTAGGTGTTTCTTTGATACTTTTGAATGGACTTAAATGAAGAAACTCTATAATTTATTAAGCGAGTTAGAACATTCTTTTGTACTTGGAAGAGTATGTTTCAGTTTATAGTAGTAGATACGAGTAGTAGCTGTACCCTGATGTAGAATATAGCTTTTAGCGATTTATCATGATAGGCGCATTGAAGTGTGTTATCTAGTTCAGTCACTCATTTGTGTTACCCAAGGTCATCTAGGTTTTCATAAAATCTTATATATAAAATTCTCGTGTCACAATGTTAGTTACCATACTCCTCCGAAACGGCTGGACCGATTTTTATGAAATTTTGTGTGCATATCGGGTAAGTCTGAGAATCGGCCATCTATTTTTCATACCCCTAAATGATAAGGGTGATCCTATATAGATTCAATATGTAACTTTTTTTCGGGGCCGTAAATGTCAACACATTGCGCAATCATCATATATTATTCAACGTGATTTTTGTGGATGTAATGACACTTTATGCTAGTTCTCACCGACGGGGTTACGTCTTTAAAACTTTAGAATCCAATTTCACCAACTTTGACGACAAACATATCTCAAAAAATGTCATCACTATTATATAAGTTACAAACTAGAGAGTTTCAGTTGATTTGAAATAGACATGGGTCTTGCAGGAATACAGTTCGATCTCGTAACGAAGAAGAATAACTCAAGTAATTAGAAACATAAATGTTCAAGTTCCTAACGAGGCGCCTCGCACTGACTGATGTTACAAACGAGGCAAGCTGGACATCTTACTCAAGACGAGGTATTCTCTACTTCTCATTGTAATTGCCTTGAGATTGTAAGTACCTAGTATTTCTTCGTAGGTCAGACTTCACTTAATTAAGTAAAGTCAGCTAAAATCTTATTCAAAATTTAAATCGTCAATGTTTAAAGTTTAATATGTTATGCTTTGTTCAAGTGTGACAAAATACAACTGGATGCTTACAAGCAATAAGTTTTTGACCCACAAAACATCAAATTTTGAGATATTCATGTATACTTGTTTATTGAGGAGAAAAAAATGAATGCAATAGGTTTGCCCTCCTTTACGTGAGCGGGACTACGTGGCGTTTTAGACGTGTCCGTCTACCCCTTAGGGGAGTGTGTGTTTATGTATATATGATATGATAACTTAAGACCTTTTTCTCAAAATAATGACCTTGTATGTCAACACGTTATGGCATTGTAGCCAACTTAATTACGTGATCAATCCTAATACTTATTTTCAAAATAGTAAAAACAAAACCTATTTAAAGTATTAATATGTAAAAAGTATCTTTATTTCAATTCTATAGCAATAAAGTAACATGTCTTGGTTTCTCTTACAGCCAAAAATATTCAACAACGATAGTTGATGGTCGTTTGTAGTAAATTCAACCCAATGGACGCGTCCCTAATTTATTGGTGCTTACTTTTTCGCTCATTGCTGAGTCTATGTATGGGTTATCTGATGACATTTCTTTAGAAATAAGCGTTTGAATAAATATATTTCGATCTGACATTCTACAGTATATATACATATATGTAGGCATACGAAGCTTTGAAGGAAGTCATAATAAGAAAATATTTTTTTATTGTTTTTTAAAGACATTAGAAACAATTCCTGTGGAGCTTTATAAACGTTCAATCATAACGGATACAAAGTCTCGGGACGACTATTTGTAGATCACACACATTTTTATCCTGACTCAGCAGCCAGGGTCACCAACCACTAGATCAACAGGCCTGTCAAAATATAAATCAATTGTCAGAAAGTATGAGCGTATGTGGTGTGCTAGAGCCAAATTTAATTTAGATACATTCTGCTCTTTACCATTATGAGTAACAAGCTAAGAACTAACTAAAAAGAAACTTCAAAAGTATATTTTAAATAAGGCTGTTAAACATATTAAAGCCAAGTAACCAAGATGTCATGCCTCACGAAATGTGCCACACCAGCACCATCATTACACATTTCTGAACGTTCCCTACAAAGTGCAACTGTCAGCCTTCCAACACAATAATACAACCTCAATTCGGAGTCGGGTGTCTGTCCACTATAATTTAAACAGGGCCTAACCTGCGGGCTAATATTACCTGACTACTAATACATCCTTAACGCAAAGTGTTAAAGTTCAAAATTCCTTGACAATGTTACTAATGGCACGACAGATATGTTTTTGTAAAAACAGTGTTTTGTGTTTCATTTTAAAGTTGATAATTGTCTGGTTGTATGTAGTCTGGTGCCTCTGGGCCACCTGAGACTACTGCTTATTGTGGATCCTGTCTTTTTTTTTTTTCAGTAATTGATTTTTAATGGCTTTTGAAGATGTCGGATGAATCTCTAATTCTGATCGAGACATGGTTTGATGGGCTCTTGTGTTTGGTTTGTTTCGTTTTAGTGCGGTGTAACTATTGATTGTTGCGTTATATCAAGTATCTATATTAATTTCTAAAAACATCCTTTCATGTAGTACTTGTAGACTTGCTGGATTACATTTTTGAACTTTAACTAACTATTTTATTTGTTTTCGCGCGTTGTGATACTAAGATCTGTTGATCGTTTTAAATTATTAATAAATAGCCTGTATATAAACATTTTATTTAAAAGAGTGTGTCAGTTTCCATAAAACAGTCGATCATGAAAGTAAAGGCCAGTCTTGTAACTCCATCAGGTGCTAGCTTTTTTTAGAAATATAATGAAAACTTGTTATTTTATATTAATTGAAAGAGTTTTATTCAAAAGTGCTCATCGCTCGTTGCCTCTGTAAAACAATTTACGGAGTTCGCTTTCGCTTGTCCATATAATGTATTTGTGATGCAGGTAGTGGAGATCATAAAACAATTAATTTATTATCCAGATTCTATTTGAAATAATAAAGATCATATATTCTTTCTTCCTCTATGTGGACACTAAATGCAACTCATAATGTGTATGTCTTTTTATTATGTCAACTGCCCTATTTCTAATTCTGTGGAATATCAATATTAAAAAATACAATTTTACTTAGATTTACCAGTAGCCTTAAAGCCTTTCACATCTTTAAAATGTTATATCCAATATTTGATTTATCCAGCTGTCATGTGATAGAAGCCTTCGCTGTTATTAACTCTGATTTGGCAGGAGTGTGCGAATGGAGTAGAAAATATGGGTTAGAAGTAAATCCCACCAAAACACAGGTCATAGTTGCAGGCAGCCCAAGGATGATAACACGTATTGACTGGCACTACCAAACATCGTGTTTAATGGCACTGTGCTACAAATAAGTTCCTGTGTCAAGATTCTTGGGATTTTGATTGATAACACCTTATCATGGAGTCTACAGATACCCAAAGTTAGTAGGAAATTCTTTGCGTCGGCGGGATCCTTCCTACCGACGACCACGAAAATTGCGCTTGCATAATCCCTTCTTCTACCTATACTTGACTATGCCAATTTTTTTATATAAGATATATATTCTGCTTACGCAAATATGATCACGTTTCAGATTTTCGCAATTTGCTCAAGTGGCTCCCAATTCGCCTTCGACGGAATACTCACATCCTCGCCCTGCTCTACAATATATAGGATATTGTAGAGTAGTGCGAGGTCAATCCCTGTACCCGACTTCTGTAAAGGAACGTTGCACACGCCAGATCTTTAAGGTCTTCAGAAACGCTAGAATTGGCAGTACCTATGCATTCTACCAGATTCTATGACAAATCCTTTACTGTGCAGGCTGTTCGGCTATGGAATGCTCTGCCTGCGCCCATAAGACGTGCTCAATCACTGGCAGTATTTTAAAAAATGGTTAAAAACTTTATAGACATCCAAAGGTTGTCTGTGAGAGATCGCTCTTAGCGCTAAGGCCGCCCATTGTGCATATTACCTTCTATACTTAATTTTAAGCAATATGTCTTTGGTGTACAATAAAGATTATTCTTATCTTATCCACTCTATCACACGTATATACCAAGAGACACTCAATTTATTCCATATATTTTAATAACGCGAAAGAGAGTTTTTGTTTGTTTGAACCTGCTGATCTTCAAGTATCTTTCAGCATTAGATAGATTATTTATTAAGAAATAATATAGGCTATAAAACATCACCCTGCTTCTTTTAGAAGCGGAGAAGTGCACTTGTCGCATGTAAGTTAAGAACAATAATATTAATGTAATATTTTTCACTACCTATCATAATCTAACATATTTATTTTTGGCCATTATTCAGACTTAGAGCGTTCCTCCAAGTGGCAGTACTATTTTATATATTCGTAAAATTGTGACGTCATTTATTATTCGCTCACCAAAGAACTCCGTAAACTTCCAATTCAACTTTACAGTCAGGATTCTGCAATATATATAGAACCCTACTTAAACTCATTTTTGTACCAATAGTGGTGAACGCCTTATAGTAATTACTTGCAGACGAATAACAGACAACTTGCGAATGCTGGCAGGCATTAATGACACTCAGTTTACACCTTAATAATGAGGGTCTCAAAATAATTGTGACTGGACAGATCTCTCTCGAGCATTTCGCTTTAAGCGATATACAAACTTTAAAAATATATCTAAGTTTATCTCATATGTTAGTGTTATGTAAAACAAGATTAAAGAGAGAAGATATTTAAAAAAAAATAAGCTATCACATTAATTTCTTTTATTTAGCCATACCCAGTGTTACCAATGTAAAAAATCCATCGATGTCCATTACATCTAAATCCTTCACACACGCCACAGGCACTAAGAATGCATGTATCCTCGAAGGGGTAGGCAGAGGTGTATGAAACACGAACATTTTGCAAATTAGAATTTGGTCCCACTAACGTAACATCAACAAGTCGTCATCTGGACACTGTATGACTATAATATACACTGACTGATAGATTAAAGTTCGATCCCGTCTGGTATACAACTCTTCCCGTGGCTGTCTTACTTATATCTTTACAGATTTAGTGGAATACTACTCCACCGAGAACCACACTGGTTATATAAGTTATAGTTAAATAAACTAACATGTGTGTAGTAGTGTATATGTACATGCACCCTTAAAATATTACACTCCTTTTTTGGGTACTAATAAACAGAAACCCGCAATTATTACTAATGTTCTCGTGAACCATTTTAGGCATGATAAACCAAATTTAAACATTATCAAATCAGTCGGTTTTGAGTTAAAGCTTAACAAAAAAACATCCATCTCCACAAACCTTTGCCCTATAATATAAGTAATGAAACATACATTATTAGGTTGAATCTGTAACTAATATTTTATTCCATTTAATGATAAAAACATGACTGTCTTGAAGCGTTGTGTTACTGTAATTACACGTTGTATATGATACCAATATCTACAAAATGATTTGAATTAGCACTTTATGGCGCACAATTTAAATTAATTTCAAGTCGATAGCTTTGATTTTTTGTTAATTCGGCAATAAATAATGGGTCCACGAATTCTATGACCACTCTTTCGACATCTAAAAAGGATATCTCAAGAAAGGATATCTCAAGAAATTTCTGAAAATTCAAAAACTTCTGAAGTTAATAGATCACTATTCGCAGCAGAAGGAATTTCGATCCACAGATATCACGCATAAATCATTGTTAGTTGATATGTAATAAGTATAATTAATATTGGTAGTTACAAGGAACAACTATAGTTGCCGTAGCATGCTAATCCCAAGATACTTTATCATAATTACAAATGTTTGTACAATAGAATCCTGCTGTATTTTCAACAGACTTCAAAAAAAAAAAAGGAACACTTTCTCAAACCTGTTACATTTTTTTAAATGTTTGTAACCTACCATAGAACAACTACGTAATTTATGAATTGATTTGATTTTTTTTTTATGTGAAAGGAAACCTTTCCGAATGGTCCCATAGAAATTTCAGCAGAATCGGTACAGTAGTCTGGGTTTTAAATCAAGATAGCCAAAAATAGTCATCCAAGTAAGCGAAACGGTGTGTACAGATTACAAAAAAGAATAGAGCACAACATCTTTAACTAACTTCATAAAAAGGAGGGGATCTCAATTCAGTTATATGTTTATGATGCACGCATCTTTTTTAAAGTCAATTAGGTTTATGCTCTAAGCCCTTAACGAAACAAATTAAAGTAAACGTAAATAAAGTATAATGATGGTCCGAAACCAGTCGGGCAAACCCAAAACATATATGCTTGAGTATAACCGTTTTTTTTTTAATATCGTATGTAGCCGCGTGGTACGTAGTATCGGGTAGAGTAGAGCCGTTCTATTTCGTCCCATGGGTGTCCTTTAAATAGTGATTAGCCAAACGTGGGCTTTTGAGTCAGTGTCAGTGTCAGTGTCAGTGTATGTATATATGTGTAAGGGTATACACCCTATTAAAATCTATATTACCAAAAAATACACAATAAATCCACCAATGAGTAAGTAAGGACAGAGAGAAACTAAAAACTTGTTAATAGGCTTTAAATAATATCTAACGATTAAATAAAATTCTCAAATATTAATTATAATAATCATAAACGAAATTAAATAATTAATTTAATAGCTCTTATCTTATGATCTACACCAATCTTATATTATAATATATGGACCTTATGTAAACATTCTTAATAACATAATTTTTTATTGACATCCTGACGTAAACTCCGTGTTTATCAGATTACGTGATCATTTAACAAAATGGCTGTCATTATTTATTAATATTTACAAGAATATTTTGTATTGAATAACTTGTTATTGCAGCCAGTTGCCTCCCAGGGTGTGGGAACAGATAGTGCATTTCTTAGCATATAAACAGTAGGATCATTATGAAATTGTATTTAACAAGCATAGCATTGTAATGATCAATATGATCGCACTCAGCAATCTGTACAATTACAGATACATATACTCACGGCTATTTTTGAGAAGGGCTGGGCAGAGGCGTCTGTCGCCGGTGCTTCACAAACTTTCAAACCGACACAAATAACACCCAGAGTCTGAACAACTATTTGTGGATTACACAGTATTTGTCCCGTGATAGAAACAGATCCACAAATAAGAGAGGCTGGAGCCTTATCCTGTATGATTTAATGTTTTATATATATGTATAATGTGCAAATTGCAATGCGAATGTGCATTATTTAGCAATAGTGATGGCATTAGTTTTAGTCAAGAAAACGTTTTAGCTAAGAATAGGTATATTATATTACAATAAATAATATTATTTTATAAAAATGTTGTAGTAATTTATTGAGACTTTAATACATTACATTCGCGAACTTAATTTACTTTTGTGGTAGCAAACCGTCACACTGTGAGAACTGGCTTAAGGCGATCAATATTTTTCCAAAAAAAGACATTTTTAACCAAATTAAGGGCCCAAAAATTCGCCACGGTAGCGGTCCAGAAACAAAATAATAAATTAGCATAATCATCGAGCTTATATATGTGACGGTTATTACAAAAAATATACCTGTTCTTTTCACATGTGTTGTTTCAAAAGGAGTGCGATAGAGATGGGTATACTTTTTGTTGTTTTGTCTCAAGTGCATGGTTAATTTGCATGCGTGTGGTGCGCAAGCGCAGCTTGTCCGTGTTCGGTGTTAATAAGGCGATGTATAAATACGATAACGGTGTAACAACTTGTAGGACGTCTATTGACATTCTGCTTTAATGTGTTTTGTGTGTGTCACTATTAAACGGTAGTGTGGTTGAAGGTTACTAAATATTTTATGTAGACTGTTGTTTTCTTTCGTATGTCACAACTGTTATCGGTTTCATAATTTTTGGTACTTCAGTATAATATTCTCTACTCAATTAGTAGCTTTTTTCCCCTACTATTTCGGTGTAACATTTATCTTGTAAAATACTTTTGTATGCTCCATGAAAGCAAGGTAGTAAAGATCAATAACTGGACGACAATCCAGGACAGTTGTTTGTGATAAATGGAAGAATCAGTATATTTTTATTTAGCAAAAAACTAATTAACAGGAATACAGGTATAGCAGTTTTATTTATTTATTTATTTATTTATATCTTTATTGTATACATGCAAAATTAGAAAGAGAAAAACAAAGGATGAGTTACAAAATATGCAAATGTTACAATAGGCGGTCTTATCGCTCACGGCGATCTCTTCCAGACAACCATGACACGGATTTTCGGCATTCAAAAATTTTTGGGTTGCTTACATACAAGTAACACACCTAATCCTCTACGTAAATGGTTAAAATATCATTTAGACAATTATAAACAAAAATAGCACCTACTCACTTTCACATTACACACATACATACATATATATTCATACCCTACATATACATATATACAATTTATATTTATATACATACAACACATATACAATCTAAATATTATAATATGCTAAAAAGAGGATATAATATTTCTATATATCCATTTAATATATCATAATGACAAATAATGGTAATTCACTAGCTTTTTAAAAACGGGCAAATTTTTTGCTTGTCGAATTGTCTCAGGCAAGTTGTTCCAAAGTCTTACAGCTTGCACAGTGAAAGACTTGTCTGCAAACTGAGTTGAGTGTTTCGGCATTTTCAGTATTAAATTCTCTTTATCGGAAGTCCTGTTCTTCACCATAGTTACGTTAATCAAGCACACGACCTACGCAAACGACTGCATTCAATTCTTGGGGCACTCTTATTTCGATGCTCAAAACTGAAAACAAATCTTTTTTAGCATATTATATAAATACATTCATGCCTCACGCCTGTATTTCCTAAGCGGTATTCAGAGGTGTATTAAACACCTACATTTTGCCGATTAGAATTTGGTCAAAGTAAAGTAACCGGGGGCAAGCTAACTGCCGTCAACCGGGAACCAGATAGACAACAGATAGGCCCTTTGTCGCCTTTTACGACACCACCGGGAAGAGAAGGGGTGGCCACACCCCACTAATATACAATGACATTAAAAAAAAAATCTTTTCGTTCTTACTTATTGCCATAGCAATCTATGGCTAATTTAATAAAGGTTTCGGCCCAGTCTCCTTACCGGACTGCCCACGAAGGAGGGTTATGTTTTTCAAGTGTGTGTATGTATGTTATATAAATAGAGCCTAGACGACGTAATTGATTTTGACCTGTGAGGAGTGTCACTTGTCACCGTCTTAATCTTGAGAGGTTACTGTTAAGATGGTGACAAGACGGTACTTATAGGATGGGTATAACACAAGAAATAGAGAGTAAGTGATATCTATATAGATACGTATATAAGCACGTACGTACGTATACGTATGTACGTAATAATGCACTTGTTTGACAACAAGAAGCTGCTAGTTATAGAGTTTTTTTAATAAATAATTAGTCGCAGTGACGTTCACGTAAATAAAGCTTTAAGATCAACTGATACGTGTTTTTCCTTTTTTTTATTATATAGAGACAAAACTATGTCAGTAATATGTACGCTCATGTCTGTATCCCCTAGTGAGTAGGCAGAGTTGTAAGTGACAACCGCCGTCCTGCAACTCAAAGAGTCGTAAGTGGAAAATTAATGAAGGATTCAGTTTATTTATTGCAATTGATCAGGGAAGTCGGTTATATACTTTTCTAAAGTTAATTATGTCTTTCACTATTATTTTTATATTCTCTGCTGACTTTTTTTTTTTTTTTGAATTTTTACATTATCTAATGAAAGCTAATACAGGATAACCACATAAATCTATTTCTATGTATTTGCATAATATTTCTATTAAAGTATAATAAATCTAATAACATAAACATGTTAGTGACACAATGAGCTACAAATCACGGCCACAATAGTGCTGTGCAGCATCGAATCGATAACATCGATAATTGCACTATCAACTCCGTAATTAGAGATGTGCTTCATAAACTTTTATACATACATTAAAATAATTGTATAGTATGTTAGAAATTTCGTTGTGCTCGCATCATAATTATTGTTTATTGACTAGGCGATACATATAATATAGAGCCTAGAGTGAAAGTGAAATCATGAAGTACTTATGCATTTAATACACATCTGGCTATCAGAGTTTTCATATATGTATGTATGTGTTGTTGGTGGAGGGAGCGAGGTCGCGTGGTAGAACGCCAATGCGCTCGACAGACCAGATTAAAGAGGCTGTTGGCGATCTATTGAACGAGTGCCTCAGGATAACTGCTCAGGACAACTGTAAACAATGATAAAAAACAAATGTATGTAATGACGTCACAAAACTCTTTTTATTCTATAACAGCTCTAAGTTTATATACTGGCACTATACATTACAGTGTGCCCACGTCAGACTTAGAAAGCGTGATAATATATCTGGTGTATATCTGAACCCCAATTATCTAATAAATCATAGGCAGACAATGGCGACGTTACATATTGAACACGGTAATGACACGCAACGAGAGAAAACATTGCATTGATTACTTATTGTGGCGTATGTTTGTGTATTAAATGACTCTGTTTATTTTATTAATTTGAAGTGACTTCTAACTTTTCAAAATCTTGGTTAACATTATGACCTTCATGCAGATAAGATACCAATGAATTATCAGATTTGGACTTGGATTTACATACATACATACATAGAAACGCTCACGCCTGTAGGCTCTCCTCAGGGGTATGTAGAGGTGCATGAAACAACTAGATTTTACCAATTAGAATAAGGTCCCAGTAACAGGGGGCAAGCCTATCGCCGGCAATCAGTTACTGTATCACGTCTTTGTTTTAATTTATCTGATGGATACGATCGACGCTCCCCCGTAGTATTTGGCTCAATAAACCATCATCAGCCTAGCCGTCCACTGCTGGACGAAGGCCTTCCCCTAGGAGCGCTAACTATCCTCATAAAAAGAAAACCATTTCTTATTATAAAGGATTATAAGGATTTTTAAATCAATTTTCCGTATTTGAGAGCACATGTAAGATTTTTTCACCAATATACATCACTCAAAAATATCAGGACATAAGAAGTGAAATCTTTAAGCAAGTAGTTTTACAAAAAGCGAAACCAGTACCTTATATGGCTTATATAAGGAAAGCTGCTTAAAAGTAATTTAACAAGTTTGTATTTTATGTCTTTATGACTGTACTAGAAACATAGTAATATGGCGTATTAAATATTTTCTTTGGAAATCTGTTGTCAAAATAGCTAGGTATCTCAAATAAGCTCTGACCCTCTAGAAAACTGTACACAGACATTTAAGGGTCTCTCTTTTTTTTTTATGCGATAGGGGGCAAACGAGCAGACGGGTCACCTGATGGTAAATGACTACCGCCGCCCATGGACACCCGCAACTCAAGAGTCACAAGTGCGTTGCCGGCCTTTTAGGTAGGAGTACGCTCTTTTCTTGAAGATTCATTCATTCATTCATTCAGGACTACCCATTTCAAGGTAGAGTCAAAGTCAGGGTTGAAGTTTAAAACATCTCTATAATAATGAAAACCACAACTAGACGACAGACATTTAGTCGTTTAGTTTAGTGGTTTAAATGGTCGCCTCACGTACGCTGCCGCGTGGACTGTTACGAGTTCGATCTCCACAAGAGACAGCACTTTGTCTAAATCCATCAACTGTTGTTCCGAGTCTGGCGTGTTCCTTGTGTCTTTGTGAAGTCCCTGCGATATAGGAATTTATCCTAGTGTGGGAGATGTTTTGAGATAAAATCAAGCTAAAGAGTTTTCCTTTTTTTTAAATATGTATATGGGGAGAGACAGTCATCTGATGGTAAGTGATAACCTCCGTTCATGGACTAAACTCACTCGCAGCATGCCATTGAGGGTGCTGACGGGTTGGGATTCGGGGATTGCAAACAGGAGAGTGGGTGAGGATATAGAAAAGAGGAGAGGGGGCGTCCTCAGGAAACCAGAAACGCAAGCATTGCTTCACAACCGGTTTTCTGTGAGGTCATGGTATGGCACCGGTCGAGCCAGCTAATTCGTTCCTAAGTATTGTAGTAGTATAAGTAGACCTGCCCATGATTTCTGTTTGATTCATTTGTTTGTTTATTTAAACGCTCTAATCTCAAAATATAAAGTCAAATTTGAAGAATTAGGAGGCTCCCACTAAGCCTTTAAACTTTATGCTACGACCTTTAGAAGCGGAGCAGTGACGTTAAATGGTGTTGAAAGTGCGCGGAACGGCTAGTGGTTATTTCGTTTTACAACTCAATTCGATGTAAGTAGCCGTGGTGTTAGGTATTTACGTGATAAACATGGTAGGAAACCGGCGATAGCTACAGAAGAAAATTATAAGTCAAGAGCAAAGAGACGTCTGTTTTGAAAAGTCTCTTTGCTCATGACTATCATTTCCAACAATCAAGTAATACATCTCTTGAGGTATCGGTAATTTAAATAACACAGACGTAATCACTAAATCTGATGCTACAGCAGAGGTTAATGCAATCAGGCTGTTTTTATTTAAATAGAAATACCATATCTAAGTAGGAGGGAAAAACTGATATGGAAATTTTGTAATTTTTATACAAAATTTCGATATGAGGTGTTGGTACTTTTACAATCTATTACGTATCAAACTTAAAATTATTCTTTATATTTTACTGGTACATCGTTCTAACTAGTAATTTCAAACAAGCGAACTGTTCATATGGAATGATAATTAATTAATGAAAGAAGGCAACATGAGCCTACAAAATATACATATATACAAACGCTTAAGCCACTGTCTGGGACTTAATAGTAGTACCAAATACTATTAAGTCCCACTTTCATAAGAGAGGGCAAGCCTGTTGATGTCACCCGAGCACTGCATTACTGTACATACTGTATATACTCTGTGTACATAATAATAGATTATAACAAATACTAAGATTTATAAAATTTTATAGACAATTGGGGTATAAATCAAAATATAAAGTAGAAATGCGGTGTACAATAGTGGGGCAGACAAGGAAGCTGAGGTAACTACGATGGGCGCGATTGAGTCGGCTTGCGGTAATGACAGCTTGTGAGTGATGGCGGACGGTTCGCAGTATTCTTGCGGCTGTGTGGGTAGATTGGTAAGGTTTTGCGGTTAGCTTGATATTTGAAATTAATGTTAGAAGAGATTCGCAGTACAGGAGAAAGATTTAAGATATAGATAGCAAATACCGCAGTGGATGGGGTTTTAATACTATTCAATGAAATGTAGTCTTGATAAAGCTGATGTTTAGAAAGTATAAATAAATGACTTCCTATATCAATAAGTACAGTAATTAACTATACTGATAAAAATCGTGGTAAGAAATATAAATGTGTGCTAAACCTTGAGGTTTTCTATCAATCAGCAAGACTAGAATTAGTAATTTATCAGTAGTTCTTTACTGAATGAACTTTAGCAATAAATCATGCAGTTTTTATATATGCAATACATTTTACGTGCTTATACATCTTTAACATACAATAAGGTACAAATAAACAGTAATCGGTTTTAAATTAAATGTACTGGTTTACATCAAAGCATTCACAGCACACGAGATTCCCCTTTAAATGCAATTTCTAAATCAGTAGGAACAAAAATGTCGGCGACTGCGACGCGACATGTAAAAGCCTCTAATTCGGCTAACATTCTTATGTGCAAACAATGGTGGAAAGTTTGTTGGATGTATGGCGACCAGGAGAAATACTACAGGCAACTCTATGGAAAAAAGAAACTCAACAATATTAACACAAACTTTCTTAACTTCGATAATACGGACGTTCAAAGACCAGGAGCCCAAATAACTGAACTCACAGATGATTTTTTCGAAGATAATTGTTCTCAAATCGAACCAGCACCTGATGAAGGAACACAAAATGCGGAAGGTAACTTACGTGTTGAAAATGATACTACATACGTCTTTGATTACCAAACAACGTGGCAGAAAGACCAAAGAAGACAACCAATCAATCAGGGTTACGAAGAATACATTAACACGACTGATTTAGACAAGATTTTAAACTCGAGGCTCAATGCAGATAGTATTAAGAGTATGCTAGAAAACGGTCTACCTCAAACTAGATCTACAATAATAGATGCAAAGGAAGAAATAGTGAGAAATGGCAATACAGTTGGTAAAACTTCTAAAACTGTATGTAGGACTAAAAAAGGGGCTTTGGTAACTGAAGAAACTGCCATTTCTACGGATGGGAGAACTTTAGCAAATCTTAAGTTTCATAGGTCAACAGTGAAAATGGGACCAAATAGGGTAAAGGAGGTTTTACAGCCTCTTAACGAGGACAAAGTGCTCGATGAGTGTTCTAGGAAGAAGTGTATTGGTGATAAGCTAACGACTACCACTACAACCTTGGTTACTGTGACGCAGACTTTGAATACATCATGCAATGAGTAAGTACTAATTTAAGTAATTATCTTCGTGATTGTGGTCACATCACCCATTTTGATAAAACCACAATTTTATACAACTACCCCACTTATGTCTTTACAAGATAAAATATACATATGAACATCCATTTAAGTAGCGAGACCTTAAAAATATTTTTACTTAAATCATTATACGATCAGCGTTTTGAGATCATCGTTTTCCGATTGACCGTCTATGTCTTACTAAACACTTCAAAATAGACCCTATTCTTCAAAGATAAGATTTAAAGTTTATTCCTGTATCGTTTAGCCACAAAGCCCCGTAAAGCCCGCATTCGTTTTGCCGTCGCCTGCGCAACGTCACCGCAGTTCCATCCGATAATGACGTTACCCGGAATGTGGTGATGTGGTCACGCGGTTACTGTATAAGTCTGTATTTTGTAAAACAATTGTGCAAAAGAAAGACGTATTTTAATGTGTATGAATTGGCGACTGCGGTCTACTGCTTTGCTGTTTTATTGTAGAAGTATGTATTGTCAGTTTGTATCATATCAGTAACATATTATTTTCTAATGTTAACATTTCAGTAATTAAAATTCAGAGTTTTGATAGGTTGAACGTTTTGTTTTATATCAGGGACCATTACAACTTGAACTTTTATTTACCTTTTGTTACATGACGCGTGTAGATTGATTTAGCTTTCTGAGTATTTTTTTTATACAAATTTGTAACCCATGTTGTTAAAAAAAAATCCTTGTGCACTCTTTTATGTATCAACTATCCTTATGCCAAATTTTATCATTCTCCGAAGGCGATATTTTCTCATAATTGTGTACAAATAATTAAAAAGAAATTAAGATTGTGTTTTAAATACTCTTTGCTTAACTTTAACGGACTTAGTTTAAAACAAAAACTGAAATGCAATAAACTACTGTTGTAGCTTCTAGTCTTCATTCAATCTTATCTTTCCATTGAAGGCATAAAAATTGCCACATAAAAAATCCATTTAATAAAACAGTAGATTGATATCGTAAGAGTTATGGCACGACTGCATCGATTCAGTATCAACAAAGTTATCGATCGAACTTTTATATCATCGATTCAACGTAACGTACCAAGTAGTGTCAAGTAATCATTATAAAAAGTATTTAAATTTAATTAAAAACACTAGTTGTTGCTGATATCTCGTAATGAATATTGATTTAATAGTTTATTAAATAATTTAATAGTTTATTAAATAATTTAATAGTAAGTGTCGTTTATTGCTGTATATTATAAAAGTCAACAGTTTACATGAAGTAAGCAATGTTGTTTCTTTAATTATTTTAGTGTCCATAATTAATATTTATTTTTTGTCACTCGGGATAACTCATATTTGTCTCATATCATATTAATTAATACTAAGTTTGTACTCCTTGTATTTACAAAAAGTATATATATGTGTAAAGATTTTTTGTTTTTAATTCACTTGTTTTAACGCACAATAATAGCTTGAAATTTTTAATTAATTTATATTTTCAAATTGTTTTAATCAATATCCAATGTACATATTGCAACTTGTTAATCTGGCAACACGCAATCCCTGCGCGCCAAAAAAAGAAGAAAGCAAATCCAACATGGCGTCGAACGCAGCCGATCTTATCTTCCGAGCTACCGTTTACAACAACTTTTGTATTCTGCCGACATCCAGGTAAATTGATCGATTAATTCCTTAAATTAAACCAAATGGTTTTCATTTAATACAGATTCTGTTCGTGTTATTTATATGTTTACACGTTGGGAACGACAGAAATAAAGATAGTGAATGTTTGACCGCCAGAAAACATCGATTACATATCTTTGATGTTAGTTTTGGTTTCGATTGGAATGCGTATCGATTCCGGGGAATCGCTCAGACTAAATTATAACTATGACGCATATATTTTTATAATGGTATGTTTAAAATATGCAGGCGCCGCAAAATCTCATTATAGTGATTTTTTGTGAATGTTTCTAAGAGAGGTTTTAGTTCTAGCAGAGACGTCCCCAAGTTAATTTAAATTGTCTTTTAATTACTCACTACTAAGTAAGTACTAATTCTTTTAAATCCTATTTATAAATGTATTGCTAACGTATAGAATACATTTTTGTAAGCACAAATGTATGTATTGATTGCTTTCTATGAAGAATAGTCCATAAAGAAGAAAAACAACTATCTCAAACTCCACAACTTCTTCGAATTTACGATTTTCTTAAAGTTTTTTCTAGTTTATAATTTTTTTTTCTACACATAAACAAAAGAAAGTAAAAAAGAATATTTCTATGATAACGGTAACTGCACGTTAAGAATACATCATTCTGGAATCGTTTCAGTGGAACAAGCGGCTATTGTTATTCGGATCTCAGAAATGCCTACACACGTTCACATATTCTTTCCCATATAAATCATAGAACTATAGTACATTCTATGTGTTATAAATTCTTCAAAAGCATTTTTATTTTTCTCGAATATTTCGGAGGTACATTCACAGTTCAGCTTCACCTCACCTATATCCTTCCTACGTAACTTGTTTCTTGTATATCGATGTCTTTTGACGATTGCGATGGTGAATTATTATTATCAATAGCTTCTCATCTGTCTGTATTAGTGATAAGTTTATAAGGCAGAACATCTTGTTGAGCTGAATTGCTTCGAACACGGCAGGTTCACGTCCAACCTTGTTAAAGTCCCGATTTTCAAGTATAATATTAGCGAATGTTTTGTTAGAATAAAAACTTTCATAAATTACATTCATATATATTTAAATGTACATAAAAGAGAAAAAGATGCCACATACAAACAGATGCCAACGTCGATTACTCAGTGTGACGTCCGGTACCGTGGCGGCGGGACAACTTACTCATTGAAAAAAGGTCTCCTGTCGAGACCGAAATCCGAAATACACACGTGAGTACAACCATGTATTGAAATAACTATGAATGTTTTTGTTATATTAATATAAAACATGTATATATAAACGACATACACCCGATAAACATAACCCTCCTTCTTAGGCTCTTCTGGCAAAAAACATGTACCTATCAAGCAAAGCTATGATCTACAACTGCTTATATTGCAGCACTTTTCGCCTATCAATAAGTAGGTATTTATTACTTTGAAAAGTAAATGGTAAAGTTATTATAAGTTTAAAACGTTGTCGTGGTAGAGCCATGCTTAGGCACGAATGGGCCGGCTCTACCGCTGCGATACCACGGCCTAACGGAAAACCGGTTATGAAGCAACGCTTTCGTTGCATTTCCCCGAAAGTATTGAAGTTTCCGGAAGCCCCTCCCCTCTTCCCATCTCCTCATCCCCATCTCCTCTTTCCCCTTCTCACATCTCATACCCTAAAAAGGCGGGCAGAGTTGTAGGTGTCCATGGACGGCTGTTGTTACTTTCCATCAGGTGACTCGTCTGTTCGTTTGCCCATCTATAATATAAATAAAAAAATATATGCGATAAAAAAGCACGGTTCTCAAGTTGATATATTCTTGATACTTGCATAAGTGAAAGCACGCGAAAAGTTTCTACCAAAATCAAATTCGAAAGCTTCAAAATACCATAAAAATAATTACGTGTGGTCGTAAATTACACATGGACAGACCAGTTGGACGACATTTTTACATTATATTCACATGCCGTTCATCACAAAATGATAATAATTGTACTAGTAATAAATTATAGGGCGCTTTCACACTATGGCCGTGGGTCTTGCGACGCTTCGATAACGTTTAGGCAAAACAACCGCCTGTAGCCGTCGAGTAATGATACATTTCGATTTATTAGTTAATGGAAGTTACAGTAAACAGATTACAGTATGCCTTACCATGACTAAGTAATAGGAATTGTTCCAAAATGGTGTAACGTTCCTGAAATACAAAGCCCGCCCTGTCGATTATGAGTAGTACCCTTAATACCCTAATTAACTATTAAAACCAGCAATGAATTTGATTAATATTCATTAAAAAATATCTTCAATGCATGTAATTATTTTATAAAAATGCAATTGCATTTAAACGACAGGTTAAGGACCAATACTTATCTTTATAAATACTGGTGGATATATATAATATATATAGATATATATTTATCTATGTATATATATGTGTGTCTATGTATGTATTAGGTGTATATGTCTGTATATGTAGTAAACCTTTTATTAGTACACCACAGGCTACCCCAATACTCTATAACAATATGCGTATCAAGGTTATTTGAAAGAGATCGCCGTGGTGTGTGATAATACCGCCTATTGTTATACCTTACTATTTGTAACATGTTTTCTGTATATAGATAAGGTGTATAATATAGGCGCTGCGTCACAACAAAAAAATATATGAATTGCCCACAAAGTGCCCAGATTATTGTATGGGCGGCATGCGCGATACATGCATTAATGTATATTAAATATTAACTTCAAAAAAACAAGAAAATTTCTACCTCATAATCTTTTACCGTTTCATAAAGATAGTAGATTTATTTAATTAGATCTTTATCTGAACAGTTACTAGTTAATATTTCAACTGTAAAATACCCAAGATGGCTGCCAAATCAATATTTCTTGTTTCCAAATGTATATTTAGCGATTTTATGTCGCAATTATATCTTTATTTAAATATACGGTTTAAATTACGTGTGTATTTCGAGGATGCCCGACTAGTTTCGGCCCCGACGGGAGACCTTTCTCAACAAGTAAGGCGTCCAGCCACGACGGTACCGGACGGCTACCTCATATCACAGCAATTATACCTACTAACCTAACAAAAAAAAATATATTGACGTGTGAAAGTGTTGTTATAACCTATTTACAAAATAAAGATCATTTATCATTAACCAGAGATCGTGGGTTCGATTCCCACCCAGGTCAAATCATTGTGTGATGAGCATAATCATTTGTATGCATTTAGAAGTCTTGTTACCGCTCTGCTCTGCTTAGTTTGGAATATGACAGCCGTGTGTGAGATGTCTAAAATCTGATGATTCCAAACCGACTACAGCATCTATCTTGTTAAGTCATCCATCTTGTCAATGCGACGATACAACACACTCAATTTCAATCAAAACCTCGTTTACTTGATGACAGTACGAATAAAAATTTAACCGTCGGAAGGCCACATGGTTAAATAATTTTCAAATATATTTTAGAACGCTATTTATTGTTAGAGATCGGCTGTTGGTCGATATTCCACCAGCATTCATTAAAAGTCGAATATTGATTGATTTAATTAACATCAATGAAATAAAACATATAGTTCAAAACCTAGACTGTCATTATATATATATATATTTTTTTTGTAATTGACATTTTCTCTTTTGAAGGCGGTAATAAAGTTTTTTTTTAATTCATAAGAGCAATAATGCTCTCGAATTCAGCCTACTAAATTTGTTGTTGTTTACGCGAAGTACCTAATGAACTGTTTAAAAAGTAGTGATGCGGCTAAAATTCGAATTTCGAATATTCGTTACGATTTAAATGTTTTGACCTGTATACTTTAAATTGTTAAGGAGACTTTCCGTACATGACAGGTAAAGATACACTGGACTTTAGCCTTTAGATTTTTGTGGAAAAGATTTTAAATCACTTAAATGGAAGACATTATTTTAAATTAGTAGCATTGTAGTCCCTGAAACTCGTAAATAGCTTCAAAACAAAGTAAAAATAAAGTAAATCCCTAGACAAACGTGGTTTTAGACTTTTTTGCCTATCTTTGTAATATAGGATACAATGTTTTTAAACCATGTATATTATTATAATGTTTTGAAACATTTTCCTTTTGATTTTGTAATGAAGATAAAATCTTGAAAATTTTCTACGATCTCTTAAACCACAGCAATCAACAAGTAATTGGCAGTACAAGACTAAAATTCCTAGTAACTGCAAATTTATTTCTATACCTAACGGTCTGGATACGAGACCGTTGTACTTGTCACCACTATTCGCCTTAATAGATAAATTCCTTAGCTAAAGATAAATTATGAACATGTTCGAACGACAAATTCTGCTATCCGATGCTCCTTGCTTTTAAAATATACATCATACATACATACATTCGCTCACGCCTGTATTACCGAAAAGGCTGGCAGAGGCATATTAGTATTGAAAACGTGTACACTTTGCTAATTAAAATCTGGTCCCACTAACGTAATATCCTACACTTATCAAGCCGGCGAAATAACAGTGCAATCCCTAAATAGCCTTGAGGATTGAATAGATTGTTATATGAGATGACTAGCTTATTACCGATTTAATCGCGTACATTTCTTATTATGTGGCCTGTTCGCCAGTGGTTAATGAATCGCACTCATGAGCTACATGTCATGGGTTCGATGGTGAAGCAAAATGAATGTAGAATTACTCAATTCAATAGTGAATAGCACAAACAAACACAAATTCGCATTTACAATTTCTATCTTTCTTTTTTTATCGAACCCAATGATTCTTTGATTGAAACATTCGCATAATCTGACGTACAAATTGTACATGTCAACCATAGCTGTCAAACTCGTGCCTTTGCCGAGCTGATGAAAAAAATATAATCATGGAATGTACAGAAGCAATTTGCGAGCCATCACACAATTTACTGTAATTCTATTAGGGCAGAAAAATTGCAAGTTTCATGGTAATTATTTCAATGTATTAATTTTATGGTTTCATGGTAAATTTGATTAAGCGCCGTATCATCACGCTACGATCATCTTAATCTGCAACAATGTCTTGGAAAATGTTTATAGCTACTTTTATCGTGATTGAGGGGTGCATTACTCTCGAACAAGATTTGCTTCTAGAAAAGCCATTATTTTGACCTCAAAAGAATTTGACCAAGTTTTCTTTTCATAAAAATGCGTCCAGGGTTTAGCTTACGGTTTTAAAAACATACATATTATATTATTGTTTCCAGCATACCAAACATATCAATTAAGGAATCAATTCTTCAGGAGAATTATAATACACACACCTGTTTTATTTTAATTACTTAAAAAAAAAATTAAATACTCTAGGATTTTAATATTACGTCGTCATGGGGGACCAACATAATTATCTGTAAACAGTATAATTACATTTTATGATTTAGCCTTTAGATAAACTTTCCTATTAGAACAACAATGACGCAAATTCCTACTCAGGTTTAAAGGCACACGACTAAGTACTTGTTGTATGGTATACAGACCCACATTCTCTAAAAAAAATACAGTAATTCTCTAAACTTCGAAATAAATAAATTTAATGTCAAAATTAAATCTATTTAATATTAAAATACAGCCCATCCTCTTCGTGCTGCCAGCCAATAAATTCGCCGTACACAGGAAACACGGCTCTTGACTGCGATCAAATTGGAAATCTGCCACGGTCAGCCATCAATTGATATATATAATAAAAGCTTTCGACGAATTAACACGTGGAATTAATAATTGTTTTTATTTATTTCTCTGATGCATGCAATGTGCCGTTAGGAATTTACCTTCAAGGAACACAGAACATGACGTTATCTGCAGTGTACATATATGCAGTGTATTTTTATCCCACTTGCGGTGCACGGGTCACCCGGGTTTTAGTGTATAGAAATATACCGTAAAAACCCATACCTCCTTTGTAAGATATTATTTAGCTCATCAATGATTGTTCAATTGTTATCGTAGCTTATGCGCAGGCAACTGCCAACCCTTGCTAACAGTATCAGATAAACTATTCGAATATTTTTAGCATATACATATATTTAACTCCATATTAACATTTTCTAATCGGTTCTAAACCTTTTTATTTTAATTAATAAATTTACTGAATGCGGATTTAACACAGAGTTCCAAACAATTGATTCTAAGGTCTCATCGATCAATTAGTATATCAGATTGTATCTTATTTTTTATAAGTTTCCATTATTTGTTATCTATACTACAGTAAATGTTATATAGCCTCTTTCTGTTTTTATGGAGGTTCACAACTACATATGTTTACCGCTGCCTGACGCTGCTGTACTGATTACACAATAAAATATCGTGTCTTGTTGGACCATAGACCAATGTTTATTCTCACATTATTCTGATCATCTTCTATCTCCCTCACATGTATAGCAATCGATTAAGTGGGAAAGGGATGCTGTTTTCAAAATTTCTCAGTAGTCTGTTATATTTGTGAAGCTCTCAAAGTAAGGTTGGTTTTACTAATTATTTGAAGAGCAGGTGGTATCCGATGGTCAGAAGTGGTCAGGAATGGTAAGTGGGGAGACGTTTTTTACCATTGGTGATGTAACTATATCTCTGTGGGCGCGTGGCGTATTATTTTTAAATGCGCAGGTGTGAAGTGGATATACGAACTAAAAAGTCCCAGTTCCAATCTTATAAAAATATTGGAAGTTTTTGTATATGTTTTTTTATATTTCAAATTTAATATTTTTTTTTAGTTTACTGATTGCGTGTGCATGTGTGTAAGTGTGACAGTAGTCTATTGGGTAGTTAGCGTTGGGTAGTAAGTAGGTTCATATTCTGCTTTGTGCAATTATTTTATATTCTTGAATCTATATTCACTATCTCAAAAAAAATATGTTTTTTTTTCCGGGAATCGAAGTCAATGCCACTCATTGGATTGACTTGATTGATGCGTACACCTATAGGCACAACGTTTTTATTCAAAGAGTGATCTGAATACACTTATTCAGATCACTCTGTGAATAAAAATGTTGTATACAATTTACTATAATTCTATTAGGGCAGCAAAATTGCACGTTTCATGGTAATTATTTCTATGTATTAATTTTATAGTTTCATGGTAAATTTGATTAAACGCCGTATCATCTTGACCTGCAAAAATGTCTTGGAAAATGTTTATAGCTACTTTTATCGTGATTGAGGGGTGCATTACTCTCGAACAAGATTTGCTTCTAGAAAAGCCATTATTTTGACCTCAAAAAATTTGACCAAGTTTTCTTTTAAAACATTAACAATGCGTACAGGGTTTAGCTTGTAATGTAATCTATAACTTGTAACACCCATTATTCAACATAAAGTAATATATTTATTAGAATAAAACTTTCGTGGATTAGATTCATGTTTATTTAAATAGGAGTAAGTGTTTGTAAAAGACCTCTTGTCGAGACCGAAACTAGTCGGGCATCCCCGAAATACACACGTGAGTGAAACCTTATATTTAATATATTTATGCATAAAATCCTTAGGACTTGCAGATAAATTGTATATTAGTCTATACATATATATATACATAAGTAGCTCATGGTCTGTAATTACTAATTAATGCAGCACTACACAGACTGACTATAGATGGTTCCTATTCCAGATTCCAGCGGTGGCACTATAAATAGAGATATGTAATTAGGGTGCGTGTAGTGCCGGGTACACGGTCCACGCTCATTGCTGGAGCTAATGAGTGGGCTTGTGATCGTGGCCATTTATTGTTGTTGAAGTCAGAGCAAGATGCTCAAACTTTCTTGTTTCTGTTTAGGTTTGACAAGGTATTTCAAAGTTTTATTCTGCCCATTCCTGTTTGAGTTAAAGTCGCCTACATAACTCAACTCAACTCAAAAGGAAAGCAGGGGGGACTCAAATACCGACTTTTTCACAGCCATAATTTAGTGTCACTTAAGATTTTTTATTTATTATGAAAGTCGAACAGATGGGTTAACTGATGGTAAGTGACACCCGCGATACCAGTGTGATGAGGGGAGGGGTTAAAGGAGAGTTGCACTTGGTCCTCCACCTCACTCACTTGTGAATAAAATGCAAGCATTGTTTGTATACTGGTTTTTTGTGAGGCTGTGATATTACTCCGGCCCATTCGTGCCTAAGCATGGCTCTCCCTTGTCTTAGAGGGCCACCAGTCTATTGCCGTCATGCAGTCACTGTATGACTGCATGTATACTGTCTAATAGATAACAGTCCGATCCCTTAGTCGCCATTTACGAGACCCACGGCAAGAGATGGAATGGCTCTATTCTACTCCACAGAGAACAGCACGGCATACCTCATATATTATTCATTATTTCTATAGCAACAGAGTAATCTATAAAAGTATAAATTATTATATTTTTCGGCGTTGTAAAACCAGTTTTAATTAGAACATCTTATTGTGACCCCGAATCTATTGAGGTGAACGGTCACTCATTAATCTAATAAAAGTGGCCTTACTAGACGGTTTTATTAAAAGAGAAATTGATTAAAAACAAATTCTTAAACATAAGTTTTATGATATCGGTCATATTATCTAGTTGCCATGGATTGTTGTCATTAGCTTATTACTACCTGACTGTTATAGTAATACCAGTTTTCACTGCTATATTAAAGAATCTCCGTCTCAATATATTCTTCGAGAACAATCCATTTTCTTGTTCATGAGAAATTCCCTAAATCCTTTCTTGTATGCCTTACAACGAGTACGAATAATTTCATGAGGATCGCTTTCAGTAGTTAAGGAGAGCTAAAGATAATTTTGATCATTTTCCTTTTTATATATATAACACTTTTTGTGCCTCGATATGTCGTTGGTACAGCTGAGGTTAATCCAGCATCTCGAAGCAACTGCGCGATAATTAGTAGAAAGGAAGGTCTAATTTACAAGGCAGCTCGAAGATCACGGGCCGATAATCGGGGCGTTCCGGCTGCGGTTGTCTTTTTGCTGTTATTTATTGCTATATTAAAGAATGTTCAGGCTTTTATGTTTTGCTCCGGTACATTGGTATGGGCAGCGGTCTAGTTATAGGTATTGAGGCTTTCTAATTAAATGTAAGCGTTGAGGAGAGATTTGATGTTGTTCTGTTGTTTGTTTATATCTGAATTATATAGATATATTACGAGGTAGGCAAAGGCATGTATAAATGCCCATTATTTTCTGATATAAATTTCGTCTCACTTACGTAATACACAGGTGGCAAGCTTGTCAAAATAAACAAATTCACAGCTGCCCTCCTAAGGGTCGTACCATGATTTTTTATAGCCTACAATTTTTCTCAGTACACGCCATATTCAACAATAAAAAACATTGGAAACTAAGTGAGAGTTCAACCAAACTGACAGTTAATTTTTGTAAATAGTACTCAGTATAGAGTAGGTCATTTATAATTACTTTATAAGTTTATTTTGTGATAAATGTATGTCATCATCATTATCGGGCTATCACCTTCCAGTGCTGTAAAAAAGCTTCCTCAACAGAGCGCCAACTAACTCGGTTTTGCTAGTCCGCATCCACCCACTGACAGTAATGAATGCCATAGGTTTTCACCTATCACCTTTATTTTATGCTTTCGCATAAAAAAAAGTGTGGTGTCGTGGGACACTAGATATAAACTAACTATAAAACACAAGATATATACTTATTATAAAAATATTAATTTCAACTTCTATTCGAGGTATAAAGAAAATAATTATTTGTGTATACATTTTTTTATTGATAAAAAAAAAAAATATCTTAACACCTGTATTTTATTTACAATGATTTATAAAAATGTATAATAATATACAAAGAAACAGCTATTTATATGAATAATAATAGCTAACTGCAATAATAATAACAGTCATCACGTAGACTGTACATTAGACACTGTATAGCCATCATACATAGACTATACATAAAAATCTTACGCTTTTTTTTAACTTTACGGATGTTTTTTGCCGGCTAGGGTACCCCTCCGCAACGCCCCATAATTAACTTCGTGCCAAAAAGAACCAATATTATTTGTTCATATTACAACGAAATTATATTTCTTAATAATTTGTTTAGTTTGGAGTAACTAAGCGCCTTAATACATATTAACGGGACCGCAAATTTGTCTGCGAAAGATTCTCAACAACGTAGAAGCCCTACGGAATCTACGTTTACAAAAACGGGAACTAACGCGAAGGTTTAAGTATGTACATACTTTTGAAATGCCTGACGTTTTGACCAGGTCTCCCTTGTAGTGGTACTTAGATATACCGTCCCGTCCGTGCCACGGTTTCATGGCACGTCGTTTATGGTCTCTGCTCCACTCACTTAAAAATTTACAAAAGTAATTTTGGAATCTGACCGGCAGTTCGGGATATTTTATTTTTATAATACAGGGGGATAAAGACGCAAAGACAGCTTACCTGATGGTAAGTGATAACCTCAAGAGTCGTAAGTTCGCTGCCCGCCTTTGACGGTTATGGAGGTTGACAAGGGAAGGGGAAAGAGGAGCTTTCGCTTTTAAACAAACTAAGTCTTCAGTTTTATATTAGTATAGATTATATATATTTATTTCATACACACTGCTTAGCAATATTAGCAATATCCTTGAAGAGAATAGATTGATCAACAAGCAAAATGCCACCGCAACGTCAGACAACTTCTACCACATATACAAGATTTTATTAAGATATGATGTTTTAAACCTTAAGGTAAAGGTTTAAAACATCATATCTTATAATAAATCTATAATATATCGACTGCGATTAATTACAGATTTACATGTACCAAATCACAAGATATGAATTTTCTATTACTAAGAACGTGTCGCTGACGTTACTAGCTGTTAGAAGATTTGGTAGAAATCTTTGGCCGTATGTTTCCACAAAATTATTAACATTTCCCTCAGGCATACACTAGATATTATCGTTTATTACTTTCCTATTCGGATCACGATGTATTTCTTCATGTCGCATTTTATATGTATGAGAGATAATAATAGCTGCATAATAATGCATTCATTATTTTAATCTGTTTCTAGACAAGAGTAAGTTTAGTTAAAAAGGTAACAGCAAAGTTTGAAATTGAAGTTAATTACCTAAGATTCAGTGCTTGATAATTCTCCCCTTTAGACTATTCAAATACTAGTGCTATTCTATAAGACATGGCATGTCCAATTCACTAATGTCTTGCCGCGTTATCAATGTCGTGACGAGTGCCCACTCCCAATGTCAATTAGCATCGGATAACTTTGATTTATTGGCTCATTCATACTTATAATTAGAATAGGTTGATGGTCTTCGTGAAGTTTCACTTCTTATACCACTGAGATATCAAGTAAACGTTCCTCTATAACGTCAGTTTGTATCCGAAAATGGATTTTTTTTTTTTTTTTATGCGATCGGGGGCAAACGAGCAGACGGGTCACCTGATGGTAAGTGACTACCGCCGCCCATGGACAACCGCAACTCAAGAGTCACAAGTGCGTTGCCGGCCTTTTAGGTAGAGGTACGCTCTCTTCTTGAAGGTTTGAAGGTCGTATCGGTTCGGAAATACGGCAGGCGACAATTTGTTCCATAAGCTGGTTGTGCGAGGCAAAAAGCTTCTGGAGAAGCGTACAGTGGTGGAGTGCCAATCGTCCAGGTGATGGGGATGGATATTTTGTCGCGTAGGACGATGGCGGAAACCAGCAGCCGGTATAAGTCCGAACAATTCCTCGGATGCGGTTCAATATTCTATAATAATATTAGTGTAATAATATTGCTGTCATCAGACATCTGTACTTACTACGTAATGTACTCATTACTTGTCGAGCCTACTTTTTACTTGTCAAATTAAAATGTTTGTGAAGTGGCATGCTTATCGCATTACAAGGAATTTGCGAATGTAAAATGATCATACATCATAGAGTACATTTTTATATTTTTTTCTGAGTTATGCATAAGTTTTGTTGTTTATTAATACGAGGATTTTGAAAAGTTGTCTGTTGTCTTCTCATTTGAATCGCATAGTATAAGAAGCTGGTGTAAGTGGTGTTTTAACACGACTGTCAATGACTGTCAAAAAATAGCGTTAAGTTGGTAAAACCTCACGACTTATTGATGGGAGGTAATAGTTTATAGAGAAGTAATCACACAAGTGACACAACTGGTATTGTGAGTAAACCGCTTACCGGTAATCGCTTCCTATGGGGCAACTTAATTAAAAAATCAGTTAATTTTTCCAATAAAAAGAATCGCAGTCGAATTAAACTCATGGGTGCTAAGTTCTTATGTCACTTTTAGAAAGAAATAAGTAACCAACTGTAATATCGAATGCTGGTTTGCCACATTAATGGTATATAAAAAAATATATTTGAAAAAATTCTTACAAACATTAAAAAGTGCTAATGATCTTTGAACGTCTGAACACATTTCCGTGACTAAGTCACTATCGAAAAACTAATGCTTTAAAGAAAAAAAAAAACTTAATCACAATAATTCGTTCGCCTACATCACGGAGAGTGTTCTGACGAGCTCTTCCAATTGGTCCAACCTTCTCCCTTCCTCTACACGACTACACGTGCTGGCCTGATGACTCACCGCTTGGGAGACAAAAATATACGATTCCGAACTAAAAGGTTTGGCTCTTCTTTCCTGTGCCGATCGGTGAAAGCCTGGAATTCGCTACCAGCGCACGTGTTTCCTTCCCACTTGACATGCAATGAAGATGGTGACCACCACTCTTGGACTCTACTTATTGCTTTCCATCAGGCAAAGTGGAGTCACTATGGTAGGCTAATAAATAAAAAAATAAAAATAAAAAAGAAACCTCTTCTTTTTGTGTTGGAGGTTAAAAAACACCGCATTCAAATTAAACGTGTCTCCTTCAGGAGGAAACTGTTTACCTTCGGACAGATCGTACGCTTGTTTGCCACTTTATAGATAGTAGAATAAACTCAAGAAAGTTTTGTCACAAAGAAAATAATTATTAACCATATCGTCACACACAAAAAGGTCAATTTCCAAACTTCTAAGTTTTTCTTCTTAACCAATTATGCTGTATAATTGTTACACTAATGGTGTTTCATATTGTTTTTACTTCTGATTAAGTGCCGTGATATTAATGTCTGTCAGTCATCCGTGAGAGTGCCTTGAGATTGCAATCAAGAGCAAATTAAAGTCATCAGATATAAGCAGTGACACCGTTGGTTTTTCGAAGGTATTTTAAGACACCGCTAACTGTTGCAACGTGCGCTTGCATATTTCAAAAAGTCTGAAAAATAAGGTGTGCATTGGTAGTTGAAAAATGGTAAGGCCATTATGGACACGTTTAATACCGCACCGTCAGTGGTCAAACCATCATCACCACTATGTCGATAACTATTATAAAACTGTACTATAACTATATAAGATAGGTTCGAGGTCTCGGATTTCTCGGCATCAGACAGTTCGAGTTCCAGTTATGCGACCCTCAACTACTCGAGCTTTTGCTTACAACCACCAATGCATCTGTATAATCAATATTACTTACTTCCCATCTAATCTAACTTTCCCTTTCAATATACTCCCAATTTTATCATTTAATGCTCAGAGTGTTCCGTTCAGGGCAATAGGCTTGCTCCCTATTAAGTGAGACTCAAATTATTGGCAAAATGTGGCCATTTAACAAACCTTTGCCGAGCCTTTCTGAGATACAGGCGTACGTGTACAATGTCATACATCACACTATTATTTATTGTACACCACAGTAAAGTTATAACATAAACAAATGTACATGCGAAGATTAGTCAGACGGCTGTCTTGTCGCTAGTTGCTATTTCTTTCAGACAATTTTTGAGATAGCCGAGATTGAGATAGAAAGGTAAATTGAGCTAATGAATAACGGACATCGGGTGGAAACTAGGATGGGGAATACTACATGTCTCTGATGAAAAAACGGGACTGAGATTGATGTAGCTTTGCGAGGCTGAAGTCGCATGTCCATAGGTTCGTGTTGAGATTGGAAAGGCACCTAGGACGGTGACATCAAATGGCCGTATAGGAGGTAGAGAAGCAGTTTTAAATATGGAGTTTTCGGATTCCGGAAATATGTAACCTGATCCTGAAAGATCCGATTAGTAGTCATCGAAATTCGTTAAATTTAGAGAAAAATATGAAGAAAATGGTTTACTTACGTGGGCTGTGTTTGTATGCTACGTGTTTAGTAAAAAATAATGTCCTTTTTAGGTAACCAGATCGTGAGAATAACATTATAACGTAAACATCTCAAGAGAGAGTTGAAAGTGTTGCCTGCCTTTCTACTTCACTACTCACGACACTAACTATAAAGCATCTTTCCTAAAGCCGAGTTTCTACAGTTAACAGAGTAAATAAGAAAAATGTTACTCGCACGATCTTAATATACATATATTCGAGTCCTAAGGTTCAAGTCTTGATAGGTGCAAATACTCGTTTTCGTAACAAAGTGTATTTGCTGATGACTGTGTACTATAGAGATCTATCAGGCAGCAACCAGCTAGACATGCTCCAGCTTTTGTGTACTCTCCCCAGGGCTTCTCTTTCTTAACAAACAACCGTTTAAATCCCAAAGTGACTGGATGACGAAAATTAACGGCTCGATAGTAGGACAGAACTACGATCGGCACTATACGGGTGCCTGATACGAATCTGCCTAACCTTTTTTAATGCTGGTTTGTCTTTTTAACTATCTGTAAAACGTGAAATATATAATATTATGTTCTCCGTGTGAATGTATGTATGTATTGTGTTTCTTTGTTAAGGCGAAGAGCTTAGACTGTTTGAAGGATTTCGACTTTAGAGGTATCTTTTCAATAGTTTAATATTGATACTAACATAAGGTATAAGATATCGAGATAACGTCAAAGAGAAGTAGTTAAAAGTGCAGTCGGGTTTTATATATTTGTAACAATTTCATTTTATTATTTATCTTCTGCTTTGTCTATGGTAAATCTATTCGTATACATTTCTCATGCGCTCCGTGACACGCATATTACCGCTACGCCGATGACCAGTGCGAGTGGTAAACAAGTTTGGTTTGTTTTTTTTTTATTTCACCTATGTAGTTACAATTTTTACATCGTTGCATGTGTCTTTATTGTACCTGTTATATGGCCTCAAATATTTTAGTGTCGAATATAAATTGGAGAACAGCTGTCTAAATATTTAGATTCTGATTGTAAGTAATGAAAAAAAAAAAAATCACTGATAAACCGAACTTTGTTCAGACCCCGTAACCTTAAAATAAAAGCTATTATATTTCTCTTCCGTAGTCCTTTCCCCCCCCCCCCCCCATCCTTGTCACAGTACTACAGTGACTACCTACTGCTGCTGGCTGTCTGAAGACTGCTTGTAGACTTTATTACATTTAGAACTTAGGCAACTAAACCTGCCCGTAAAAGACCCCCGTGTCTTCAACTGTCCCCGTGACTGGCCTGTTTGGTTAGTGAACCTAACCGCTGATACAGAGGTTGTGGGTTCGATTTCCATTCAAGACAAATAATCGTGTTTGAGCACCTGCATTTGTTCTGGGTGTAATTTATCTATTGTATGTATCTATTTAGAAGTATAAGTAAATTAATGAGCTGTGTTTATAAAGTATGTTTAAATGAAATTCAGAAGAATGGTTACTTAGTTTGTAATCAGACGGCATTGTGTGAGATGCATTTATTTTTAGAAAAATAAGTTTGGTGGGTATCATACAGGCTCCGCCCTCTTAATTCCATTATCACAAGTATGCTTGCCATGTTTTCCTTTAGAAGTTGAGCTACATGAATTGAAACATGAGTAATATTATTACAGCATATTAAAAGCAAATGTGTCATAAACACTATTCAGATTAGACTGTTATAAGTACAAATTCGACCGGCCCACGTCCGAAACCGACCAGTTATGGACAATCGAACTACCAAATAAAGTCATAAATAAAAAGATAATAAATTAAATATTCAGTATAACGGTAAAAGTTTTGTCGCTAATAAACACATTCACGATATGGTAATTAAATGACACATTGTTGATAAGTACTTCAAACTGTTTTAGTATGTATTCGTGTCTGAACATATTTCTGAGAACTGTACACTCTGTTATTTATTTTTCTTTTATTATTTATACGGCCCTTAATTGAATATTCCAATATTCAATTAAGTGTTAGTTGTCCAATTTTTTGCAATCTTCGTTTAGTATGAGTGGTGGAGTTCGAAAAAGGGTAGGAAGATTTTTAGAGGTTACCATACTCCTCCGAAATGGCTTGACCGATTTTTATGAAATTTTGTGTGCATTTTCAGTAGGTCTGAGAATAGGCCAACATCTATTTTTTATACCAATAAATGATAAGGGTCACCCAATACAGATTATTTATGGCAGAACAACGTTTGCCGGGTCAGCTAGTATATGTATATAATTTTACTGCTATTGATACACTTTATGATAATACATGCTTACATTCTCCCGCCTAAATCCCCGAAGAGGTACGCAGAGGCGCATCGAACGCCCATCTTTTGCCAACTATAATTTAATTAGGTCCAACTTACTTAACTTACTAAGTACTGCGTAAACTGTTTACATATATTTCGATTCGTGTTTAAATTTAATCATATACACTACAATAAATCGTGCAATTTAGTTGCCTATTAAGGCAGCCACGGGAAAAGATGGGTAGCCCTACCCTACTCATACCGAGAACTCAAATATCGAGCAAATAAAGTCAGAATATTGTTGTTAAGAATTACCGGTTATCTTGTCCGGTTGCTACTTCCTGTAAAATACAAATCATTTAATATAATGTAGTGCAACCTTGCGTGGAAGCCGTGACCGACACGCCTGTTGAAACGACCGACCGCCAGAGACGGTGTACCGGCTACTGGCAGGCAGCTTGAGACAATTGACGACAACTGAGATCTTATCAGCCTTTCCACTATTCATGGCGGAGTTATAGTCTATGTACATCATATTTTTTGTAATCTACATCAAATAATATATATGATTCAGTTAAATTAATATAAAATAATATATTAAAATATAAAATTGTTTACAATAATATATATATTTAGTAATCTACAACCTAAGTAAATAATAAATATAAAAGTCATATAAATCTAAATACCAACAAAAACACAATTTCTTAGAACATAACTTTATTGTACTTACATTACAATTACGTTACAAAGAATATCACAAAAATATGTGTGTATGTAGATATTTGTACAATGGGCGGCCTTCTCGCCAAATGCATTCTTACATTCAACATTTGGATGGTCAAAGATGACAGTAACTAAGAAATACCATAACATATTTCTTTTTCTATTTAGTTTTAGTGTAAAAGTATAATTGAGGTGAATTCTTAACTGGACTACTTTTGCGAATTCACTATTTGGGCGAGTAGGTTGGTTCTTGGCAGCTGGCTTAGCGAACAGTGTATAAATATAACAACATATATATAGTTTAAAAACTTATTATTATTTGTTTAAGTTATAATATTTTTATGATAATTGAATATAAATAAAATGAATTTCGATAAAGTATGCTACCAGGACCGT
Organism: Tyria jacobaeae; assembly: GCA_947561695.1. Classification (NCBI taxonomy): domain Eukaryota; kingdom Metazoa; phylum Arthropoda; class Insecta; order Lepidoptera; family Erebidae; genus Tyria; species Tyria jacobaeae. Next base: position 18,970,067 of record OX387224.1, on the reverse strand, counting down.
TAGTCAAACCGCCATCGCTGCGGGCATGACACGCCATTGGATACAAGTAATAATTTATTTGTTACTTACTTTTGCCTGTGGATTCGCTCCCTTCAATATACAGTTTATCAAACCGGACGACTAGACCGAATTGTTAATTTTTACGCAAGTGGGAGGGTTACGTTTCTTGATAGTTTCTTTGTACGCTCTAGAGCCAAGACGGTTTGATGGATCTGGACATCTAAGGTGTCATTTGAATGTTCTTAACAGTGAGAGTGACGTAGGGTATATCATTTCTAAATAATGTTCACTTATTCCATGGAAATAATACTTTTCTGTAGGAAAAGCATCCTATGTCTAATTACTTGTTTCAGGAGCTAAAGTGCTAAGCTTTATCAAATAAACATTCAAACTCATATTCGCATAACAAAGCGTAACAAATAATAAAAGAGTAAAAATATAAAAGTGTTTTGTAAAAAGTGATATTACCGTCCATTACAGCGATAGTCATCACTCATCCTAGAACCTGGTACTAAATTTTGAATTTATCGAGTCACCAAGGTTACCTAATAATAAAAGCCTACAAATAACAATAAAAACTTGTTCGCCTCCGCTCGTAAACCTCGTAATATGACGTGGTGGGTCAAAGATCACCACTGTGGTCCTATTACACTACAGTTTGTATTATTTAAGTACAAAATCTGTGTGTGACTGTCTTTTAACCCGGTTTTGAGATTTACTTACAGCTGGTAATAATATTATACTAGATTATGCAAGGACTGTTACATATTATTTCAATATATACATATATCAGACTGGCTTATTGGTCAGCTAGAGGTCGTGGGTTCGATTCCCATACATGACAAAAATTTGTGTGATCTGCAATTGTCCCAAATCCGAGTATTCTCTGTCCAAAGACAAAGGAAAGAAAAGATGATGTACGGATTTGATGTGCCTCTGCAAATATACGTTCGTCTTGAACATATGCGCGATAACGCGGAACCCTCTGACCAGGCTTTCTAATAACCTCTAATCTATCGAATGAAATTGTAAAAATAAATATATAAATCGCTACTACATTACATTACTGTTCTGAAATGATCTATCACATGGTCGAAATGTATTAATCCGTTTAGGTTCCAGAGCGTGACAGAGAAACTACGAAACATCAAGAATATAATTCAATTTCATTCAATCTCATTGTTATACGGAAGTCATCGCGTGATTCCTCCATAAACATAGTTTATTATTATTTCCATTACTGCTGTGCCCCTTTCTGCCCTTCCTTGATGCTTGATTGAAGTCCCAGCTTCGATTTCCGGGTGCAACGAAGCCTGAACGATTTTTTAAGGTTGGGCTTGTAACGGACCGTGGAGCAGACAAAGCATTTTAAAATATATTTCCAGAAATAAAATGTTCACAAATAAATTGCTTTTTATCTAGGTGACAAACATTTCACAAAACCTGTCCACCTTGACCAATCAATAAATAATCTGACTAGATAACATCAACATTCTAATTTACAGATATTTCTTTTTTTTGATCATCAGATCGTGATATTCCAGCTGGAATTAAAACTGGTAGAAAGAACACGCTATTAATTCATTTTTATGAAGAAAGAATTTACCTGACAACAAGAATTTACTGAACAACGAAGTTACCTGACAAGCATTGCAGTGCTAAAAAATTATCTCGCGTATATTGAGCTGCTTTGATGTATCAAGAGTATTCTCTCTTATATATGTATATATATATATATGTATTTCTTATTTTCTTAAGTTACTTAAGGAAAGACAACTCCCGCACAAGGATTAATTCCTGTGTCGCGGGGACTTCACAGACATTCAAACAACAAACACAAAGAACACCCAAACTCAGAACAACAATTTGAGGATTACAAAAAGTGTTGTCCCGCGCGGGGATCGAACCCACAATACTAGGCGCGGCAGCGTGGTAGCGAGGTGACTACTTAAACCGCTACGCCATCCGTGAAGTATATATTATCAGTATGTACATATTTAACATCTTTCACATCTCATAGTAATTAAGTTAGTACACCAAGAGCACAGAGAAAAGGTTATATACATAAATACAATCGAAGGAGGCGTCACAAACTATGTCTCCGAAGGAGGCGTCACAAACTCCCACTTTCTGCAAACCATAAATTAGTCCTTCCTTTTTTTCTTTTTATACTATAGGGGGACAGACGAACAGACGGGTCACCTGATAGTAAGTGACAACCGCCGTCCATGGAGACCTGCAACTCAAGAGTCGAAAGTGCGTTGCCCGCCTTTGAGGGTGATGAGGAATGAATGATGCTGGGAGAGGAAAGAAGAGAGGGGGTATGGGGAGAGAGGAAAGGGTATAGGGGGAGTTGGGCCTCCGGAAACCTCACGTTTTTTGTTTTCGGGGAAATGCAACGCTTGGCGTTACTTCACAACCGGTTTTCTGTGAGGCCGTAGTATCGCACCGGTCGAGCCGGCCCATTCGTGCCTAAGCATGGCTCTACCACTGTCGAACCTTCTTACATAATAGTACCCACCACCACAGTCAAATACGACAAAATTGTCGTCATCCGGGCACTATTTGACTGTATATGCACTATCAGATAAATAACAATCCGAATCCTCAGTCCCTCTTGCGACACCCTCGGGAAGTGACGGAGTGGCCCTCTACTGCTTGACCGCGAACTCCACGAAAAGGTTTTATATTTCAACTTATCTCCTGTCAGATGCAGTATTCGATTTGAACCGACATATAAAGCTAATTGACCTTATTTGATTCAAAATAATTGGAATTTATTTAGTTAGTGTTGTTTATGCAAATATATCAGTGTATTCAAACTGTTGTTAATTTGTAGTTTTTTTTTTTTTTTTTTTTTTTTTTATGCGATAGGGGGCAAACGAGCAGACGGGTCACCTGATGGTAAATGACTACCGCCGCCCATGGACACCTGCAACTCAAGGGTCACAAGTGCGTTGCCGGCCTTTTAGGTAGGAGTACGCTCTTTTCTTGAAGGTTTGAAGGTCGTATCGGTTCGGAAATACGGCAGGCGACAATTTGTTCCATAAGCTGGTTGTGCGAGGCAAAAAGCTTCTGGAGAAGCGCACAGTGGTGGAGTGCCAATCGTCCAGGTGATGGGGATGGATATTTTGTCGCGTAGAACGATGGCGGAAACCAGCAGCCGGTATAAGTCCGAACAATTCCTCTGAACACTCCCCATGATACAAGCGATAGAGGATGCAGAGTGAAGCTACATCTCTACGCAACGCCAAGGTGTCAAGTCGATCAGAGATATCTTGGCAGTCGATGATGCGAGTCGCTCTCCGTTGAATGCGGTCAAGAGGGAGAAGTTGGTACTGGGGTGCACCTGCATAGAGATGAGAACAGTATTCCATGTGCGGCCGAACCTGCGCCTTATAAAGTTGCAGGCGGTGGGCCGGAGTAAAATACTGTCTCGATCTGTTTAGCACACCAAGCTTCTTCGAGGCTAATATGGCCTTACTCTCTAAGTGACCGCGAAACTGGACTTCGCTTGATATATCGACGCCAAGGATTCCGATACTGGCTGATGCAGTTAGGGAAGTGCTCTCAAATTGAGGTGATACGACCAATGGCATCTTTTTAGCGGTGAACGCGCAAACCTGTGTCTTCGTGGGGTTAAATTGGACTAGGTTAAGTCGACCCCAATCTGAAACTTTTGATAAAGAAGTTTCGATTTCAGACACAAGTTTGGATCGGCTTTCGATGACGTTTACCCGAGAAATGTTAGCGCGGCCGGTGTAAAGGGCATCACTCGTGCTATCGTCTGCATAGCAATGGATGCTGCTAATCTGCAGCATGTCGTTGATATGCAGAAGAAACAGCGTGGGTGATAGCACACAGCCTTGTGGGACACCAGAATTAACAGACTTCGAGTCGGAGCATGCACCGTCAACAACGACCTTGATGCTTCTGTCTGTAAGAAAACTGGTGAGCCAATTGCACAGTTTCTCGGGAAGCCCATAGGAAGGAAGCTTCGCAAGGAGCGCTTTGTGCCAGACCCGATCGAAGGCCTTCGCCACGTCCAAACTAACGGCCAACGCTTCCCCCTTGGTCTCGATTGCCTGTGCCCACCGGTGAGTCAAGTATACGAGAAGATCACCAGCTGAACGACCCTGACGGAAGCCGTATTGTCGATCATTGAGGAGCTGGTGGTCTTCTAAGTACCGGAGGAGCTGGCAGTTAACAATGGATTCCATTATCTTGGAGAACAAGGAGGTGATGGCTATGGGTCTGTAGTTGGACGGATCCGAGCGATCTCCTTTTTTAGGGATTGGGTGCACTAGAGCTGTCTTCCATGAGTTCGGGACTACGCCAAGAGAGTAAGAAAGCCGATAAAGGCGCGTTAAAACCGGTGCTAACTCTGGAGCACACGTCTTCAGCACGATAGGAGAGATTCTATCGGGCCCACTCGACTTATGAACGTCGAGGGAAAGAAGCGCTTTACGCACTGCCCTTTGTGTAAACCGGACTTCCGGCATGCGGGTCTCGCACTGCGGTATGGTCGGCGGTGCGTTTCCCCCGTCGTCCAGGGTCGAGTTGGACGCAAAGAGTTTGCCCAGAAGATCGGCTTTTTCTTTAGCGTCGTGGGCCAACGAATTATCTCCTATGCGCAGAGGTGGAAGGGATGGCTTACAAAAGTTCCCCTGGACAGCTTTGGCAAGAGACCAGAATGCACGAGTTCCGGAGGGGAGACTAACTAGTCTCTCGCCAATTCTGCCGATGTGAGCCGACTTCGCCCCAGCAATTACTCTTTTGAGGGACCTGGAGGCAAAGTTAAATTGCTTCTTTAATGTGCTGGTCTTTACATCCCGTGCTGTCGCTGCATTAGCCCATGCTTGGTAACATTCCTGCTTTCGGCGGGACGCCGCTTTGCAGGTTCGACCAAACCAAGGCTGGGACTTGCCACCTGTGGGAATCAGGGAGAATGGAATGAAAAGTTCCATACCCTGAAGCACAACATCCGCGACAGAGTCAGCAACGACATTGGGATCATCCGGCGAGAAGCAAACCTGCCTCCATGGGTAGGATGCAAAGAATGTTCGCATTCCATCCCAGTCTGCTGACCTATAGTGCCATACGCGGCGACTGCCTGTAACACGCGGCCGCAGCGAGTGAACAAGTGGCACCATACTCCTAATCAGGCAATGGTCCGAAGAGCCAAGAGGGGCCTCAACGGATACTTTGTAGCCGTCAGGATGTGAGGTCAGCAGAAGATCCAACAGTGAAGGCACGTGGCTTTCTGCATCTGGGATTCGCGTAGGCGTTGCTACCAGCTGCGTCAAGCCATATGCCAAGGCGAAATCGTGAACAGATCTTCCCGCATGATCGGTTTTGCGCGAACCAAGCCATTCGGCGTGATGGGCGTTAAAGTCGCCAAGAATCACGATCTCTGCGGATGGGACCTGCTGGAGCACTGAGTCTGTAGCCATTTGGACGTGGTCGATGAGTCGGTCCGTTTCGGCATCACCGCTATGGGACCTGTAGAGGCATAGGTAGATGCGGGGATGGTCGTCGCAGTCTACACGTAGCCATAAGATGGAGAGGTCCCTACCTTCAAGATTGCCGAGGCGGCGAGAAGTGATATCATCTCTAACGTACACGCATACACCAGCCTTAGGAACAAAGGAGTGTTCCAGTCCGTACCCAGGGTAGCAGAGGTAGGATGTGTCCGCTGGAGATGATATCTGCGTCTCGGTTAAAAAGAGCAAGGCCGGCTTTGCTGTCTCAAGGTGGTGGTGGACAGTGTCGAGGTTCGAATGTAAGCCCCTAATGTTGCAAAAATCCACGGTAAACGTGACAGGGGGTGCCATGGTATGCCTTCTCTTGCCCCGAGCAGATTTTGAGAGCGCAGTTGAGCCCCCCCCAGAGTACGAGGGGCAGCCTGGGCGTCCACGCTCAGACATAGTCCGTACTGAGGGTGGACGTCCAGGGGGGGATTCTCCAACGCTAGCGCTGGTACCCCCCTGGGGTATCCTTTTCGTTAACAGCGCTATCATTAGGGGGGTGGGGGGATTTTGGGCCTCCGGAGACCTCACTCATTTCGGGGAAATGCAACGCAAGCGTTACTTCACAACCGGTTTTCTGTGAGGCCGTGGTATCGCACCGGTCGAGCCGGCCCATTCGTGCTTAAGCAAGCATGGCTCTACCACTCAAAAAAACAGTACATTAACATTGATTAACACCTGACGTTATTCTATATGTCAAAGATTGGTGCGTTACATGTGTAGTATTAAAAATGAATTAGATAAACTTCTCGTTCTTCTTTTTCTTTGGAGCTTTGCCAATTCCTTAATTATTGGTGTATCACCGTTGGCAAAAAGTGGGCGTTTGAAACTTCCCTGCTTATCCCTTCAGCGATATAGGTGTGAGCATATATATGTATGTTACATATTTAATTTGAATATGTGTTAAAATAAGTTTTAAATACTTCTGACTTACCATAGTTTTTTAAATTATAAAATATGTTCTTTCAACACACATAGTTACACTTTAAGGAGAAGGTGTTCATATATGTATTTTGTTTGTTTAATTTGTAAACACTACATCGTCACTGGTATTACAGGGCTCTATCGTTGACCACACCTCCCTTTTTTTGTGTGGAAACCCCTACGGGTCATCACCTCACCGGAGCTGACAGTGAAGTATTATGTCGGACTCGAACCGACTAAAACTGAACGGTGTTCCGTCACAAGTCTCCTTGACCTATCTATGTATAATTACTGTGACAGCCCATATTTATGAGTACACATTTAAACACAATTTTCTTTTAAAAAATCCAAGAGACTCAGTATTAATGACATTCTAAATAACATTAAACATGGTCATGTATTTTTTATATATGTTATTTTAAATTTATCAAGTGATAAACGATGTGTATAAATTAATAATATTATGTTGATAGTAGCAATTTATACGGTAGTGTCATGTGGTCACGTCTCGGAATGTTAAGGCATTAAGCGGGTCGAGACCTCAAAGCTAACGATGATATACCGTACTCATTATTTAATGTAGAATTTTGAATTTAAATTAAGAAAAGCAACATGAGGAAATATTGGGGAAGCAGGTAATAGAACAGTTAGTATGATTTGAGATATAAGCACATCGCTATTTGGACTATGACTATGTACATACATGTTCTACAAGTCGGAAATACCTCATAATATTAATTTATTTTTGTAGATATACATAGTAACAGAGAAGTGCAGCAGGAGCTAAGTATATCTGCGGAAGGTAATTTTTTACGTGAGGAAACCCCGCCCCACCGGGTTAAAGGTGCGTTGTTATGTCAGACTCGAACCGACTAAAATCACACGGTGTTTCGTCACAGTCTTTTTGCTGGAGGCTCAGGTGTACTCTTGAAAGGAAATCCCTGTGGACCCCGGCAGAATAAGCCGCATATTGAAAAATAGACCCACAGCAGCGTGACATGCAGACGAATCACACTTAAATAACTAATGTACTCTATCTTTAACTGATTGCGTACGGATAGTTATATTTTTCTTGAGGTTTCTGGAACTTAAGCGGCTTGTTGGCTTTCGATATAGGAAGTGTAATTTGATCATCTCCATAGTATCAGCGATGGTGATATATAATGATAGAGATATAGAGAGAAAATACAAAAAAGAAAATTTAATAAATGTTTATATTTTATAATTTTACTTGTTTTAGTTGTGGCTCCCTCACATAGTTATTTATAAATTTTAATGTATGTATAAAAATGCGGAATTTGGTCATTGCAGAATACTAGTTTTAAACGTGTTCATGCTACTTTTATGATTAGACTTGCGGTTTTTAAGAGGCAGTCAGGTTCCCGTCTCTAGGTAGATATAACAGATAACACAACCGTGTAGTTTCATTTCCACAAATAAAATATTAAAACCTTGTCTAGAACAGGTCTTCGCAAGTGAAATCATCTTTATTTATGAGTAAAGAAATGGCAAGAGATAAGAAGAAATGAAATAATCTACTCGTTTATCAATTTAGAGGTCTCGGACTGTCTGGCACCAGCCTGTTGAGTTCCAGGTATATATATATAATGTAAGTGCAAGCCCGCAAGCAAAGCAGTGAAATAAAAAGCCTTCAAAGTCCTAATTAATACTAATTGAACGGATATTCGACTGTAAAAAACTAATAAAGAACCTGTGAACTCTGCGAATTAACACGGTTTGAATATTTAATTGTATATCAAATTTTAAATATTATATTTCATGGGAACTTCCCAAACTAACTGCATTTGCTTTAATGATATGACATCCAAAATGAAATTGAGTATGTAATAAGTATTTTATTGTTAATGTTTGCGAACATTAATTTTATAGTCGTAGAGTACCCGAGGGACGGCAAATTCTTATTTGCAAATGTGGGATTTTTATAATCCTATCCCTTAGGCGATACAGTTATGCGTATTTATATATGTATATATTAATTTTACAATAAAAAAAAATTGTCTTTAGTGCTGTGAAGATATTGGACCTAATACGGGACTCTCAGAGATGACTTCGAGGTTGTAGGTACAGGATTCGATCCTAGTCGATTGTTCTGATCCCGGGATTTCGGGATTATCTACAGTTAATCTCGGAATCCTGGAATTGTATTGGTATTGGCTGAAAAAACGCGTTTAGGCTTGACGGAAGTTGGAGGAATCGTCAAAAAAAATTATAAGTTTTCTCCAAATTATAACCTCGAATGGAACTAGCCTCAAAAATATTAATTTCTTGTAAGAAAAATCTAAACTTAGACTAAATAGTTGTCCTCCTTTTTTTAATGTAGTGTGTAATCCCGGGATCGAATCCTCTAGCTGTAGGGAACTCAACGTTTTAATTCGTTTTCACCCGTCGGCGCAAGAAGGAGGGTTATGTTTTTGAGTGTATGTATTTTATATACACACACACATACGTATACATATATTCAATACCTAGTCTTGCCATAAACATTGTTACAAGGAACAATCTTTATTTTGTATTGCATAAAACATTTATTACTGTAATGTTTTACTTTATACATTAATATATTATAAAAGGTCAATCAGAATGAACTCCATTGCCTTGCATACAGTCCTTTAAACGTTGAGGGCAGTTATCAATAGAAGCACGCACTCTTTCCATAGGAAAGTTTCCATAGCACTCTAAAACTGACCGTAAATCACAATCGGATTGTGATCCCAATCTCTATGCGATTGTGATTTACGGTCAGTTTCTGTATCGGTCAGCCCCAGCTAGATGACGGCCAATCTTCAGCTCTGATAAAGTGAGAAACGTTCATTTCCAACCACGCTTGGGAAGATCGAGCTTTTTGACCCGGTGCTGAGTCTGGCTGAAAGGACCATTCTTGATTATGGAATATGTTGTTATAAATATGAGTCATAATTGCACTTATGAGCTATAACTTATGAGTCATAATTGCACTGCCCGCCTTAGAGAGAGGGAAGATGAGGGTATGGGGAAAGAGGAGAGGTGGAATAAAGCTTTCAGCACCCTCATTCACTCGACAATACAATACAAGTATTTTTTGTTTACCGGTTTACTGTAAGGCCCTGGTATTCAGCGGGAGAGCCAGCCCACTCATGGCTCATAGGGTGGCCCTACTCTACTCCACCCTGAGCGGAAATTAACATAATACTGTCGGGTTTTATATTTCTGTTTGTTAACGTTACTTGTTCATATAGTACATATATCTTATGTTTCTCTCTTTCCTTTGTTTCAGGTGAGTATCTACGTTCATCATCGAGTACAATATCTTACGGATTTTGTAAGTAATAGTAACTATTACATTGTAAAATTGTATTCTAGGTCTTATTTCAGTTATTTCCTTGTAATTGTGGCTACTGTTGGTATAGACGACTTATCTAAGTATAATGATAGGATTCAGCGTGTATTTGTATATTTACAGTGTTTTTTTTAGAATGTAATTCATTGATATTTATATACGAGCATATATACGAGTCATTCTATGTGCCATCTACACGACGACAGACGACATTTATACCCAATAGCCTTAACGAAACGAAGTCTTGCTACGTAAACATAAGCATATATAGGTACTTTGTAGATCAGTGTGGCTTGCAATGCAGGATTCACCTGTTGACGTATACGCTGTTTAAACAACTGCAGAATAGAGTATGAAAAATATATATTAAAAGGGAAAAGGATATGTTGAGATTATTTGGGAATGAGGAAAGAATGAGTGCGCAAGGAATAATCAAAGAGTGTAAGGCAAACGAACTAACAAACGCTGGTAGGGTTCGAATAGCGGGACATGCACTGATCAAATTGATGTGTTAAAGTATGGGCAGAGTAGAAGTGCCCAAAACCAGTGAGCTTGTATGAAAGATTTTAAATGATAGTAGAGGAAGCTCGTGGGGTATGTTATAGAAGTAAATAGAGCCGTTGATCTGATTACTCCGAAAGGAAAAAGGGAAGAGCTTATGTTTGCTCAAATGTACGTAGAATAAAATATTTGTATCATATACCACCAGTGCTAGACCGGGATGCGTATAAGGATCGAGCAGTTTACAAATTAATGCTACTAATTAACAACGTAAAAATCTACGTAGAACCATACTATGATCAATGTATATACCACGTAAAACAAAACATCGCGCTCCGCAAGTTTTTGTAAATAAATATATCTCAAGTAATTCAACATAGTCAAGTGTTCATAAAATTGAAGTACACTTTGCAAATCGCTTGTGACAAAGTTATCTAATATAAGCAGATTCTTAATTTAAAGCTAAGACAGTATCAGTGAATACAATCAACTACACTTTAAAAACTTCGTAAAACGGGACTAAAACATTTAAAAGCTGTTTTTGTGCACAATACATCGTAAAAACTTTCAAAATAAATAAATAAATAAAAAGTGAAAAGTGTTCAATAATTTTAAAAGTGACGGATCATTGCATCTCAAATAAATTTTTGCAGCATTAGTCATCCCAAAGAACTTTATTCCTACTCTGTACTAAAAGAAGGCCAATTTGATCAGTTCTGTAACAACAAGCGACAGCAGTACTTTTACACGGTTAGACTATCGACTCAGTGCTCCGAGTTCGGATCCTCCTCGAACTCCAAACGACTTTTTGAGATTTCTAAACGTTATTCGAACAATTTGTAAATGCAAATAAAACATCAGCGTGGCGCATTTGTGATAAGGCGCAGAACTCGAAAGGCATGTGTTGGATAGACGAACCAACGAGAAATGAGCATATCTTTCCAAGATCACCTTTGGAGGATTTAAATATTTGTGAGTGACATGCCGTCGTCGCAACAGTGGGGACATTTCGTGCGAACAACATTCTTTTTGAGGCATTTACGCAATTCAGCAAAATATTCGACTGTCGCCGCGGAGTATGCCGGACTGGTTAAATAAGAAGCCGCAATCTACACCGACAGTAATATTCTTACATTAGGCAACTACAATTTTTCTTTTGTAATTTAATTTTTCTTCATTCATTGCCATCCATGCAATGCCTTCAGACACAGTTACAAATTGAGAAAAAGGAAGAAAGGGGAAGGGAAGGGAAGAAGAAGAAAGTAAAGAAAAAAGTAAGAATAATAGCCGATACGTATTAGTAAGTCGTATTATTTGTAATTGATGATAAGTAATTTGTTTTTATTGTTTGAAATTATAAACACCAGTAATTTATCCCTTGAACAATAGCAAGAATTGATTGCACTACACAGATACTTTGTCATTGTTACTCAGTCAAACTAGCAATCATATTAATATTTTTTTTTTATGTATAATTCGCTTTTCGTATACAATTTTAATACGTCACATTTTGCCTTTAAATTGACTTGCGTGTCTCTGTCATGGCGAGTTCCACGCGTGCTCCTTGTCCACACTGCCCAGGCTCGGCTAAGCTTTTTTCTCTTCCACATGGTCTTAGGGTTCATATTGGTAGAATGCACAAGGACGTCGGGATGCTAAATACCATGGGTGCCGCGGCCCGCGCCTGCGGGATTCCTGCGTCTCCGGCAACCGGAGGGCCGGCGAGTACACTGTTGGATTTAGGTTTGGAGGATTTGCCCACTTTACGGTCAAAGATTCGAGTTCTAAGGCACGTGCCCAAAGGGGCGAGATGCTTGGCGGCCGAGAGGTTGTCGTCTTTAATCGAACAGTGTCTGAGATCAAATGGGGTTGGGGATTGGGTGTATTTGCTGTCTTTTGCATTTACGGCCTTAAGATTGCCTGATGAAGTGGACAGTCGGTCACTAACGACGAGGGTAAAAGAAAATATTAAAAAGAGCATCCAGTTATCTTTCCCTACAGATCCCCTACCCCAAAGGTCTCCTTCTTTTTATAGGTCTGTCCAGGCTAAGGTCAGCGAGGGGGACCTTCGTGGCGCAGCACGTCTACTCACTTCTGATTGTTCGTTCGCTCCACCTGGTATCGACACCCTCGCGACTCTTAGGGACAAACACCCCACGCCCGCCCGTCCGCCTAGTTATCCCCCGTCGCCCGACGTTGATTCCTCGCCTTGCTTGGTCGTTAGCGTTGGAGATGTGTTGGATGCACTCAATTCGTTTCGTCGCGGATCGGCAGCTGGTATTGATGGGTTGCGCCCGGAACACCTTAAAGAGTTGACCTCCCCGTCAGCCGGTGACAACGGTCAAAAACTTCTGGAATCCCTCTCGCGACTCTGCAACTTTCTTTTAAAGGGAAGCTTAAACGACGACGTCTGTCCACTTCTATACGGGGATCTCTCCTTGCCCTCCAAAAGAAAGACGGTGGTATTAGGCCAATTGCAGTGGGCAACACCTTCCGGCGGTTAGTAGCTAAACTTTGTTGCAGGGAGGTCCGAAGCACAATAGCGCCCTATCTACAGCCTCATCAGTTAGGCTTTGGCTCATCCCTAGGCTGCGAGGCAGCAATCCACGCCGTACGGGCAGCGGCGACGTCCTTTTAAAATTAGATATACGCAACGCCTTCAACAGCATCGACAGGGGAGCGCTTCTGTCGGAGGTCAGAGTGTTGACGCCGTCAATCTTCCCCTTCCTACACCAATGCTACGCATCCCGCAGTATATTGTCATACAACGGCGAGACGATATGGTCTCAGGTTGGAGCACAACAGGGGGACCCTCTGGGCCCACTCGTTTTTAGCATGGCTATTCATACAGCCGTAAAATCATTACAGAGCCCCCTGAACGTGTGGTACTTAGACGACGGCACCATTGGTGGCAGCCCCGAAGTGGTTCTAAGGGACGTAGTGGCGCTCTTCCCCGCCTTGCAGGAGTTAGGACTGGAGGTAAACACTGCCAAATGCGAGCTTTACCTCTGTGGCCCGGCGTCGGCGGAAGTGACTGCTAAGTTTATGTCCCTTATTCCTGGTCTTAGAATCATGGACCGGGACACTCTTTACATCCTGGGCTCGCCAATTTTCCCTGAAGCTATGCTGGATTGCCTGTCCGCAAAAACGGAGTCCCTGGCATCTCTGGCTGTTCACTTTCGCCATCTCCCGGCTCACGTATCTTTGTCTCTTTTGAGGTCTTGTTTCGGGATGCCCAAGTTGACATATGTCATACGGACAACGCCGACATGGGAGTTCCCGGACGGTGTCCTCTGCTTCGACGAAGCGCTCCAGCGTATTGTTGAGGAGATGCTCAACATCAGCTTAAGTGAGCGGCAGTGGTGCCAGGCTGCCCTGCCGGTCCGATTTGGAGGTTTGGGAGTGCGCCGTTTGAAGGAGTGCGGCCCGATCGCCTTTCTCGCTTCCTCGTTTGGCGTTTCAGGGTTAGTTAGCCGCTTGTTGTCGCGCGTGGGCGACAATATCGCCATTCCCTATGCTATGGAAGCCCTTGAGACTTGGACCACACTTTATCCAGATACCGATCTGCCCACAAGTCCTGGAGCGCAGAGGGGTTGGGATGACGTGTCTGGGGCTCACATCCTCGCTTGTTTGCGCAGCGGAGCGTCCGGAGTCGAGTTGGCTCGGCTCAATGCCGTCTCTGAGCCGGAGTCAGGTGCCTGGCTGCATGCCCTACCATCCCCTAACTTAGGCACGCTGTTGGACGACGACTCCCTTAGGGTGGCAGCCGGACTCCGACTTGGCTGCGCTGTTTGCGAACCCCATACTTGCGTTTGTGGCGCAAAGGTGGAGGCAAATGGTCTGCATGGGCTAAATTGTACCCGAAGTGCCGGACGAGGACCGCGACACTACTCCATTAACGACTTATTAAGAAGGGCGCTCGTTTCCGCGGATATCCCCTGCGTCTTGGAGCCCCCTGGCCTGTCGCGATCCGACGGGAAACGGCCTGACGGACTCACCCTCGTCCCATGGCGGAGAGGTCGCTCTCTGATATGGGACGCTACTTGCGTCTGTACCTATGCGTCCTGTCACCTCGCTGCTACTCTGAGGGCGGCCGGTTCGGCGGCCGAGTCAGCGGCATTGGGGAAACACAGAAAATACGCAGCCCTGGAGGACGCGGGGTATGACTTCGTCCCGTTCGCCGTGGAGACGGCAGGCCAGACGGGGCTCTGAGGCCAAAAGGTTCGTGGCTGAGTTGGGGCGCCGACTGCGGAGTAGGGGACGGGACCCACGCTCTGCTCAATACCTGACCCAAAACATCGCTATATGCGTACAACGGGGAAACGCCGCCAGCGTCATGGGTACGTTTGGTCGAGGGGACGCCTTATTATAATTTAATTTTAAATGTAAGTTTTTCTGCTTCTTTATATATGTAATAAATATAACGAAAATCGATTAAAAGTCATATATTTTCAAATTAATAATTATAATTGTAATTAAAGCAATATTATGAATTTCGTACCAACAAAGTTACTGCCAAATTGAAATAGAGAAACAGTCATGTACCTATCGTAGAACCAGGATTACATACAGTTTTATTTTTATCTTTCACTGCAATTTTATCATTCTGTTAGTGGTCGCAGGACATTAATTACGGAATTAATTACTAGGAGCATTATGATTTTCAAGTTTTAGTTTTTTTTTTATATATTACAACTCCCTCAACTTTACAATCATTCAAACTACGGATACAAAGAAAATCCAAACTTAAAACAACAATTTGAGGATTACACAGAAGAAGCTTGATATGCTAAACAGATCGAGACAGTATTTCACTCCGGCCCACCGCCTGCAACTTTATAAGGCGCAGGATTAGCCGCACATGGAATACTGTTCTCATCTCTATGCAGGGGCGACTCGCATCATCGACTGCCAAGATATCTCTTGACTTGACAGTCTGATTGGCTTGATACCTTGCGTTGCGTAAAGATGTAGTTTCACTCTGCATTCTCTATTGCTTGTATCATGATGGATTGTTCAGAGGATTTTTTCGGACTTATACCAGCCGTAGGTTTCCGAAATCGTCCTAGGCGACAAAATATCCATCCCCATCACCTGGAGGATTGGCACTCCACCACTGCGCGCTCTATGGAACAAATTGTCGCCTGCCATATTTAAGGACCGATACGACCCTCAAACCTTCAAGAAAAGAGCGTACTCCTACCTGTTATTACTCATATTATTGTTAGTAATTTCTATATCCAGTGGTTCCGTAGTGTGTGAGCATTCACCTTTATTAACTTAGATAAACATTTATCAAGCTTTAATCGATTTACTTAGCCGAGTCAAGATATCAGTTGGCCCAAGTTCTGAGTCCGTTACTAACAAACATGCCAACATAATTCATAGGGCATTCATACTGTCGATCTCTTGTCAGCAAGAGATTTATAACACTTGTTAGACAGTTATCACAACCTAGAACTGTATCGAGAATATTCTTGGTCCTACTAATCAAAATGTAGTAAGTTGTTAACATTGCTTAGACGTACTTGGCCATAACAAGAGTTCCAAGTGCTTTATAAGTACGTGAACATTGGAAATAGGAAATCTTAATTTTTTGTTATCTTCACTTCACTTACTCACTGCTGTTTCCCCGAACAGGTAGGCAGAGATGTATACAGTTTTACAAAATCAATCGGTTCGAACCGGTGACCTCCATAATTGTGTCTGTCTTGTGTTTTTCTCTATTTACTTTATTTATTAAGTATGTTACACTTAAGCCTAGATCCCTGAAGGGGTCCCGTTTGGTCCAGAGTTGGTCCGTTTGTTAGATCTTATCTATTTCAGGAACTGATAATCCTATTCATTTTTTACGTGGTAGAGCCATGCTTAGGCACGAATGGGCCGGCTCGACTAGGACACCACGGCCTAAAAGAAAACCGGTTTTGAAGCAAGGCTTGCGTCCATTTTCCCGAAATGAGTGAGGTTTCCAGAGGCTCAACTCTTCCTCTCCTCTTTCTTCTCCCCTTATCCCTCCTCTTTTCTTCCCCTCCCCGTATCCTCCAACCCTCATCTGCAAAGGCTGGCAGCGCACTTACGACTCTCCAGTTACAGGTGTCACTTACCATCAGGTGACCCGTCTGTTCGCCTGCGCCCCCACAGCCGTTCGTACTATGCCTATAATATATAAAAAAAAATGCATTACATAGCTTCTTTATTAAGAAAGGCTGTAGGATATATAGCATAACGCTCCAACCCTTAGGAGAGGAGCAGTGAGCATAAACCTTAGTGAAACAGCGGAGATAGGCTAGTCACTAACATTATAAATGCGAAAGTAAGTACGCGCTCCGTGCGCGTAAAATAAGCTTTACGCGCACGGAGCCTCGGACGGCAGCTAGTATGAAATATTTCTAATGTACATATAAATACTGGCGTGTCTACAAAGTGCTTGTAATATAAATCACTTGGCATTCCATTGAGACCTAAAGATGATTAACACAGCAATCAGCCTAAAGTGTGGAGCAATAAACGTCTTCCAATGTGAGGCTTGATCCACACTATTGCCGGTACACAATCGGGATCATTTCGGTTGTATAATATTAACATGTCTAACAAAATATTATACTTAGTATTAATGTTAAGTATTATTTATACACAACCGTAATTTAGGGAGCCACATGGCACCATCGACTTGACATGGACCCAAAACCGAGATAACATAGATATCCCTCCCTGAAGAAAACTATGTATATCAGTGGACGGCGGTAGGCCTACGATTATAAGGATTCAAAGAAAAGCTCTTTTGTCATCATGAAATTACTGATAATTATTGAAAGATGAAGTTTATGAAAAAAGAAATAATTCAATGAAATATTTGAATTGATTTTTTTTTGTGAAATATCAATGGAATTAAAATACACTTTTTTAATAAAAAATAAAGTGTATTTTAATTTCGTTGTGTATATGTATTTGTTTTCCATCTAGACTATTCTATTTACTAGACTTTTTATTATACTATAATTACCAAAAACGGCAATATAAAATACTTTAATATAAACAAACAATCAAACTTTACGATGACTATTGACATTTACCGATATTAACCGATACCGCTTTAGTATCCGATCGGTCACAGCGTAACATTGTGGCTCAGTCATAACTAAATCCCTAAGGGGATTACAAGTACGATAGCGACTTAAATCACTCCGTTTATGAATACCAATTACACTTGTACGTAGCATTGAAATAACGATAGGTAATTATTATGCATGGATTCATAGATTACGGATGCATTCAAATTGATTAGGTGGTAATTAGAAATAAATAACTTCGTATGTCACTGTCGGCGGTTGTTGATTGATTGAGTTGGTAGGTGTGCGTTTCCATTAGTGTACTAGATGGGATAGAAAAATATGCTAATAGAATACAGTACACATACATAATGCCTGTAACAAATAAAAGTTTAGGATAATACAGTTTGGAATGAAAAAAACTACACATTTTTAACCCTATACTCCGCAGGGAATCGTAAAATGCCATTTAAAGATCGGACTGTTATCTGACAGATAGTGTATATACAGTCACAGAGTGCTGGAATGTCGGCAATATTCTTGGCTTTACGTAAGTTTGGTGTTTGAGTGTCGCATCTACTTAACCCTTTGGGAATATAGGTGCAAGTGTATGTATGATATGATAGGATAGGATATTCTATAATCAATCTTATAGTATTTTAGTACTAAGACGACATTACTGTATCGTAGACGATAATGGAAACACACTCCGTCTGATTGTAGAGATGTGCACAAGTGTTATTAAAATTGAGCATATTTTTTGTATCTACCAAAATCAATTTAGAGTTTATTATTAGAGGAAATTAATGTAATAATTATATGCTTGTGAGTTATTTGGAGGTCTGAACTTGTAATGATAGTTTTATTGTATATGAGGAAATTAGTTATAATGCACAGTTGGTTCATAGCGTTACGTAACCGTATTTCAACACATCTATACCAGATACAAGATGACACACGAAGATTAGAATTAAGTATAGTTTTGGCTTTGTATTAATTAGGAGCTCGTACTTGTCGACGTCCTCGTTTTTGGTTTTGAGATTGTACATTAGTGAACTTGACTGCTTCGGAAGAGGTCGTGGGTTTGGTTCCTACACGGACCTAAAAAGTTAGTTGTCTCGAGTTATGGTTTCTTTTGTGTTTGTTGTTCGTTTCGTGTTTGTAAAGGGCGGGAGTAGTCTTTTTAAAAACTATTTTTTTTCTACATCACTTTTTAAGGTACATATGACGTAGGCACGTGCGCATTACCAACTCACCCACCTAAGTAATATAAAAGCACTTGAGGAATAAAGACATTTATAATATAAGCCAAGCCCATTTATTAAAGTAACATAATAAAATATAAACGGAACGCGAAAGAGTTGTTGAACAAGAGTTGCGCACACGCAAGTCTTGTATCACGCGATTGTGCCAACTCTCCCCATCATATGGACCATATTACCCATCTCTTGCTGTTACACACATGCTACTGTTGCCGTCGTCGGTTTAGGGTTCCGCATGTAGACTGATTCGTAAACTGATATATCTATATACCGTGGTTGGACGTGTAGTGTCCGGCGGAGTGGAATAAAGCCGCCGTCTTACAATGGGTGACTACAGGATTGAACTGTTATCTATCAGACAGTATATATATAGCCATACAGTACCCGGATGACGGCATAGATATGTATGTATATACCATACTATCTGCAGGTAAAAAGTGTTTGGTTATTTTCGTTATAAAAACGAAATGTATTTTAAAATCTTTTATGATGCTACGGAACCTTCGCGCGGGAGTCCCACTCCTACATGTTCGTTTTTTTTAAAGTGCTACAGTAACACATTGTATTTTCGCGACTGTCTGCGTTCGTCTTTTTTATTAAAATCGCACGCAATGCTCAATTGTCTAAAATCGACTATCTGCTGGTAAATTATCTCCTTTTGAGAGGGAAATGATGCTCAAGCAACTGTTTGAGTTTTGAAGAAATATCTCGCAAAACCTAATTATTTTTGCTGTTCTCAGCTAGCTGTAAAAAGCTTGAGGCGACATAAATACCTCCCGGATAGACATCCAATTCCAGTAACAGGTGTTGATCTTGCTGGGGTATCTTTTACACTCCTTAATTTCCTTCCCTTCAATCATCAATCCCTATCTTCCCTGGTATCCCTCTTATATATTTAGTTCCTTAAGTGTATTCTAATTGGGGAATCGTGGATGTTTACACCTCTGAACCCTTCTGAGTTACAGGTGTAAGCGTATGTCTGTATCTGATATAAAAATATATAATCATGGAATAAACTATAGCTATCTGCGGATCATATAAAAAATAGCATTCAAAGTGGAAAGTAATTTCATTTAATATTTTTATGCAAATAGAAGTGAACATACTTCATTTGAAACGTTTTGCTGGTTTTGATCAGATACTACAAACAGCCCCGGGGCAGCACTTGAGTTGTAATTATGAAAATTACTTAGACAAGTCATTACAAACTTACACAGGTAAATATCCAGTTTATTTGAGCATAGCTTATCTTTAAAATATACATATTAATTTAATAATACTCACAAGTATCTCGTATTTAATTTAGTTTATAATGTCAGAGTAATTAAGGCTACCATGACAGTTCTGTTTACTCCTGCCTACCTCTGTTTAAAAGCTTGACTTCCTCACGAGGAATCGTTTACATAATCTTCATCTGTTTAATGAGCATGATTAGAAGAAGATGAAGGTAGGTTTTTAAGAAGGGTGGGGGTGGGCGATTATTTACAACCCTGATATGATTTATGCCATGTAAGGCGTGCCTGTTGGTCTAGTGGTTAGTGACCCTGATTGTTAAACCGGAGGTCGTGTGTTCAATTCCCACACGGCACAAAAATTTGTGTGATCCATAAATAGTTATCCCAAGTCTGGGTTTTGTTCGTTGCACAGGGTGTTGTCTTTTTATAAATATATATATATATATATATATATATATATATATATATATATATATATATATATTCTAGCATATAGACTAGAAGAGCACCAAGATAAAGATATTGATCCATAAATAAAGAGGAGATTAGTGTCTCAACTTCTATAGTCTACCCCATTTTTTTATCCGTTTTAATTTCTCGTTTTGACAAACGTAATCTCCGAATATTAGCGCCGTAAATAGTGATTATTTTAAGTATTTATTTTTAATTTATTGACTTACTTGACGATGTATACATCTGCGATGTTGAAAAGGAACTGTCTAAGTTTTTCTCATTCACAAGTAATGTTCCTAGATTTAAAGTATTAGATAAAATTCCAAACGTGGTTAATGATTATTCAGGAGGCCAAGAAAGTGATTCTTTCTTATATAAAGTTTCATAAATTTGGAAATTACAATGCGGTGACTGTAACGTGACAGGGAAGAAAACCTATTACCGTTACTAACTGGGCACTTCAGGAATAAAAAGATGGTAAAAAAAAAGTAAGAACAATGTCATCGGAGTCGTTTACCTGTGAATGCAACTGATTGTTGCGAGCAGCACAGAATCCTCTCTCCATTTAACAAGTTTCTTATATTATTTTTTTTAATGTGAAGCTTGAATTTGATGCAATTTTAGGCCTTGCAATTAGCAGTTAGAGGGCCTTGTTCCTTGAGAGCCACTGAGAGACTTATAACTTGAGACGCGTTAAGCCTTTCAGTCTCTTACCGTCGTACATGCTGCAATACCACAGCCTCACAGAAAAGTAATGGTAAAAAAATGCTTGCGTTGTATTTTCTGACTGAGTGAGGGTACCGGAGGACCCCCCCCCCCCTCTTCATTCTCAAAAGGCGGGCAGCGCACTTACAACCCTTGAGAGTATGAGGTGGCTATGGGCGGCGGTTGTCACTTACTTACAGGTGACCCGTTTGCTTGTTGGCCACTTTGTGTGCACTTAAGGACAAAAATAATCACCGTTTTACGACCTTTAGTAAAATGAAATAAAATATGGTAGGGTTTTATAAAACAAACATGTTTTTAATGCCATGTGATCGTAAAAGCGCCGAAGGAAGTTCAAAGACAGAGATAAGAAGTACATTTATGCCGCAAATTTATACATTAAAAGTATTTTACCTATATTTTATACGAAGGTTTTAAACCCAAACAAAGTAAAGTATATAGTGAGGAACAGTTGAAACAACTATCATTTAAGTAAAATAATTGACTTGTGCAAGAATCGAAAGA
Source organism: Tyria jacobaeae (assembly GCA_947561695.1). NCBI lineage: Eukaryota > Metazoa > Arthropoda > Insecta > Lepidoptera > Erebidae > Tyria > Tyria jacobaeae. Next base: position 18,948,548 of record OX387224.1, on the reverse strand, counting down.
GCATTACAAAACAGCGGTACAGTAGGTATGGTGTGAAACCTATCTGAGGTTTCTGTCAGGTTTATTTAAACCTGAAGAGTCGTTTTGTACGTACATACACTCACGCCTGTATCCCCGAAGGGGTAGGTAGAGAAATACTTAATGACGACATTTTATTATTAACTACTCCTCTGCCGACTACAATTTAGTCCCATTTACGTAAGGGCCAGCTTATTGCCGTCATCTGGGCATTTTTAGAAATAAGATGTGAAAATTTTAAGTATATTGATAGAAAAGGTATATGGCTTATAGAGATGGATTGTGGAGTATAAGTTATAGCTTTTTTTTTTCTTTTTTTTTGTCACCATTGGTCTTCACCTCGTCGAAGCTGACACTGAAGTGGTATGTCGGACTGGAACCGACTAAACCGCCTTTAACCTTTGTATACCCTAGGAGGGATACTTCCAGGAACCCTGCAGACCTTGGCCGTGTCTTTTGCAAGAGACACCACCACTGCTTCTACCAGCAGCCCTACCCGTTACCACCAGGCCAGCGCTCATGGAGGCCGGAGATGATTCTGTGCTCTCCGGTGCCTGGTGCGTCTTCTGCGGGATGGGACTTGTCATCTCCCGTATCCTCTCCGCCGCCTCTTTAGCCAACATGAGTAGAAGTTCAAACATGTCAGGATCTTATACCTATAACTCGAACTGGCTGATGCCGGGAAGTCCAAGTCCTCTAACTGTTTTTTATTATTTTTGTATGGAATAGAGTATTTACGAAAGAATTATAAGCTATAAATCATCAGGCCACTAGCTGTGAGCCTTAAAATATGCGAAATTGCGGGGAATGGCTAATCTAACCTATTAATTTTATTGTCAATTATTTTTTAATAATAAAACTTGGCAACCTTCGTCCATGGACACCTGTAACTCTAGAGTCTTAATCACGCTGCCTGCCTATAAGGGTGATGAAGAAGGAGGGGCTACGGGAGGGAAATAATGAGAGCGGAATGAGTAATTAGGAAAGAGGAGAGAGGGGAGGAAGGGAGGGTAAAGGGGAGAGGAGGTGTTGAGCTTCCGGTAACCTCACTAACTTCGAGGAAATGCAACGCAAGTGTTTCTTAATAACCGGTTTCCTATGAGGCAGTGGTATCGCACCGGTCAAGCCATCCCATTCGTGCCTAATATTTTTGTATTGGATAAAATATTAATATAGGCCTTAACAGATAAACAATACAGACTTTTTAAATATCGCGCAGGGAAACTGGGTATAGGATCATTTATATGAAATTTCGTTGTGACTAACTTTTTACTTGTAGAGTTCATGGGATCGATTCCCGCTAAGTGCAAACATTAGTAATCATCATTGTGTATGATATTTATGGATTTCACTAGATATCTCTGCATCACCTAAAGTTCGGCTGGCAGACAATGCCTACAGCAATAAGTCCGCCTGGAGCAATTGTAATTATGGGGAGTATAAAAAAAATATATCTAGTTCTAGAATCCATACTACGCTTAGGATTGGATCCGATTACCCTCAAATCAAGCCGCCCACAAACGATATTCAATACTTTACATTTGTGCTCATAAAAACTTAATCCACCCCATTAAGTCGGCGAGCCAAAGCTGATGACAGAAGCAAGCCGCTTGAAGAACTCAAAGGACATGCGTTAAATTACTTTGTAATTTGAGCTTTTGCGCACGATTTGCATTAAAGGCTCCTCGAGAGAGTCCAATAGGCAGCTCAGTAGCTGTGACGTAAGCAGCTTTATGTTGTAAACTATGTACAGTTAGCAAAAAAGTCCCTTGCACTAAGATAAGGAAGCTGAAGAGTTTTGTTTTGTATGTTTGTTCAGGCTTGTTGGTTAAGTGATGCTGAAAGTCGTGGGTTCGATTTAGACATGGAAAAAAATATGTGTGATCCACAGACAGCTGTGCCGAGCTTGAATGTTCTTGGTGTATCTTTGTATGTTTGTCAAGTTCCCTGTAACGAAAAACTGAGTTTATTGAAGAATACCTATATTCTTTTACCTTGAGAGAGCCATATGATGAGCCATGAGATGCTTAGGTACGAATGGGCCGCTCAACCCCCCCCCCCTCTCCTTTCTTGGCCGCGGTTGTCACTTATCGTCGCTATATAATAAAAAAAATTAAAGGCTGTGACGTAACGTTGACACTTAGGGGTGGGATATTTCAGTTATGCGTTTAGTAGTTTTTAAGTAATTGTTGGCTTACCTTCATACATAGTTACACTACAAAATTTAAATAACACTTGGCACAATAACTTTTTTTTAAATACAACTCACGCACTAGGAATAAATCCTGTGTCGCGGGGGACTTTACAAACATTCAAACAACGGACACAAAGAACACCCAGACTCAGAACAACAATTTGAGGATTACACAAAGTGTTGTCCTCTGCGGGGACCGAACCCACAATACTAGGCGCGGCAGCTTAGTGGCGAGGTGACCACTTAAACCGCTACGCTATCCGTGCAGTAGTTTTTACTAAAAAAAACTAGTGCCAAATGCTAATTGTCTTTTTAAAAAAAAAAACTCGAGTACTGATGATGAAAATATCTATTTGAAAAAGAGTTTCCTTACAGTTTCTTGCTTGTTCTTCTTCGTAAGGTCTACGTATTGGAACAGGCAACTAACTTTCACTGACTTAGCCTGACCGACTTCCTCTCTTGACAATTTAAAAATACCTATGATTGGTTCAGTTGAAATAAATGATTTCGATTGATGTCGGAAGTTTAAGTCCGGTTAAGGAAATTTTTAATCAAGGTACTCTTTTCAATCACGTCAGTTGCTCCTTCTGATGTGATCTTCTGAATATTTATTTTGAAAGCAAGTAGCCTTAAAATCCCATTCCTCCGCATCTAAAGGTAATCTGATACATACTTTGAAATAGATATTATAATTCCCTGACACTGTATCTGATGAACTCAATCCTTATCTCCACCGTCTCGCTACTACTTAATCGATGTAAAAGAAAAAGAAAACCAAAAATAAAGAATTACCTCATATCGCGTCAGATCCGAGCAACCGTGCGACATATCGATCGTCGCCGACAGATAATCGCATCTGTGTAAGTAGCCTAAACGATTCCCAGTCGACAGATGCTATCGAGGCAAGCTTTCCGATGGGCTTAAATTGTTTTGTTTAAACATGTAATGGGTTCATTCACGCGGTTTCTCACGTCGCTTGCTATTTCATTTATTTTTATATTGGAATATTTCTTTGCTTGCTTCTTTTTCTCAAGCAGATTTACGTTGAATGCTTTTTAAATGAGTAGTCAGGGCGTCTCTCAGGATTTTTTATTAGAAAAGTTTGGTAAAGATGTATTAATTTGATTATTTTCTGTTATGTTTTAACTAAGCTTGATGAGCATGATTACGTCGCTTTGATGTTTTGTAGATCTTGTAGATCAAGTCAAGGCTGTTTAGAAACATTTATTGGTGCATATTAGGCAAGATCGAACTAGATTTATTTATTTATAAGTGGTAAAATATCTCAGTAGACTTACACAATACAAGGTTTAAGGGTTTTACTAACTATCCTAGTCTCATAAATATTTTGAATTTGAATATCCTCATTATACAATAAATTAATTATAAAAGCTTTTTAATAAAATCTGATTATTATTATAGATATATTTATATTGATATCACTGCCAAACAATTTATTGTTGTACCTTTCCCAGAGAGACGGCAGAAATACATAGTATGGCTGGGCTGAGCTTATTTAAAACTGCATAACATATTGAAATAGAATTAGTAAGTTGTAATCTAAAGTAAGAGTTAACTCCTACTATCTTACAATAAATTCTAAGCGTTGTCTATTTTTTGTCAAATTCTATAAAAGATATTTTAAATCGAAACCCACGTGGTGCGTAGGCGACTGCGCACGTTGCGACTATCAGTCGCACGGAATCACGACACGACCGCGACTTGCTTGATGAATGCGCACGATCCGTCGCTGCTACTTTATGGTGGTGTCAGACTAAAGTGAAGATAGTTAGAAATTAATTGTAATTACGTACTTTGTATAGAAACCTGTCTCACTATACATATTTTTTTAGTGGTTAATGCTGCTCTAATTAAGTAAGTAGGAAGGGATAAATCTATAGATAAGCTATCATTGTACGTGAGAGGAGGAGTTTTTTTTTAACAAGTGAAGTCTATGAGTGGTGGTCAGCATCCTCATAACAAATGTAGTCAATGCAGCATGGTGACCCACACTATGGTGGCCTGGTGAGATGCTTTTTCACGTCCCGTTTAAAAGACCCGGGATCAAAGTGGGAGATAAACTTGTTACGAACTCGAAATAATAACATTCAGGGACATATCAAAACTTCGCTGTCCATACCAAAACTTGCATAATTTTCACTATGAATTCTAAATACTAATCTGTACTAGAGTATCGTGACTGTTTTGTGTGTATATTTGATATTTTTTACACTATTATATTTTTCCTTCCACTAATTAAAAAAATCATAATCATTTAATCCACTTATCACTTACAATAACAGGTACATTTGAGTTATCAGAAGTCAGTCATACAAAGTGACTCGAAAAGCTTGCGGCCTGGGCCATGGACACTCTTTATTAACATTTTTTTTGCATATTCATAAATAAAAACATTTTGACAAAACAAAAAACTGATTACATTGTTTATAAGGGCAAGGAATATGTCAGGACAATGTAACATTTATTCTTAAAAATAAATAACTGGAAAATTGTTATTATATTCAAGTCGTAGCAGTCAGAAGGTGCCCAGCCCCCACTGACTGCATGACGCTATCGATCGACTCAACCATATTGAAGGAAGACGAATGACTTAATGTCAAAATTACTTAATATTATCGTAACCGCTTGGAATATTTAGTAATTTTGTCAAAAATTATAAGTAAAAAAAAATATTGATGGTAAGAATATTGAAAATACAAGAAAAGAACAAATTCGGACTTGTGCCATAGGGGTTCTCTGCTGCTCTACATTTCCTTTAAAACAAATCTGTAAACAAAAAGCAAAGCAAATGAAGTGTCATCATAATAGCTCAGGCAACTTAAGTACTCACAATATCGAACTAAAGACAGAGTTTCCACTTAGTGAACTACCAATCGACTAATAGCTTTCTATCGTTCTAATCAGCTAATGTGGGATGCGTTAGTCGGGCGGTATCGCTCTGAGTTGTGTCGTTCGTGCCAGGCCTTATGTCAAAGTGTATGTTCTCTGTATCGGGAAGTTTATTTGTCTTTCGAAGAGGCTCTCAAAGTTTATGTGACATGTATTTGATGAGTATTTAAAAAAAAATGTCGTCAGGGGAAGTCGAAAACGATAGTTAAGGAATAAACTAGAATAAATAAATAAGAAGAAAGAAAACAGTAATGACTATGTAAAAAGAAAATACGATTGACTCATGGACACAAAAAAATATGTAAAAATTTAAATCTGTAATAGTTTCTTTTTAACTAACAAAGCAATTTTTAACAATTTCATAAATAATATTCAATCATTTTTGAGGAAATTATTAAAATTGTTTTTCTCAAAAATGCAACAATAAAGTAACGTATAAATATACAAAAATTTAAAATACATACATTTGAGTTTTTGTACTTTAATACGTTACAACAGAAACATAATTATGTCATTTAAAAATTGATGTCAGAATTGGTCACAAAATCCCTCCTCGCGACTGGTAGTCTTCTAATAGTTAATGCTAAAACTTTGAGCACCGCAAATTTAAGTCGCGACATATACGTACCAGACGATGGCGCGATAACGGCGCCGCTAGGCGCAACGAATGCGACAGTACTCGCGGAATGAATGGCCCGCTTTAGACCCTCAATATCGAGACAAATAAGCACAATATGTGATTCACTTTAATTTAGTCGAGCTTGCATCTTAGTCGATAATTCTATTTGAACGTTGATGTCTGGTCATATAGTTTGTATTTTAGAATCTATTAGCTATGTTAACTGTGGTGATACTATTTGGCGATATTTGTTGTATGAAGGGTTCAATCCACTTCAAAAATAAACAGTTTTTTTTTATCTTTTCGACAAAACTGGCTTATTGGACTAGTGGTTAGCGATTCTGAATGCTGTGCCAGAGATCGTGGGCTCGATTCTCACACGGGACAAAAATTTGTGTAGTCTACAAAAAGTCGTCTCGAGTTTGTTTCGTATCCGTTGTCTCAAATCTTCTGCGACACAAGCATCGTTCCTAATACCGGAATGGTCTTTTTTTTTTTAAATAGGCGGGCAACGGCTGGTCATCTTATAAGTCTACCAACATTTTTTTTTATTGTATTATTAAAACGTTTAATTCGAAAAAAAAATAACGAACTCTTTGCGCTTGAGACAGTGACAATATCTGATATCTGAAAGATAATATTTTGACGATCAACAAATATACATGAACTAGTGAAAGAGAAAACAATACATAATTAGGTACTTTGTATTCCTTTTAGAGTTGAGGAGTTCATTCGGTAATGTAGTTAAATGATTTTTTTAAATGTTTTTGCATCAGATAGCCTGGTTATTGGCTATTTATCATCACGCTACTACCTAGGGGAGGGGGGGGCAGTAATTATAAATGCCAAAAACCTGGCAGACTTCCATACATTAGCATATGTACAATATTAGCTTGTGACACCGCGAGGCGCAGCAAGATAATTATATTTTAGCTTCAAATTATTCTTTCAATATTTCTTTTTTTCTCCAAGTAGAGAGAAAAGTGATGCCGTAATAGGAGCTGAGGGGGCTACATCTAATAAGATTGCATTGAATTTTATAAATATTCAATATAGTGTGAATATTTGTTAAGTAAAAGAAAATAAAAGAATGTCAAACATTTAAAAAAAAATACCGTCTAAGAAAATACCTGCTGCAATTGACGGTGGACTTAGAAAGATAGACATTTATTATTCAATCAATCATACGTTCAGAACCACAGCGTCCAGGATAATACAACACACACTTGGCAGGTATTTTTTTTTTCTTATTTCATATTACTTAATTAGCGATCTTCAAAGTAAATATGTATTTTGCATAAAAACATCATAAATGCCAATATTATTAATGGTGTTCATTTGTGTTGACTTACGCAATATGTTATTTCATTTTAAAAGAAAGTTGATATCTTAATTATGACGAAAGCAAGCCGCTGGGATGTGTTTATTGATTGGTCTTCCGTATGTTTAATAAAGACTTTTTCTTTCGTTATAGGTATAATATAGAATAATTTATACCCAAAATGTATATTTTGGTACTTCATGATCATCTTCACACACTTATCAACGTTAATGTACAAAGGTTACCACCATCGTCCTACGCGACATAATATCCATCCCCATCACCTGGATGATTGGCAGTTCACAACTGTGCGCTTCTCCAAATGCTTTTTGCCTCGCACAACCAGCTTATCATTCAAACCTTCAAGAAAAGAGCGTACTCCTACCTAAAATTCCGGCCACGAACTTGTGACTCTTGACTCTGTCTCATTCAGATCGCATAAAAAAATCAGGAGCTTACCCATGGAGTTGGAACCCATCCTTATTTCATTAGATAAAGGTTTATAATAGGATTTTAACTTGTGATACCTTAATTTTCATTGAACATATGCGCAATATCAAAACTTACACTTACATTGGTACTGCATATGTTGCCCTTTCATTCGTTAAGAATTCATAAAATTTGGTATTCGTAGGCCTTACCGTGTTTATTTCATATATTTTTTATTCTGATGCCTCAATCACTAGACATACTGGTGTTACAATTGTATTGAAGAGGAACTGTAATGTCCCTTAAATAAACAGGCAGAATCCTCCAACCGGGTTAAGTGATCAGGGAGAGGCACATGACTTAGTACCTTAGTAATTAGCTTGAAAACTTTCATTGCGCAATTTAAGATAAATCATAGTTACTACGTAGTTCCGCTTGTGCTGCATTTAATGTCATTTAACGTCGTAATTACAAGGTGTCTTTATAATTTTTACACATGCGAATATGGTATATGTGTACCTTATGAATTCAAATCAATTAGTAACTCTAATTAAAGCCTCTCTCGTGGGGGTGAGGTAAACCAAACTTACTGTATACAACAATGCTTTGATCGTTCAGTGTTTTAAGGTACTTACAGTTAATTGCATACCATTCGTCCTTTATTATATTTGTTACATATTAGTATGACAAATAAGTTATAATTTAGTATTGAACCAACTGTTCGCCCGCAGTTTAAGTTCCCTGCGTTTAAGTTCACTGCTCCTCTTCTGTTTCAAGGCGTGATGTTTTATAGCCTAATAATTGAAATTAAAAATGCTTATATTCTATTATTACTTAAAAATAAAATTCATCAGATTTTATCATACTTTTTAACAAATCACAAAAAGGATTTGTCGAATCAAACTGATAGTTCTCAAGATTAACGCGTTTCTAAAAACGAACAAAAAGCTCTTCGGCTTTATTAGATATAATATTGGTGAAGATATAACTGTAAATACAACACACAAGATAAATGCAGGCTCTATCTCCATTTTATAGTCCTACAGCTAAAGCAAAATAAGACTAAACCTTCGTAAACAGGCAACCAACAACATTAAAGCAATACTCATTCAAAAGGGAACCAATATGCCTTATAAGGAGGCATCGATAGCGCTCCAATAAGCGATATTTGCGTTTTGTCTACTATTCATGTTCAATTTGCGTATGTAAATTACATCAATTTTGTATTTACATATTAAAGGGACGGATATCATGACGATTCTCGAAAGATAATAATATTAAAAAAATATAAATAATAAGCTTGCATACTCTTTGAAGACGTTGGCAGCGTTCAGATCTTCATTGCGTTTTTTTATATATATAAAAACCTACCACTTTGCCTGATGGAAAGCAATAAGTGGAGTCCAAGAGTGGTGATCACCATCCTCATTGCATGTCTAGTCAATGCAGCATGGTGACCCACATTATGGCAGCCTGGTGAGATGCTTTTTCACGCCCCGCTTAAAAGACCCGAGATCAGTGGGAAGGAAACACGTGCGCTGGTAGTGCATTCCAGGCTTTCACCGATCGGCGCAACGAAGAAGAGCCAAACCGTTTAGTTCGGGATCGTATATTTTTGACTCTCAAACGGTGACTCCTCAGGCCAGCACGTGTAGTCGTGTAGAGGAAGGGAGAAGGTGGGACCAATTGGAAGAGCTCGTCAGAGCAGTCTCCGCGATAGAGGACTGCCATAGAGGCGACATCTCTTCGCAACTGCAAAGGCTCAAGAGACTGGGTGACCTCAGGACAGTTGATAATGCGGACTGCGCACGTCCAAAAGATGAGAGCGTTACATATTCACGTTTATTTTGAATGAACAAGTGTGCTGTTGCTCCGACACAAAGGAAGGATCCGACCAGTCTAGGTAATCATATGCTTTGTGGTTATAGTTACAAATATTGGTACATACTTCTATTATAACACAACCTAACGACTGCTTCTCCGAGAAACGACTGAAAGAAAGTGTTACAACGGCGACCTTTTTTTACGAAATCTATATGACAATATATGTCTGAATTGCTTTATTTTTCACAGTGCTTCAAAAAGTAGCTAGTATACATATACGCTTTGAGACGCACGACTCATTCACGAATGGATTTGAAATTGATAAATTCCTTGGTAGTTTAATGCCTTTAATCATTTGTTCGCGGCTTCTAGTACTATTGGATTGGACAAAAACCTCATATTCGCATTTACATTTTGTTAGAATTTAAGTTTTAAGGTTATCATATCGTAGGGATGTCCTGTTGGCATCAAAAACGCAATCAAAATAAAATCATTATTACGCCGATACGGAACGGTCGTACGGTCGTTTCATTAAAGAGTTAAATAAGTGCATCTGCAGCCTGTTTCTGGAAAACAGTTTATAGTACCTACAGTCAAACCATTTTATGTAACAAACCGTTTTGCTGCTAAATGAATACAACATATTTTGTTTAATCATTACGAGTTTGGTTGATATATAAATAAATGTGCTACTAAATATGTAATTAAATAAAAGTGAGGCACAGAGTATACAACGGATGAAATATGCCTATTGCGGAGGCAATTGCCATTTAAAAGGCGACTATAGCAAGGGAACTGATACATTGGATGCGAAGGATCAATTACCGGGGGGTACAGCGCATTCGGGAGTGGCCTATGTCCAAAAGTGGGCTACAGTGGACTAATTAATTCATTGATTTAATATTTGTGTCGTATTTGTAAAGAAATAAATAAAAAAAAACAGTAATAAGCTTCCGTGACTCCTAACGTGACATGAAAGTATATGAACTTGTATGTTAACTTCTCGATTGCGAGTTTTTTTCTTTAGGGACAGGTGAAAACATGGGTCACCAGATGGTAAGTGCCCGCTGCCCGCCTTTGGAGTGTCATGAGGGGTAGAGGATGCGGGGAAAGGAAAAAGGCGAGGAGGCATAAGGAGATGGCAAAGAGAGAGTTGGATAAAGGGAGGAAAAACAGGACAGCGGGTGTTGGGTCTCCGGAAACCTCGCTAATTTCGGCGAAATGCATCACAAGCAAAAGCTTTATATTTTATGTAATGACAACATTGATGTAATAACGACATATGTATGTCACAAGATTAGGTGGAGGGCTTGGACCTTCCGGCTACAGTTTGTTCGTGTTGCTGGTGCTGACGTCCTCGAGGTTATTGCTTACAACCGATTCGTATGAGTAATATCCTTTTCTTACCATTTGTATCCAATGTTCTTCCTTTTTTTTAATAATATAGACGAACAAACTACACTTGATGGAAAATGTACAAGAAAAGAGCGTACTCCTACCTTAAAGGCCGGCAACGCACTTGTGACTCTTAAGTTGCGGATGTCCATGGGCAACGGTAGTCACTTACCATCAGGTGACCCGTCTATTCGTTTGACCCCAATCGCATAAATAAGAAAAAAATTACAAACTGGAAATCTGCAACTCAAGAGTAGTAAGTCGCCTTTGAGGGTAATCAGGGATGGGGGGATGCGGGATGGGGTAAGAATGGAAGGGGGAAGAAGGAAGACGGGGGTGTTGGGCCTCTGGAAACATCACTAATTTCGGGGTAATGCAACGGTTTTCTTTGAGGCTGTGGTATTGCACCGGTCGAGCCGGCCCATTCGTGGCTATGCGTGGCTCTACCAATCAATATACACACTATTTTTCCTTCTTTAAATCCTTAAGTGTCTGGTTGACGGTAATAGGCTTATATAACATTAGTCTAATTTAGCAAAGTATTGGTGTTTAATACACGTCTCCCTACGAGTGTGGATATGTATTTCTTGACTGTGATTTGCTTTGTACCACGTACTTCCCTAAGTAGGGCAAGGCTTAATATATGCATACGTCCATTACCAATGACTCATTATTTATCAGAAAGTTTTCCACATAACGTTGTTTTACGAGTCACAGATAAATGTAATAAAAATGGCCAGATTAGAAAAAAGTTTACGTTTAACTGCCGCTATGGTGATGAAAAAGATTACTAATTAAGGACTGGTTCTATGGTGAATGTTAATATGACGTTGTGTCGTAGAACGATTTATGACATTATTCTTTACGTTGACATTGGTGATAAAGTCATAAAATACCTTTTAAGTATATTATTTCTTCTCTTCTCTTTTTTTTTTTAATATAATGTCCTCTATACGAACAATTTATATACCGCGGGAAATTTAAAAATAAACATGCAAAGAACACTTAAACTGGGATAACGTCATTTAGTTTACATTAAGTGATAATCATCAACATGATACAAAATGTACTCGTTATTTGAGCATCTCATTCTTTCGTCATTTAAAAATATACAAATGTGATACAACAACATCTGACATATAACTTAATCTGTCTTAATGTAAGTTCACACGCGCGTACAACTGAATTAAAGCGGCGTCAGGTACGAGCGGCGCCCTACGAGATACATGAGATGATAGACGGACGGACAGACGGACGCGTGAAGCGTAAAAGTGGCTCAGAGTTACGTGTCTGAGAAGGTGGTACAATGAGTTGACAAGAGTGGAGAGATAAACTAAATAATGGTTAAGAATATTTGCATTTAGAATATTAGTCATTTATAATTGTACATACGTACACTCACGCCTGTATCGACTAAGGGGTAGGCTGAGGTGTATTAAACACCCACATTTTGCCAATTAGAATTTAGTCCACCTAACGCAATAGGGGGGCCTGTGAGACTGTACATAGACTGTCTGTGTTTGTACTCGTAATTGTCTTGAAAATAATTAGATTCTGAACACACTATAACAATGATGGTAGAATATAAATTTATATTTTTATACAGCAACCGTTTTAAAAAATCGACTGAATTCAAATAAATTGTTTTCAGATAAAGATATTTGAGTTTGTTTGTTTTTATATTAGCTTACAGGCTGTAAACAAGCACCATGTGTTTCCTGACAGAAAAAAAAAATATTCAGTATATTCAGTAAATATTCAATATCGATCGATCGTGTTGTGGGTTCGATCCCCGCTCGGGACAACAACACTTTGTGTAATCCTCAAATTGTTGTTCTGAGTCTGGGTGTTCTTTGTTTGAATATTTGTAAAGTCCCCCGCGACACAGGAATTAATCTTAATGCGGTAGTTGTCTTTTAAAAAAAATCAAATATTTATAAACATACATATTATAGATAAATAAAAGAAGTCGTTCTAAAAGTCATCCTTAACTTTAAGAAATAAAATTTACATTTGTATTAAAACTTCCATTTTCCAATTTATGTAACAATGTAAGTATAAACATAGCTTTCCCATCCAACAACTTGAACATACCATGATTATCTAAAATCTAAACAATAGGTAAAGTAGGGCGCAGCTCACGCAACCCGAGACGGGCAGACAGACGGACAACGAGGCGTGAAGCGTGAAAGTTTGTGCGTCAAGTTACTTGTGTCTGTGTAGATATGGTCCACGCTCCAGCCTCCAGAGATTTGATCTCGGGTTGGATGTCATTAGAGCTGCGGTTTTGTTTTCTCTCTATTCTACAAATATATCACACGGCCGAGTGTGTGATGTGGGGAGTTATTATTATTATGTTTTATGACTTCATCAAGCAGAGTTTGTTTGTACTAATCCGATTTGAAAATGTCTTCTTGCATTAGATAGCCATTTTATTTAGAATGGTATATATCATTAGGGCCTCGTCTCTTAGAATAGCAGCAGTAAATATAAGCGCAGGTGACTCTGCTTAGAATAGATAGATAACACTTTATTTGTATACCATTTTATAGTATCATAATTAATTATTTTCATTAATCACTATTATTATGATACACGTACCTGTGTACAATCAATACAACAGGCAACCTTAGGCTACGCCTAACCTACGGCTTGATTTATTTTGATATCTGAGATATTTTTTTAATCTTAATAGCAGGAGAATTATATTCTATAAGATTTCGAAATAACGTAATTGAAAAATACAGTAGACAGAAATTTAATAATGCATTCGATAATTAAATATTTTAATTATTTTAATTGATTTGTAACAACAACAAAACAAACAATGAATAATATATATAATATGAACAATGAATAATATATGGCAACAGCCAAGTCTAGAGCTATTCGCTAGGCTGTTGTTATTACTGCTGTTTGCGAACCTGAGGTTGTGATGGGTTTGGCTGTCTCTAAGCTCTCTAAGCGGCGGTATGCATTGCTATGACATCGGACTTCATATCAAGTGGTTGAGGGTGCAAAAGCGCCCTGTTGTACTTATTAAACATATATTAAAATTCTACTATGAACTATTCCCACTGCACCTTACTTGTTCTTATATAACATAGATTATCATGACACACATATAGAGGCTTAATACACAGTTATAACAACAAAACAAACTAATGGTTGCTAATCTACCATTTCCTACTAACTGTACCAGTATTTCTGCAACACTCTCACCAATATTGAAATGCCTGTCTTATACACTTTATCTTATAAGATTTACAGTCTGATTTCCTATGTTTGGAAGTTGTTTTATGATAGTTTGTGATACGTCATTAGGTGTTATTATCGTTTAAATGTTTCCCAGCGTAATGACTCGCACATAGTAGTCACTTTCCTTGCTTGTCTTGTATGATGGAAAATTGCGTAAGATTGCAGAAGACGTCGAGTGTGCCTCGTGGTGTTTGTAGAATAGAGCAACACCATATACTCCCGTGGGTGTTGTAAAAGCTGACTATCGACTGTTAACTTTCAAACATTAGTAGAACTAGGTTATGGTCGGCAAAATGTCCCATCTCTGGGAGAGAAGCTGGACACGGGGTTTGTCATGTTGTGTATAGGAATTGTTTTAAATTATTTAAGGTACGTTTAATTCAATGCTATGGCCTGTCTGATAGTTAGCTAATGGAAATTTTTATTAATAAAAAACATACTAGCAAAATATATTATCAGTTTCGTTTTATTTGAAAGAGAACAGAAATTAATCATACTTTTTTTTATTTTGGTTGTCAATAAGACAGTTAAACATTACCTACCAGTAACTTAGTAAAGTAAGTTAAAACAAAGTCAAATACATATAAAATAAGACTTCATTGGTTTCCTTCATCGATAAAATACGCCGTTAATCTTTTTTTTTGCACCTAGGAACAATGGTTTCAAACGCGTATTGCTGAATCTAATAAAATTAAGAAAACATATATTGCAATGTCTAGCTAAAAACTTAAATATATACATAGATAAACAACAAAAATATAATATCATCGTGAATTGATGTACCCGATAATAATAATAATAAATGATAATGAAAGCGACCTCTGTAGCCTATAATAAACATTCCTTAGCGGCCAGGATAAATAGACCCGTATTAGTCGACAACATTAATGCCAGGAAATCTCAACTTAACTCAGAATTTCAGAATTAAACTAACTCAACAAAAGCTCACCATTAATTGGTATACAGTAAAATAGATCTACGATACCTAGACACCCATCCGCCTACATGTACTAAGACATTAGGTGCCACGTTATACTAGAAATAATGAATACGAGCACTCTAAATTGGCTTCGTTAGCGGCCTTCATTTTGGATGGCAATAAAAGTCCAATTTATTGCGGGCTCACTATAATAATAATAATGTTGAAGGTGTAATAATATGAACCTTTTTATTAGGGTCTGGTTTTAATTACATTGCTGTACTCAAGAAATACATGTATTTTTGAATAGCAACTAATTTTCTCGGAAATAAAATTTTGCAGTCAAGACTTTTACTGCGTATTGCTAATAAATTTAAAGTTAGTGTTGCTATTACCTTTACATGGAGTTATATTTTAAGAGTAAAACCAATTTTAAATATTTTTTTAAAGTGTAAATGTCCTACGGCTCAGCTCAGCTCATCGGAAAGAAGAACCCTTCAGACCTTGGTCGGCTGATCAATGGGCCATCACACTGGGCAAATACGTGTGAGTCCATATAAAATCTAGCTATAATAATTAGTGTAATTAATTTGTAGAATATATTATACTGCCACTAACTAAATTTATACTCGAGCCTTTGTCATCGTCGTTGGTAAGCAGAGGTGTATGAAACTCCCATATTTTAGCCCATCCACCACCCAACTTTAAAATAAAGCAGATAACCGCCTGCTCAATGTTTCAATCCCTATGAGCAATACTTAAAAAATATTCATAATTTCCGTGGTATCGTATGATCAAATCCTGATTTGGAGACGATGAGAACGCCGCAGGAGAACAAAAAAAAAATTAAATCCGTTCGACTATTAGAGATAGATTAGAAATTACATAACACACATTAAAAAATCCATACAGTCAAACATAGAACCTCCTCCTTTTCGGTTAAAATACTAAAGAAAATATAATGCAAAGACGTAGTGTCTTTGCATAGATGTGGGGTACTGCTAGTTTAAAATTAAATACAAATCCAAATATATACATCCGCGGTTATGCGACATCCAACCAACTGAGAAGAAATAAACACAAAAAGTCCAGTAAAGAATATAGTATATATAGTAGTATGTCTTCTTATACATATATATTGGAAGCAATAAAATCTTATTAAATAGTACATATTTGTCTAATAGCTGACTGCGGGTGGACTCCGAAGGTAATTGCTGTCTCACGGCATGCGGCAGTCGCATAGCACAGCATCGCATGTGTCCTGGATCGAACCATAGGCTAATGACGTGATAGCTTGCCTATAATATCTGTATAGAAAGTAAACAAGGTATACTCACACCCATACCCACGTAGAGGTAGGCACTGGCGTCTAAGTCGGCCACTTTTTACCAACTAAAATTTAGTCACACTTAGTTAATAAGACGGAATACCCGGCTGACGGTAGTAGGCTTGCCTACTACCGTCAGCCGGGTATTATATAACCGTATATATGTATATATATATACTTTTCGATATATAAACGTCCGATTAATTAGTTGGGTTTCCCCTAATTACTACACCAAGAACTATATGGCTAATATTTAATTTCCATCTCAATTTGTTGACTAATTTTATACCCTATGACATTCTGATTTTAATAATAACTTGCGTGATGAAATCCACCAAGCCGTCTAGACTGTAGGGCGTCACATGGAAATGTCATACATACTTATTACATACATATATACGAGTATATACGAGCATATACGAGCAAATATACATACATACATGCTGGAAAAACCACCCTCCTTGCGTTGACAGTTTAAAAACTCGAATACCTTGTCAAAAAACTAATTACGTGCCATATAACCGTCATAATCATTATTTTTTAAGTATTAGTCAATGTCAGTCAGGACTGGTGGGATGCGGTGAGGGGAAAGAAGATGTGGGATATGGAGATGGGAAACGGAGAGGGGGATTAGGTGAGAGGAAAGAGGATTAGGGGATTAAGGTCTCCGGAAACCTCACTAACTTCTAGGAAATGCAACGCAAGCGTTGTTTCACAACCGGTATTCTGTAACGCCGTAGTATTGCACCGGTCGATCCAAACCCTTCGTGCCTAAACATGGCTCTACCACTGTTAATGCATTTAGAACTTATGATGGAATAAGAAAACTCACGTATTATGAACCCTAAACACAGCACACTCCCTTCTTGGGTACGTATTCATAATAAAAATATACCGTATTTCTAGTAAATATTTAAAAAATTGTTGCCAATCGCATAAATTTACTGCGAGTTAACAACTGTGACACAGATTAATACAAGCCATGGAGTAACATAACTGTACTATCAATCAATCCTATCCTAAGAAACTTATAATGAGTGCAGCTTTTGCTTTACCAAGATTACTATTATTGAGACGTTATTATAATTAACTCAGTTGTTAAACAATTTGTGTAAAATATTTTGATCAAATCTTATTAATGTTGTAATTGTACTCTATGCTGTCAGGCATGAATAATACAATTATGGTTACAAAATGACTTGTCGTTTGTTATTATCGAGGTGGTCCATTACCTCTTATATGTTATATGCCTTGAAACTGCTATTGAAGTAGCGTTTTTTTACACGTTTTTAACGTTATCGTTATTTATTAGACTTTCTTAAACTCATTTAGAATTATGGGATCCTTTTGGGTTTAAACTTAGTCATCAACGGTAGTCAAATGCTGTTAATTTATATTTAAATGAAATGTTGAAATCAACATCACACACCATTACGTTTTTATTCAGGCTGTTTACATTACAGTCGATTATAATCAACTACTACACTACCTATGTGTAACAATAACAAGTAGTGAAATACATTGGTGTTGTTCTGAAGACAGGACAGGTCAGAAGTATCCGAAATCTTCGTGATCTCTGTAAGAAGCAAGGCGCGGGCTGTTGTCTCTGCCTTCCCCTATAAGCGGAAGGTGCTATATTATTTATGTATTATAGAACACCCCCGTGACACAAGTATCAATCCTAGTGCGGAAGTTGTCTTTTTATAAATCAATCAAATCAAATCAGTTAGTACAAATTAAGATAACCTCATAATATGTAATGATTATATAACATGAATAGTAAAAGTAAAAGATGAAAATTTGTCCGTTTATGCGGTCTTTTGATACTGAATTTAATATTTTGCTACACTAGAGCTTCTTGGTAATATATTAGATGCATAACACAATATAAAAATGTATGTCCTCTATTGATATTTTTTTCATGACTTTAGTTAAAATATCAAAAAATGCAAGCTAAATATGCCAACTTTCTTTAGATTTATGGCAATGATTGCTCATAAATATGTTTTACAATTTAAGATCGTGCAAGAGCACTAATAAAGACAGAACACGTTATCAACGTTTATCAGCTATATTTTAATTTCCTTCCCAACCTAACCTACGTTTATGCTAGGGGAAATAGCAGTTTAATAACAGTTGATAATTGTTTAATACGCTATAATAACGGTTGCCGGTGGTTTTACCTCCACACGTGAGCATACTTGTGCTTTTACTTAATTATGAATTGTATAAATGTGAAAGCTTCTACTGTGGGATCGAAATAAAAAATATTGTTTAATTATATGTAACTAGGACGTGTCACTCTACTGTTAGTTAATAACTTATCAAGAGATAAAACTTGATCCGTGACCGTTCTTCCAATTACTTCTAGATACTCCAACCAGTTCTTCCAATTTCAGGATATTTCTTTCTTTGTCTATTCCCTTTTCTTCCTCAATATGGTTATTTTCCCATTTCTTTCCTAAGGGCAGTGATGACGGCTATAGACTTGCCCCATTTACGTAAGTAGTCCTAAACTATAGTTAGCATAAAGTGAGCGATGACAATGGTTATTCAGATAATGTGAATAAATAAATAAATATAATAAAAAATAAGCTTAAGTGTATGTATGTATCTATAAATACGCAATCTTTGTTAAGAATTGTTTTTTCAATAAAACAAGAATCTGATATAATATGTAATCGTTATTTTTAATTAAAAAAAAAAATCGGAAACCCAGGTTCAGAGCTAAAGCCAATGCATAAAACTATAAAACCACAATTTTGACCCCTTTATTTTACCATAAATCATTACCGTTCACATGGCATCCTCATAAATCTTTCATAAATCTTTCATAAATCACGTTTGCATGCAACTGAAAAGACGCATTGTATAATACAATGTATGGAATATCCAGCAGGAATCTGTAATGGCCGACTTTACCTAAAATAGCAAATCATTTTGGATGACTTTAGTCGGCAAAGCGTGAATGCAAACACGTTTTATTACACATACATTCTAGTGGTGATAAGCTAGCGGTAACCGGTACCTGATAAATCATAGTGTGGGTCAGACATTTTCGTCATGTATCATCAAAGTCATCACCAACAACAGAAATAATACGTTCACCGGTATAGTAGTATTTATTATAGTAATATTAATTAATATATTTCATGAAGAGTAAAAGAGATACTAAAATACTTGTATGTACATATATGTATGTCTATAGCGCGCAAGTGGTATAGTTTAGTATCTCCTTTAGTCTTGGAACTATTAATTTAAAAACTTAATGCACAATTAGCAAATAGGCCAAAATGAATATGATAGTCAAAACACACAATTACTTAGATAAACAGAGTTACAAGTAAATACTACACTATATATGTATATACAACAGGTCCATAAATTATACATGTATAAAAATATATATTCATAAATAATTGCGTTACAAAAACACACACAAATTACAAAAATCCTTTTAGGAATTAAGAATTAAAAAAGAGCTCATAACCTTTAAATGGCTGAGGAGATTTTCTCGAAAAATCGCCAAGAATACTCTCATTTAAAATATCATATGAATCTGTTTTTCCGTTCAGGAGCTATAATGGTTGGAAAATAATACCTTAGTAATAATTTAATTGTAACAGTCTAAACACTAAAGGATTTAGATACAAGTGTTAAAAATTTCCTTAGTTCCCTAACGTATAAAAATATACAATGATTGATGATGATTCTATAATTATGTTTACCGAAAACTGAACTGAACAATTAACTTTGACCTGAAACCTGTCTTCGTGCTTGAAAAGGCAATGCTAATTGATCAATAAGTAAACATACTATATACGGTAAGAAATTATAGATTATTTCTCGCTATTAATATCTGTTACCACCAACAGTTGATGTAGTAGGAAACAAATAATTAAACATAAAGATAAAAGATAAAATAGAGACAAGATAATTAGATTTCTCGTCTGGTTTGAAATCAGCTTTCTCAGTTTACCTTAAGAAATATTGACAAGTAAATTCGCTGTTAAATTATAGCGAGTTTCATATCGACGATAACATGTTTAAATTCGTCTTTCAAATCTTTTATTTTTTTCTTATATATAATTATTCATTACTTTTACTCGTTGTCAAAAATCACTTCGCCTAATATTGGCGTCCTCGGTGTTTATTGAAACTTTAGTTATTTCATTCCAAGCGCGTTGCTGGATATCAGATTTTTCTGATGTGAAATTGCTTAAGAAATTAATATTACAGGTATATTACAGGTAGTAGGCATTACTTCATATTGAAAGACGGCAAGAGTTATTTTGTAAAATTTGAGCCCTAAATTCTTGAAGTACAAATGCACTGAGTACATATAGCCTTCAGGTCCATTCG
The DNA here is from genome assembly GCA_947561695.1 of Tyria jacobaeae. Taxonomy (NCBI): domain Eukaryota; kingdom Metazoa; phylum Arthropoda; class Insecta; order Lepidoptera; family Erebidae; genus Tyria; species Tyria jacobaeae. Next base: position 18,927,972 of record OX387224.1, on the reverse strand, counting down.
TGACCTTACCAATTCAAGGATCAGAATAATCAAAGCGTAAAGAATATTAATTGTTGTTATATAACGTCTTTTGTCTTTAAGTACCGCGATAATCGATTCTACATAGCGCTCACGGTTCATCTTAAGAAAAAGAACTGCTGCGAAGGAATTTTGTTGTTTTGCGTACCATACGAGTCTCTTTTTTGGACTAGACTACGGTCCATCTCTTCCTTTGGTTGTCGTAAAAGGTGACTAAGGGATCGGACTGTTATATATCAGACAGCATATAGACAGTTTTACATTATCCGGATGTCGGCTACATAAATTTTACTAAATTAATGATCGCAAAAAGTGGGTAACCCTTCTGGGATATAGGAGTGAGTGTATTTATATATGCCGTTTTTCTTCTTCTTCTTTCCTGTGCCGATCGGGGAAAAATTGGAATTCACTACCAGCCCACGTTTTTCCTTCCCACTTTGATCCTGGGTCTTTTAAGCGGGGCGTGAAAAGCATCTCACCAGGCCGCCATAGTGTGGGTCACCATACTACATTGACTAGACATGCAATGAGGATGATGACCACCACTCTTGGACTCCATTTATTGCTTACTATCAATCAAAGTGGAGTCATTTTTTACTTATAAGCCTACAAATAAAAAAAAAGAAATGCTTTTCCGTACTTGCAGCAATAAGCCTCCTTTGATCTTCATGTTAAGAGTAGATTTTTGAACATTACTGCATAACCACTAACTTATAATAATATTCTGATAATAATTATATTATCTCCGTATGTTCATAAAGAACTAATAAGGCTTAGTTCAAAGAATCCATATACTCCAGGGTCACAAATAATTACAACCCAATCAAGAAGTAAACCTAAAATTAACTGTAATCAACGGCCAGATCCGAATTTTGTATAATTAAGAGTAACGCTTCGTAACTAAAATCAATGTTATAATTTAGTCATTTGAATTTTATTATTCTTTCGGAAGGTTTCTGGTCCGATGCATGAGGTCATTGACACTTAAACTCTTCAATTAATAGAAGCATAACATTAAAATCTGATTTTCGATGGTTCTGATGAGCAATGTTCTGCCTCCGACATGCGTGAAGATTGAACTCAATAAAATAATGATTCAAGGTTTGAATTCTATGGTTCAACGCTCCAACTGCAACGTACAAATAGAATTAAATCGGTGTATTTTGTGATGGTAAATGGTCGCCGTACCTAATGTTAGTTGAAACAGCAGGAAGGTCATTCTCTATGCCCTTTTTGAAAGTAAGGTCATACAATAATTTGATCATTTGCATACCATGTCATATTTAACTTCTATATCAAAAACATTAAAATCATAGTATATTTATAATATTTTGAGTTTTTCAGAAGATGGAGAACAAGTAAAAGTGTTAAGAAGAGACATAAAAACCGACTACTTCTTACTAACTTTATCTCTTGTTCTTGTTTACTTGTATCACATCTTGTTTCACACACACACACACATGCACACCTATGTCACTTCCAATATTAAGACAATTCAAAAGATACCTCATATGTGCAATATTCATCAAGCTGTCTAGGCTACAGAATAATCTCGATACACAAGACCCTACTTCTTGCGCAATGAGAAAAAATCCAAAACAATCAATTCGAGTCCACTGTTGCTCCATATAGGTTAGCCACGTTTGTTTCCATACATATACACAGTATTAATGTGAATTAATAACTGCATTTTAGATAAGCATTTAAGATAAAAGAAACAACTTCAGTGTGATCACGATCACCCATGACAGCTTCCGAATAATTTGAAAAAATCTTGATTATGCATAATTAAAACATAACTGAGACACTTTGATACCGTATAATCACCGTCAAATAACTGCAATGACTTCATTAATATCAAAATAAAAACATTAAAGCACTTCCACATCAAATATTTGTCTTAAAAACTTCCTTCGTTTTAACCAACTTCAAAAAAGTTTACGTTCTCGATTCGGTCGTCTGTTCTTTTGTGTATTTGTTACCGCATAATTCCGTCTATCATATTCCGTCGTAATTTAATAACTGATTTAGAGAATGTATGCTTCCCGTTTGGTCCTGTTTAAAATTAAGGGACGAAAAATATATGTCAAACGATGTCTTCGTAATTTGTGAACATATTTTAATATATATATTTTAAATGAATTAGTTGTTGTTAAGGCCCAAGCCAGTTACAATTTTAAATTGTTAAGTGGAAAATTAATACATGAAGCATACAGCTCTTTACGATGTATCATGAATAATCATGATAGGTGTATTTAAGTATTTATATACTTTTTTTAATTAACAAAAGATATATATCAAAACTATATTCCGGTAACGTTATTTAACGTTATTAACCTAAATAACCGTTATTATCGTCGCGTGGGTAACGGGATCGTTAATGTAATTGACAATCGTAATGTTTTAATTGAAAGTGATACTGGTTTGGGAATTGTAAAGTGCTATGGGATTGTGATAGGTGTGCTTTTTGTTGCGGAAATATCGTGTCACATAAAACTAAATTACTTTATTTTATAAATTGTACATACCTACTGTAGCCCATTAACCTCTTTGGTGTGTGAGAAGAGGCTGATTTTTTTAGATTGTTGATATTGACAAAAAATATAGAATAGAAGACAAACGTTAGAGAGGGGGCAGAAGAAGATGATGTCTTGAAGCCGTATAAAATATTTTATATAATATACTTGTAATTTATGTTGCTGAAGAATTACTTGTACAGATTTATTTCAAAAGATATTTTTCCCGTAAACTTGAAATCCACGATTTCGACTGTACCTTTTTTTTTTTTTTTTTTAACGTGTGGAAATCCCCTCGGACCGTCACCCCGCCGGGGTTTGCGGCGGGGCGGTGTGTCGGAATCGAACCGACTAAAACCACACGGTGTGCCACTCTGCGCCTGAGACGGAAGGGATCCGGGAACTGCTGATATTAAGACATCCGGACCCCTCCCAGCGCTTGCCCGTACTGAAGCGGGCACCGTCCGCTGTTAAACTCTAATTAGGCGACGTACGGCACACGCGTACGTCATCCCCTCGCGGGTGGCCACTAGAGCGGATGGAGGGGAAAACCCGTCCCGACCATCCGCGGCCACACTCAGGGCGGCATGAGGCGCTGATAGGCGCGCCTACGCCGCCCAGTTCGCCGGCGGCGGATTGGGTCCGAGTGGATATCGTCCTCCCGGGCCTTCTCCGCCGCCTCCTTCTGGGAGATGACATCTTCACAGAAGGTTGCGACCGCGGTAAAACTGCTATCGCTACCGGCCATGGAGCGTATGACGGCCGGTAGCGAGAGATCTCCTCCGATGACTGCAGTGAGGGCCCGGCGCTGCGACTCCCAAGCGGGGCAGATCGCCAGCGTGTGCTGGGCCGAGTCTTCACTGCAGTCGCAGTGGTGGCAGGCGGGACTCAGTTCCCTCCTGGCGACCGAGTGCAGGTACTTCCCGAAGCAACCATGCCCGGAAAGCACCTGCGTCAGCCGGAAGGAAAGGGTCCCGTGCTGCCGCCCTGCCCACTCGAGGATGACCGGCCGGAGAGCCTCCACGGCGGCAAAGCCAGCGCGCGGAGTCTCCAACCGGAACGACCAACTAGCCATCGTGGCTCGACGGGCGGCTTCACGCCACTCGCGTACCTCTTCGGGCGGAGGGCGAAAGCCATACTCCGCCCGATATTCAGCCACCCGTCGATATACTTCGGCGAGCACTTCCGCCTCCAAATCCCACGGGGGTGTTCCAGCCAAGGCGCACGCCGCCTCGGTGGACACCGTGCGGTATCCGCGTATGGCTCTGACCGCCAATAGCCTTTGAGGCCGCCAGAGGCGCGCCTTGTTCTGGGCGGTCAGAGCCGCCACCCACACCGGTGCCCCATACAGCGCCATCGACCGGACCACCCCCGTGTAGAGGTGTCGCGTTGCGACGCTGGCTCCACCCAAGTTGGGCAAAAGTCGCCCAAGGGCAGAGGCAGCGTCGACCAGCTTCGGACCAAGCTGTCGGAAGTGCTCGTCGAAGAGCCACCTACCGTCGAGTATCAGGCCCAGATACCTCATCTGGGCCCGAACCGGGACGAGGACCGAGTTGACCTCGATGGAGGCACCGGCGGGTGGACCACGACGGGGCCCATGGAACAAAAGGGCCTCCGTCTTGTCCAGGGCCACCCGTAAGCCCAGTGCCTCGATGCGCCCGACCACCAAAGAAACACCCCTGGTGGCCAGGCGCGCCGCCTCTTGGAAGTTCACCCCCCGGGCTGTGACCAATGTGTCATCAGCGTAGCAAATTACGCCCAGCCCGGGGGGGAGGCGACCTCGTAGGACCCAGTCGTACCCCACGTTCCACAGGAGTGGTCCAAGGACAGACCCCTGCGGAACGCCGCACGACATGGGTCGCCGTCTCAAGACGCCCTCTCGGTCCTCGTACACGACGGTACGCTCCTCTAAATAGTCTGCCACCAGCCGCCTCAGGTACTCTGGCACCCCGTGGTATTGGAGTGCTTCCCTGATGCAGCTGAATGGCAGACTATTGAATGCGTTGGCGATGTCCAGAGACACCGCCAACAGCACGCCGCCACAGCTCACTGCCTCTCCGGTCACGGCCCTAAGGCGCATCACGGCATCGACCGTCGAACGCCCCTCCCGGAACCCGAATTGGGCGTCCGACAGGTCGGGGCCCACCTCGCAGAGGTGCCGGACGATGCGGGCAGAGAGTATCCTCTCAAAAAGTTTACCCGCCTCGTCCAGCAACACGATGGGCCTATAGGCCGCGACCGAATCGGCAGGCCGTCCCGGCTTCCTCAACAGGACCAGCTTCCCGCATTTCCAGCACTCTGGGAAGCGTCCGGACGCCAGGCTAGCGTCCAATACTTCCCTGAGGCGGTCCGACATATGGTCGAGGGCTCGGGCCATCACTCGGGCTGGTACCCCGTCCGGCCCGGGGGCGGTGTTCTTGGAACGGATCCGTAGAACAGCCGCCCCAACCTCCGATTCCCTAACGGGCGGCACATCGTCCTCTCTACCCCCGTCGTCTCCGACCGCGTAGGCCATCGACGGGGGTGTGTGCTCCGCCCGCTGCGGGAAAAGGCCCTCGACCACTTCCTGCAGGAAGCTGGTCTGGAGAGTCTCGGTAAGGGGGGGGGCCGACGTGCGGAGCTTCTGACGCACCGCACGGTATGGGCGACCCCAGGGGTCACGGTCGAGACTCTCCAGCATCTCCTTTCTCTTTGCGTCCTTGGCGCGGCAAATGGCCAGCTTCAGAGTTTTCCGCGCTTCGCGGTACTCCTCGTGAAGCTGGTCCTCCTCACCGTCTCCGCGGTGACGCCGCCGGCTGTGAGTGTAGGACCTCCGGGCACGAGTACAAGCCGCACGGAGGTCCGCCAACTCCTGGGACCACCAGTAGACCTCCTTCCTTGGAGGCCGACGACCCTGGATACGGGGCATGGCCGCATCGCAAATCTGCGTAATCGCATCGCGAAAGCGGCCAGCCCCCGCATCGACCTCCTCGGTCGGGGCCTGCGGAGACAGCCAAGAGTGAATAATGGCCGCCTCCTCTAGTAGGTCCCTGTCCAGCTTGGCAACAGCCCACCGCGGAAAACGGGAATTACGCCGCGCCGCGTGACCCCTACTGGGGCCCTGGGACCGGGAGAGCTCAAATCGGATATACAGGTGATCCGAGAGCGTCTCAACCTCTTCCAGGACACGCCAGTTCCTTACTCGTGCGGCAACAGCAGGGGTAGCGAACGAAAGGTCCACTATCGACCCACCCTGCTGTCGCACGCACGTGTGGGTGGAGCCTCTGTTTAGTAAACAGAGGCCCACCGAAGCCGCCCACTCCTCGACGGCCTCGCCCTTGGCGTCCGTCCCGGGGGACCCCCATGCAATGGATTTTGCGTTGAAGTCCCCCAGCACGAGGACGTGCCCAGACGCTAATCGCCGCATCGAGGTCTCCAAGCTGTTAAGGAAGACCTCGAAGTCGCTCAAACTCCGGTTGGGGGAGAAGTATACACCGTAAACGGTGATCCCCCCCCACTCGGCGGCAACATATCCAGAGCCCTTGTCTCTAAGCGACAAGGGCGGGGAATGAGCCGCCGCGGAACCGACGACTGCCACGGAGCCGTCCCAGTCACCCATCCAGTTTGGACGGGGAGGAACGAAGTAGGGCTCCGCGACTACGGCAACACCGATCGACCACTGCGCCATGGTTTGCAGGAAGAGATCCTGCGCCGCGGCGCAGTGGTTTAGGTTCGTCTGGACAAGGAGGTTGGAGACGTGGTCCATTACTGGATCGTCTCTACAACCTCCATGGACGTCGACGTGGACAGACGGACAACGTCGGAGGCAGCCTGGGCCGCTAGGCTAGTCCCCGACGTCTGCCGAGAAGCGCGGGAAGGCTTGCAGCCCCCCTGCCCCATCTGGTGATTGGCGGGCTTATTGCCCGCCGCACACATAGGGCAGTGAGGGGCGGCAGAGCACTCTGCCGCCTTGTGCCCCGGTCGACCGCAGCGGAAACATAATCCGCTGCAGTCGAAGCAGCTGTCACATTTGATGCGGGTGTGTCCCGCAACCAGGCATTTGTAACACCTCATCGGTCTCGCCGCCAGAACTGTAACTCTGGCGCTAACGAAACCGATGAGGATCCTGCCGGCGTCGCCCAAAATTTTGGCCGACGCTACGGGACAGCTGATCCACACCGCACCAAGGCCTCCCGGACCGGGGCGGATGGTGCCGACTTTGATGTTTTCCGCGTTGCACTGCGTCCTTTCCTGGACTGCAACGCGGACATCATCAGTAGTAACGGAGTCGTCCAGGCCCGAAATGCGCAGCTCCGCGCACTTCGTGGGCCTGGAGATCTTCACACCATCCGTGGCTGCGAAGACTCCCCTCAGCTTCTCGGCGAAGGTATCCGCCGTCTTTGCGCCATCGGCCCCAGGGAACTCGAGGACCCGAGCTCCCGTCTGGGCTAGGCGCAAGCGGACCCCTGCCGTCCCGAAATTGCCGGCGAGACAGTCCCGTGCCGTCTTAAAGACGGCCGCGTAGGACAGCCCGCCGGTAGACGCCTCTGGCGACACGGTGACTACAACAGCCGCGGTTTTAGGCGGCTGTAGCTTCCGCGGCTTTTTTCTGGCCACCGCCACCGACGACGACTGCGGGCCAGAGGCCGCCTTTTCGGCAGCCTTCTTGGCCCGCTGTCGGGACTTTTTCGACTTTGGCCCCCCTACTACCTGCCAACCCTCATTGGAGGGGGCAGATGTGGAGGGGCCAGGCAGAGGTGTTGGAGTGGGGGGCGGAGGCAGCTCCGCTCCAGCCGTAGCCACCGTCTTCGGCGCAGCAGTCCCGGCTGGAGCTTTCGCCCCCCGCCGCGTCTTGCGAGCGGCGGCAGAACCCGGGACCGACGTCGCCGCCGCGTAGGACACTCGACCCTCCACCACGGGAAATGTGGTCGGTGCCGACGCGGCCTGCGGCCTCGGCGCCGCAAGCGGCGGCCGAACAACAGGGGCCGGAGGCAGCCTCGCCTCCAGACCCGCAATCCGCCCGTCCACCAGATTTCCCATCGCCTGCAGCATGTACCGCAGCATCTGCTGCAGGACGTCTTCGGAAACTCCGGTGACAGTAGGGGCCGGCTGAGACGTAAACGGGGCAGGCCGGGACGCAGACGGGGCTGGCCGGGACGCAGACGGGGGGGCCGGCCGCGACGTAGACGGGGCCGGCTGGGACGCAGACGGGGCCGGCCCGGAAGCAGACGGGGCCGGTCGGGACGCAGACGGGGCCGGCCGGGACGCAGACGGGGACGGCCGCGACGTAGACGGGGCCGGCTGGGACGCAGACGGGGCCGGCTGGGACGCTGACGGGGCCGGCTGGGACGCAGACGGGGCCGGCCCGGAAGCAGACGGGGCCGGTCGGGACGCAGACGGGGCCGGTCGGGACGCAGACGGGGCCGGCCGGAACGCAGACGGGGCCGGCTGGGACGTAGACGGAGCCGGGTTCTCTCGCTCAGGGCGCTCCGCCCTGAATTGGGCGAACTGGGCGCTCAGTTCCGCCACCTGCCCCGTCAGGTAATCGTTGGCCGACTGGAGGCGAGACACGTCCCCGATTAGGGTCTCTATGACCCCCGCCACTGACGATTTCGACTGTACCTACCCCAAGCAAGTGCAACCAACCCTGAAGTGAAGCGGGGTTAGAGGCGACATTAACACCCACTTTTTACAAACCATCATTTACGTAATAGGGGTCATATATATTGACGTCATCTGGCGCCGTAGGACTGTATAGATACTCTGATAGATATAAGCCCGATCCCTTAGTCACCCTTTACGACATCCACCGAAAGATTCTTCTTTACCGAAAGCCACACAGAAACTGTCAAAAAGTTATTCTAAATTTATAAAACCTAACTCAATGCAAATATATTAATACATAATTAATTATTATTATTATTTGATTTTTATACTTACACAGTGTGACTAAGGCAATAGTATACATCGCAAAGCAACGCCATTTATTTATCTCTCTAGCTTATAAGAGTAGCACGTATTGCGGTATGCAAAAGTATCCAAATTCATAATACCAATTTTCTGTGAATATTTATTTATATTATAACGTTATTGTAATGACAATAACGTTATAAGGTCAGAAGGTTCATTGTGCACCTCAAGTTACATGACTAAACAATATAGTCCATCAACGGTTGTCTGTAAGAGATCGATAAGACCGCCCATTGTCATACTATATTTTCTTCTATGTGCCCTATATTTTGGTGTGCAATAAAGTATACTCTATGTATCTTTTAGTGGAAAAGGATTATTATGAAATTCGTTTTGTGGATATTTCGAACTCTGGGGTTATACCATCAATATATCCGTTTTTAAACTCGCTAATCTCTGGAACTATCAGTCGGACTTCAATGACGCTTTTCGTATTGTATAGAGTAATAATCGAGGCATAATATAGGCTATACAACATCACGCTATATCACTTAGGAGCAGTGCATAAACGCATGTGAACCGCGTCAAAAAAATGATTGTGTGGCCCATAGGCATATAACACGGGTCTACCCATTTTAAAAAATATCTTCTTTGTATAAATAATATTCTAGGCTAAAAAAATCTTCTAATTTACAAGCTATGCCCCGCGATTCCATCTGCACTAAATTTAATATTGCACGTATGTTAATGTATAGAAATCTGCCCGAGTCGTAATATTTATGATTACATCTCAGCTCCCTTGGGTAGTAGCATAATTATGTAGTCTATAGCTTTCCTCAATAAACGGGCTATGCAAAAAAATAAACATCGGATTGGTAGTTTCTGAGATTAGCGCATTCAAACAAACGAACAAACTCTGCCTCTTTATAATATTAGTATAGATTTGATAACTTTATCACGTACAATGGTTTGTGTGTAGTAACATACGTAGTTTGCATGCGCCGCACATGCGCCTCCAACATGCGTGAGAATGCTCTATTGTCCGAGGATAACGGCTGCGTGTGCATCACATTTATATTAGACCCGAGACATCCTTGTGGATATTATTCTTGTCTTACTTTGTCTATATCCTTGTATCAGAGACTTGGACATACTCTGACCAAAATTGTGATGTTGTGAAGAACGGACAGGTCAGAGTCGGGCCTGCTGGTTAGTGGTTAGCGACCCTGACAGAACCTGACAAAAATGTGTGTAATCCACAAATATTTGTCTCGATTCTGACGTTGTTTTGTATGTTTGTCAAGTCCTTCGCGACCCAGGAATCATTTTTCTTTCGGGACTTGTAGAAAGAAAAGCAAGAAATGCCTAAAACCACTCTTTGTGTAGTTAATGTCTCTTAAGTTTTAATGTCAGTAGATGAAGCTCTCTTACTCGGCGAAACATAATTCATTACTTCTTTTCTGTAAGTAAGTATTATAACTCCAGTCGAGCCGGCCCATACGTGCTTAAGTACGAGTCTCCCACGTTAATGTATGTTTTTTTTTGTTTTTTTTTTTATACTATAGGGGGACAGACTCACTGCCAGCTCCTCCGGTACTTAGAAGACCACCAGCTCCTCAATGATCGACAATACGGCTTCCGTCAGGGTCGTTCAGCTGGTGATCTTCTCGTATACTTGACTCAGCGATGGGCACAGGCGATCGAGACCAAGGGGGAAGCGTTGGCCGTTAGTTTGGACGTGGCGAAGGCCTTCGATCGGGTCTGGCACAAAGCGCTCCTTGCGAAGCTTCCTTCCTATGGGCTTCCCGAGAAACTGTGCAATTGGCTCACCAGTTTTCTTACAGACAGAAGCATCAAGGTCGTTGTTGACGGTGCATGCTCCGACTCCAAGTCTGTTAATTCTGGTGTCCCACAAGGCTGTGTGCTATCACCCACGCTGTTTCTTCTGCATATCAACGACATGCTGCAGATTAGCAGCATCCATTGCTATGCGGACGATAGCACGAGTGATGCCCTTTACACCGGCCGCGCTAACATTTCTCGGGTAAACGTCATCGAAAGCCGATCCAAACTTGTGTCTGAAATCGAAACTTCTTTATCAAAAGTTTCAGATTGGGGTCGACTTAACCTAGTCCAGTTTAACCCCACGAAGACACAGGTTTGCGCGTTCACCGCTAAAAAGATGCCATTGGTCGTATCACCTCAATTTGAGAGCACTTCCCTAACTGCATCAGCCAGTATCGGAATCCTTGGCGTCGATATATCAAGCGAAGTCCAGTTTCGCGGTCACTTAGAGAGTAAGTCCATATTAGCCTCGAAGAAGCTTGGTGTGCTAAACAGATTGAGACAGTATTTTACTCCGGCCCACCGCTTGCAACTTTATAAGGCGCAGCTTCGGCCGCACATGGAATACTGTTCTCATCTCTATGCAGGTGCACCCCAGTACCAACTTCTGCCTCTTGACCGCATTCAACGGAGAGCGACTCGCATCATCGACTGCCAAGATATTTCTGATCGACTTGACACCTTGGCATTGCGTAGAGATGTAGCTTCACTCTGCATCCTCTATCGCTTGTATCATGGGGAGTGTTCATGGGAATTGTTCGGACTTATACCGGCTGCTTTTTTCCGCCATCGTCCTACGCGACAAAATATCCATCCCCATCACCTGGACGATTGGCACTCCACCACTGTGCGCTTCTCCAGAAGCTTTATGCCTCGCACAACCTGCTTATGGAACAAATTGTCGCCTGCCGTATTTCCGAACCGATACGACCTTCAAACCTTCAAGAAGAGAGCGTACCTATACCTAAAAGGCCGGCAACGCACTTGTGACTCTTGAGTTGCGGGTGTCCATGAGCGGCGGTAGTCACTTACCATCAGGTGACCCGTCTGCTCGTTTGCCCCCTATCGCATAAAAAAAAAAAAAAAAAAAGTGACACCGCTGTCCATGGACACTTGCAACTCAAGAGTCGCAAGTGCGCTGCCCGCCTTTGAGGGTGATGAGGGATGGGGATGCAGGGAGCGGAAAGAAGAGAGGGGGGATAAGGAGAAAGGAGATGAGGGGTGAGGAAAGGGGAGAGGGGGAGATGGGCCTCCGGAAACATCACTCGTTTCGGGGAAATGCAACGCAAGCGTTACTTCACAACCGGTTTTCTGTGAGGCCGTGGTATCGCACCGGTCGAGCCGGCCCATTCGTGTCTAAGCATGGCTCTAGCACTGAAAAATGTACATATGTGTGTGAGTGTATGAGTTTATATATGATTAGATTATACAGATAAAAGATCAAACTATTATACAAAGATAGCTATTTATCAACAGTTGCTGTACTACCTGTTTATTACATTTTTATATCATTGCTATGCGATTACAACTGTGTTAGGAGCTTATAGCTTTCGTAGTACCTACATTTACTTTGTAGTATAGTTTGCAAATTATGTTTTTGTAGTAAATACATTACACTTTCTTTAAATTATAACTTATCTGGTAAGCATTCAGAATACTGATGCGAGGATAAAACAGTATATATACAGTTATAGAGAGCCCGGATGGAAGCAATAGGTAGTGTCCACTATTACGTACATAAATTGAACCAAATTATGGTTAGCAAAAAGACCGTGACCGTCTGTCTGTTCGTCTGTTCCCCTATAGTATAAAAAAACGTGATGCAAATCATTCTATCGAAACTCGAATCTCCAGTTAAAAGAATTACAAAGGGCACCTGTTAACCGAAATTCGGCGCCGCCGGTCGTAAATACCCCGACGTTTCATTATCCACCCAATTTGTTTCTTTCCACCTCATAAATACTCTACTACGGAGACTTACATACGATTATAACCATTATTTATTGAGGAGAAAGGTGTATTATCTTGTGAAACGAGTCAGTTAGTGTATGTTATCAGTTTTCTAAGAAAGTATAAGGAGAAGATTATGTAACGTCTAATTGGATCTTTATAATATGGTGCTAATTTTCTTAAATAACGTTTTAAAGGGCGTTGACTCATACGTACAAGTTATCATTACTTTTCTAACAATTATAGTAAAATTTTGTTTACAAAACGAATCTGCTTTGTAAAAAATCTAGCGGTATGTTAAAACAATCTACACTCTATTTGTGACATAATATATAGGCATAACACCATCGCCTCATTATATTTTCAGGTTTGAGTAACATACTCACCTATCCACAATTTCTCTATTATAAAAGTACTAGCTTCCGCCCACGGTTTCGCCCGCGTAGTTTGTTGATAAAAAGTAGTCTTTGTCCTTCACTAAGGTACAAAGTATGCAAACATCAAATTTAATCAAAATCGAATCAGCCGTTTATCCGTGAAAATGTGTTAGCTTTTAGTCAGTCATACGATAGTAAGATTGCACCCATGCCGGCTTGCTTGTATTATTATGAAACATTGACATACATGACATAAAAGCCGCACTATGCTAATGAGATTTCACTTTTATGGCACCAAACGAACGAACCTAATAAAGCCAAAGATTTACATGACATGTCTAATGCATTCGACTGTTTTCATTTCATACTTTACATTATGTTAGAATAGAACAGTATGCGGCATAAGAAGAAAGAAAGAAAGAAAGAAAGAAAGAAGAAAGAAATAATGATGCATAATGACTTAAATAATAATATACGCGTAATATATCGTATATATATCTTCAGAAAGGATATAATTTATGGGCATATACACAAAAACATGATTTACAAAATAAAAAACTTCATAGTGTGTAAATGTGTTGTACTTCAGCGTAGTGTGTTGAGTCTTCTATTATTTCGGTACTATATTTTTTAACAACTATTTCAATCAAAAATATTGTGAAAAAACTAACCTAAATTTGTGAAAAAACGGCTTTACATAAAAAAATAAATCATGAAAATGATTGATTGATCTTACTCCGTTATAAATGCAAAAGATTTTATATATGTATGTTTGTTACTCAGTCATGCCAAAACGGTTGATCGGATCTGGATAAAGTCATCACAAAAATAGATTAAATTCTGAAATAGCTAGATTGAAGTCACTAGTAACATTTGTTTAGTACATTTTTAACGTTAACTGAACTGTACCAATTATGTACAAGTATCATGACTAAGGATAAACTTAGTTAATTACCATATAAACAGGTATTTTTTAAGAAAGTGTATTTTGCATGCACACCCATTGATGTGCTATGCAAAATACACTTACTACAAGCTATTGCGATGGAATTATGCAAACCAATAAGTCGTATTTATACAACTTGTGACGGTGATCGATCGGATGACCAGTTATCAGAGTGGTAGGACATAATGAAAATTCACAATAATACTTGCAGCTCTAAGTACAATCGACAACTTATTCTATAGCGCAAACAAATTACAAAGAAACTTAGAGCTGTTTAATCGAAATTGGATATGCGGCAAGATCGTGGTGTCGTAAGCACGACCGCTCGCTAAGCTATCTCAACATAGAATGCCGTCAAAGAGTACAATAGTATAGATAATATAGGCAGGCAACTCTGCATTTTTTTTGACATCACAGATCTCCCCCGATAGACAGATATGCAAAATTACTATAATATGCATAGAATATATTATATGTACATGTATATTCGAGTACATTATAGGACAATATGTGCCTATATTCATTTAAATACGGTGTATATTTTGTTTATTGTTTTCTGCTTGTAACTTGATTGTATACTTGGTTGTAAAATCTGTGTTTGGTTTGTATTTAAGTAGATGAAAGTTTTACATACAAAAAGTAATATTTTGACAATAGAACGCCGATTGGAAATCAATAAAATGGAACCCTAAGTTGTACAAATGGAAACCGAATATAATTTCTTTTGTTTTTGCTAGTGTTTTAGCTAGTGTTTTTGCTAGTGTTTTGCTAGTGTTTTTGCTAGTGTTTTTGCTAGTGTTTTTGCTAGTGTTTTTGCTAGTGCTAAATTCAACTATTAAAAATGGGTTTCTTTTAAAAAGTTCTATGGAAACGAAATCAATTTTATTTTACATCGAAATTACAATCCATATTTTTTTACATAAACTCTCGCCTTTTTCCCTTGGTGGTAGGAGAGACAACGCCTTTGCTTATATCATTACATGCCTCACGATCTTCCTCTACTATCAGTACACCTTTCACACAAGCAATTTTCCGGTTTCGGGTACTTCTGACCTGACCTTTTTACAGAACATCAAAGTTTTTTTTGATCAGATTCTTTACTTTCGATCCCTACAACCTAACCTAAAGCATACCTGTTCTCTATATTAATAGTTTTATGAAAGTAACCAATCACATGCAATCTAAAAAGTTTCTAATATTTGAATCCATCTTGCCAGAAATAGTTTGATTTTGGGCTCTCAATATTCCGATAACTGTGTAAGTAACCGGATATCACAGTAACTCTAGTAAAAACTACAAAATACATTCCATAACACACAAGTAATAAAATTATACGATCAGATATATCTTGAAGAATCTCAGTCGTTTATTAATATCATCGGCATCTACTGAGCAATTACTGGCAGTTTGATGTATCGATTCGATTCTCGATATGCGATCGTATCGAGTATTCAACTCGAGGAGATCGTATCGATAGCGGTCGGTAGGACTGCGGTATCGGTTGGCGACTTGGCATCAAAGGCTAGTTTGACGGATGATTGTGGCACTAGTCTGGTTGGTTGGTTAAAGCACTTATATGTTAGATGTAATTGTGGAGACATGAAGTCTTATGATAGATGTAATTGTGGAGACATGAAGTTAAGATGTTTGGTGAAATAGGTTATTCAAAATTAGGAAAATACATATATACACAAACTTACGCCCTTTTTCCCTTAGGGGTAGGTAGAGACAACAGCCCGTCACCACCTTTTATCTTTAAATACCTCTACAAGTTTTCTCTATTGTCATTACAGCAGGCCTTCCAGTTTGGAGTAGTTCTGACTTATCCTTCTACAGAACTTCATCGATTTAATCGGAGTATGCAGATACCTGCATTGGTATTTTTTTTTTGTTTTTTTTTTTAATAATATGGGGGACAGATGAACTGACGGGTCACCTGATAGTAAGTGACAACCGCCGTCCGTGGACACCTGCAACTCAAGAGTCGAAAGTGCGCTGCCCGCCTTTCAGGGTGATGAGAGATGCTATGTAGGGAAAGAGGAGAGGGGTGGTGAATAGATGGCAAAGAAGAGGGGGGGATGAGGGTAGGGGAAGAGGATAGGAGGAGTTGGGCCTCCGAAAACCTGACTAAATTCGGGGAAATGCAACGAAAGCGTTACTTTACACCCGGTCTTCTGTGAGGCCGTGGTATCGCACCGGTCGTGCCGACCCATTCGTGCCTAAGCATGGCTCTACCACTGTTAAAATATTTTGAAGAAAATATATAGCATATTCATATGACGTTTAATATATACATAGGTGGTTACCCTTCTGCGTTAGAAGGATAACCCTGCTTTTTATTTCTCTGTTACGCTCTAGAGTTTAAATGGATTGACCGATTATGACATGTGAGGTAGTTTGAATCGTCTCAAGAGTGGGAATAACACAGGGTATAATAATATAAATACATCATAAGCGTTGGTGTTCTAGTTATTTTGTAACTGCCTCCAATACAAAAGAGTGAAATGGTTACTACTTAGTGGAGATACCGTAAGATGCTTACTTTCCTGCGCTATTTTATGGCGACGACAGCTTAAATTTTTAAGGATACCTAATATAAAAGAATAACGGATTGGTTTAGGGTAAATACTAGTAGTAAAATCACGGAACTTTATAGTAATAGCTATAAATTTTAAATATGATTTGCTAAACAAGGAGCTTATGGCCTTTAACGGCCAAGCAGATTTTCCTGCAATATAGCGTGGAAACTCTCGATCACGTCAGCTTCTAAACAAAATAAACCGCATCAATGTCGGTCAATCCGCATCAAAATTGCTCTTTAGCTACGATACCACAGTCACACGACTGTGATATCGTAGCTAAAGAGCAATACGATACCACAGTCGTGTGACTGTGGTATCGTAGACATCTACACACAGATAATACAAACAAGCGGCCACTTCAAACATATAACACATCCCAATTTTTCGTCGGGAGTTATAAAAATAAATTTAGATGGCGACCTCATCACACATTTATGTGTCCAAGGTGGAAATCAAACCCCAGGTTTAAAAGTCAAGATCACTAACCAGTAGACAAATAGGCCAGTAAAAGAGATATCTACATATACACTACCGTCCAAAAGTTTGGAAGCAACAAGATAAAATCAAATAAAATAAAAGTAAGCCATCTTAATTTTTTTTTATTGATACAGAATTAAAAAAATAGACAAAACACACTTCTACAACAATGAAATTAAATAAGTAATATAAAAATTAAATTAAATTTTAGCTTCATCGAAGTGTCCACCCCTCTCTTTAATTACCTTCTCGCATATTCTAGGCATCCTACTAATTAATTTCATAAAATACTGTTCATCTAACTTCTTCCATTCGCTCTGTAATAGTTGCCACAAATGTTCTGAGCTCGTAGGAGATTGATTTTTCACCCTTCTATCTAGTTCATCCCAAACAAGTTCAATGGGAGAAAGGTCAGGTGATTGAGACGGCCACTGCATGATTTTCACATCTTTTTTCTTCCTTAAAAAGTTCTGGCACAGTTTGGACGAATGTTTCGGGTCGTTATCTTGCTGAAAAACGAACCCAGGACCAATAAGATTCAGTCCACTGGGTATGGCGAAATCCTTAAGAATTTTCAAATAGCGTTCCTTGTTTAGTTTTTCGGTTATCCTCACAAGACTTCCGAGTTTATTGTTGCCGAAACACCCCCAAACCATGACATTACCACCACCATGTTTGATAGTAGGCACTGTACAAGCTTCTGAAGCTCTCTCTCCTTTAGATCGGCGCACAAAAACACGTCTATTGGACCCGAAAATCTGAAACTTCGATTCGTCACTCCAAAGAACTTTTTTCCATTGGTTTATTGTCCAGTTTTTATGTTCCTTTGCCCATTCTAGTCTGTTTTTCTTATGCCGAATTGTTAGTTTTGGTTTTTTAACTGCAACACAACCTCTTAGCCCCGCAGACAGTAGTCGTCTTTTAACTGTTGTTATTGACACGGGTGTTCCTCGCGTTTCATTCAGAGATGCGGTAATTTGTGGTGCAGTTAAGCGACGATTCCGTTTACAAAGAACTCTGATGAAGTTATCCTCTTGACTTGTAGTGGATTTGGGCCTACCAGACCTTTTTCTATCTTCATTTTTGCCAGTTTCTTTTTTTCTAGCGAGGGTGTAGTGGACACCTTTACAAGAAATTCCGAGTTTTTTTGCGATTTGGCGTTCACTGTAGCCTTCCTCACGCAGAGTACAAATAGCGCTTCGCTATTCAAGTGTGATTTGCTTGCGTTTTGCCATTTTCAATAAAAAAAGACGGTCAAGGAAGTAGTCGAAATCTTTTGAATACAGACGATGTTAATATCACAACCTTCGCGTTCTAATGCTCAAGTGTGACTAAATAAGGTCCAAAAAAGATAAAACTACAAAATATTTTCAATAAAACCGCATCAATGCATGAAAGAAAGTCCCCGGCGGATGAAGTAATAAAACACGTGTTTCGTCAAAATCCAGGAATTTGTTAAAACTCAAGGAATATGCACTAGTAATCCTTTTGTTTTGTGTTAAAAAATCACAAAAGGTCATAAAACTTTATTTTATTGCTATTATTTACCGCAGGGAGTCGGCAATCTTTTGTTTTGTTTGAAATCAGGTGTGCTTCCAAACTTTTGGACGGTAGTGTATATAATCAGAATGAATGTTTATAATATAAATTAAATAATAAATAAATCGGTAGAGGACCTGATCCTCCCCACGTGCACCATAGTACCCAGTCTTCCGAATTCCCTTCCGCATCCAGACCAACTTTCCAGGCGTTATTTAGGTTCTCTTCTTTCTTTATACCTACAAATACTCTAGGAGAAATAAATAAAAAATGTTCTCATAAACGATTAAGGAGTCTTTGGATGATGGAATATAGTTGAAACTTCAAACTATCACACAAATCAAAACCTTTTCATAACCTGCCTTTGACGTCTATATTATACACAAAAACATACATTCTAGGCTATGGTATTTTTTTATACTTTAATTTTGTTTTTATTTTAAAAAAAGCAGAATTAAATAGATTACTAATATTTATTAAACTATATATGTATGTATACAGTGTCGCTAAAATACTAACGCATTTTGTCGAAATCCAAATAGAATGAGCTATTCTTCTCACACTATTTTTTTCCTGTGTGGGAATCAAACCCACGACCTCCGGTTCAGCAGCCAGGGTCCAACCACTAGAACAAAGGGCCCGTCGAAGGTAGCTTTCAAGTGTGAAAGTCCATGCTGACAATACGTTTTCTAATTCAAACTAAAATATCTCGAAAAATATCCTTATTCAAATCCTTACCTTATCCATATTAGAAATAGATCCAAATCGTAAGAACCCAAAGATTTGAGTCTACTTCTAATTTGGATAACGTTTTCCTTCCCACCTTTATATAGAAGAGAATCTTTTAAAAGTACGCGTCTATAAAAAGAAAACTCATGTAGTATTAATTGAAACCTTGGACAAATAATTTCAAAATCATTATTCATCATTCATTTATCAAAAAATTTAAACGGCTTTATTTAACAATCAAAACAATATTTCTACCTATATAATTGTTACATTATTAATGATCTTAAGATCTATATCGGTGATGATAAATGATTAGGCTTGTAATAGATCAATCGAGACAAGATCCCGTAGTCACGGTACGATATTCATGGAATCGTCAACAACTGTCATGTATTGTACGTACTAGTAGAATCATTAAATATTGCGCAGAAAGCATGCCGAAGACATCAGAAGAAAGTATAAAGTTATAATTAAAATGTTACTGCTATATTTTTGCTAGTAAAAGCCTCCGTAATGCTCAAATAATTTAGTTTAAAAAATATATAACCGGCTTCACTGGGCTGTCACGATCATTTGTTATAAGCTGAATTTTCCATCCCATAATTTTCAACCTTATAAATAAAATATAGTCGTAATGGAAGTATACTTTTGTAAAACCATTCATACATTTATTAAACTAACATATTATCTCTCTATTCCAGACCCGTCTGTCGAAACTGCGTGGTATCACCAACGAGCTCATCACCGCCACCAATTCACGAGCAAACATCTTCGCCACCGCCTCCAGCACCAGCATCACCGATCACATCACCGCGTGTTCTCCCGTCCCTCCCATCACCACAACCATCTCATAGTGGGTCTTCAGCACCGAGCCAATCAAATTCCCCACATCCTTACTCTTACCCAAACTTTAGAAGAAGTCAACCAGTTCAGGGACAGAACTTTCCAGAATTTGGCCTACTCCACAGCCATTCTGTCTCTCAGTTAAATAACCCGGGACAAAGTTACCAATCTCCTCAATCACCTCAGTCGGCTATGTCGCTATCTCCTCATCCGGTACCTCAAGGGAAGCTTCGGGGATTGCTAGAACATGCTGAGAGACTCATGAAGCCTGGGGACCCTCACAGACACTCGCAGTCGGATGATGATTCAGGATGTGCTCTTGAGGAGTATACGTGGGTGCCGCCAGGGTTGAGACCAGAGCAGGTAACTGTTACAAATAATTAAATATGTTTAAGACTATTACTAATTACTATTAATACATAATTAAATCTTGCATGAAGGATTAACTGTATGACCTCAGCCTGCTTGGGTCGAATTTCGATATCTTTATGTGAACCAGATTCATTGCTACCAAACGTATTTGCTATGCACCAATATTGCTATTATACAAATTATATCTGAAACGTACTTTCTAATAAATATTCTCCTTTTTTAATAAAAAGAAAAGCAGATAAGTGATTACAATGCGCCTCTATAGTTGCCTTTCTCAAGACTTATTCCAAAAAAATCGGTTTACAATTGGTGCAGAGTTGAATATAAAATGAAATAAATAGAAGCATTTCTTTCAAAACAATACAAAACCATAACATGCAAAAATGTTACCTTTACTCTAAAGAAACATTTGCATACACGTATTCAACATTACGAATGGACATCGAACAAACGAACACAGAACTTTTACCTCTATCCGTGGGGACGAACAAAAGTGTTTCCCATTGTGACGTCTCTGCTCACCACAATGGCGTATTGTGCACAAAGCTATTGTTTCTAAGTTTGCTCTTTTTTGGCTGTCGTCAAGAATTGCAATGAAAGTGTTTCTGGAAAGGCGGACTTGTTTTAGTAGATTATGTATGACAACAGTTAAATTGGAGCCCATGGTTTGTTACACAATACAAATTGTTAATCAATTTGAAAAATACTCTTTGTGTATTTTTCAAAATTGTTAAGTTGTTCTTAGTCTGGGTGTTCGTAAAGTCCCCCGCCACACAGAAAATAATTCTAGTGCAAAGACAACTCCGTCTTTCAAAATTAATAATAATAGTTTCTTAGACCTGAACCGGCATCCTTTTTCAGCTAACACGATGAAACAAGTTTCCAAAACTGCAACTAATTGTTTGGATGACTTTCAATTAAATGCTATTATTATCTTCTACAATATGCAATCTAATTCGTCAAGAAACATGTAGAAACTCATTACGGATACACTATTATACAAAAGTCGTGCTATTTTCGGTTGAGTAAAATAGGGCCACCCCGTCTTCCCGGGGATCGGACTGTTATCTATCAGACAGACAGGTTAAATATTATACGTTCGTAGAGAGCCCGGATGACTGCAATATATTTATATAGTTGGATTGAATAATGGTTGGCAAGACGCCTCTGCCTACCCTTTCGGGGATATTGGCATGAGTGTATGTGTGTATTAAACAAAAAAACGTACATACGAACTCAATTACATAATATTTAACATCTGTCGTCGCGTAATTTTAACTCATTATTCGCATATCAGCTGATTTCACTCACGTTTATCATAATATATTTTCGTTCTTTTACACTTGAAATATAGCCATATCAACAGTTGATTTATTACGAAAAGTGACATAATACAGTGTCAAGCCTTTTATTTCATTGCATATCTTAATGTGTATTTACGGATAGAAAATATACGAGAATATAAAGTTCTCAGGATAATTTATTGCAAAAACAGTTAATGTTTGAAAGACACTATTTTAACTTTATTTACCTACATGTTACAAGCCCTTTAGGGTTACTTAAAATATAACATTAGTTAATGTTCAAATTATTGCAGATTTTTTTTCGTTTCTTTATTTTACTTGCATTGTATGACCGATTAAGTGAGGTTAACGAAGGCCCAACCTCTCCCTACTCCCTACCTCTCTTTCCCTCCTTATTTTCCCATCCTCTTTCTCTTACCTCCCTTTCCCCTACCCTAAAAGGCCCACAGCACTATTGTGACTCTTGAGTTGTAGGTGCTCATGGGCGGCGAAAGTCACTTACCAACAGGTGACCCGTTTGCTCGTTTGTCTCGTGCCATAACAAAAATATAACAAAGTTGATCGTTTAAATATGTTTTCTTTCGTTTTTCAATCCCGTTCTAATACAGTAGTTGGCTCCTAAATCAATTCCTTTTTATGAAATATGAAAAGGATACGTTCCAAGAATTAATTTAAAACAATGAGTTGTGACGTCGTGTCGTACTTGCTTATAAAACAATTAAATTAATATTTATTTTAACCAATAAAAATAATAAGAAACTAGACAACTCACAGGGCCGGCTGATCCCAAACAGAGCTTGCACTGGGGTTTAACAACAAACCCATGTGACAAATATACTTAACAATGCTTCTATATTGATCAAAGCTCATATATACATACATATATATACAGCTAAATACACCTAATATAGCAATATCTTAAGCAGCAGCTACTTAGTGTCGCATGCCTGTAACTCAAACTGGCTAGTGCCGGTAAGGCCGAGCCCTTTTACCCAAAGAACACTGACATAACCTTACCTCACTGTTAATCATTACAAGAAACGCATATTTTAGGTTCTTCTGTTTCTTATCATTTCCAAATGTTTCCGTATCTTTATCTTTATCTCTCTCTGTATGTATCTATATCTCTTTCCAAGCATAAATATCCCTCCGAACGTTGCATACATTAATACTAGTTGGCGTATAATACCAAACCCATTGGAAATGCCTGATAATAACTTAAAAATATTATAGTCATGAGACGAAACGGACCCCGGGCGGTCCCCGGTTACTGTTGTAACCACACATTTACATAAAGCTGGTGAAAATTATTATGTTTGACTAATGTTGTTGAGATTTATCATCTCAACTGTCATAACAGAGATTTTTTATGTTTTATTTTTTATGAGGCTAAAGATTTCATGTATATATATATATATATCTGATGCTTCTCATCGCTCAATCATTTAGGACTAAACAGAACAGAGTGATAGATTTGTATGAATAAGGTGCGATATTTTTCATGATCCGAAATTGATATTTTGATTTAAATTACATCGTGATGTATTTGTGTTTATTAAAAGACATCAAAAAGTCAAAGTTTTCTTTTTGTGAAATAACAACATACATTATGTTATGGAAACCAACTTTATAACGACGACGACGAAGGCACTAAAAAAATATAACAGCCATCTGTCTAGAAAATTAAAAACATCATGTTACTTATCGAAAGTCAATTCAACACCACCGCAGCAACAATAAGCAAATAAGCAGTAAAGCTAAGGAACTAAGAATGTCCCCTACTTTTACTACAAACATAGTCACCCTACATATAGTAATGACGCCCCACTTTGCATACCATAATACGAGTATCTTTGGTATTTATAATTACTGTAAAAATAAAGTATTAACTCAAAGGCAACGGAGCAACAAATTAAAATTACTCTCTCGAGTTGTCCCCCAGCGCTTGCAACCCCTCGCTTCTAATAAACTACCCAACAAACAACAGAATTAATTTATTTTAAGTTAAAGAAGGACTTTGGTTGATTTGCCTCGTTGTTTTATCGGTATATCCACTGGTCTCGTGGTTAGTGACCCTGACTGACCTGGTCTTGGGTTCTATTTACACACGCGTCAGGAATGTTTCATCATCAAAAAAATGTATATGGAGTTGGTATTTTTGTGTTCGTTGTTTGTTAAGTTTTCCGTGACAGAGGTGCAGGCCACTAGCATCAACTCGTCCGACTTCTTCTATTGACAATTAAAAAATACCTGTTATTGGTTTAACTGATACAAATCATTCTTATTTCATTTGATTTCATTTGACACAGAGACAATTTCTAATACGGGAGTTTACTTACTGATATTGACAGGCCTTTGGTTAGTGGCACTGACTGCTGAGGTCTGGGGTTCGATTGCCCGGGACTAAATTAGTGTAATCCACAGATAGTTCTCCCGAGGTGGGCGTTCTTTGTGTCCGCTTTTTAAACGTTTCTAAAGTCTAATTCCTAGCGCAGATTTACTTTAAAAAATATTTTAATACATATCAATGTAATGACACCCTTACATTCAAGGTGGTTCAAAATTCATACGGACTTATCTACTGAGACAGTCAGTAGATAAGTCTCTAATAACAGGTGTTGTACATGGTAAGTTTATTGAAAGAAACAAAAGAAAATAAGAAAATAAGAAAAATAACAAACTACAAAAAAAAACATTACAGAAAACGAATGACCGAGTTTATACTCTAAGCTATATAGAAGCTTCTGAATTACTCAGCAGAGTACAACGTTGGCATTATCCGCAGTCAGTGATGGTTTGGTGGGGTATGAGCTATGAAGGAGGGACTGAGCCATATTTTTGTAAACAACGTGTCAAACCGGAGCTGTTAAGCCTCTTATCCACCTTTCTGTTCTTCCAACAAGACTCAACACTGAGTCATAAAGCTCAATCGACCCAAGCGCAGTTGAAAGCGAACATTTCTGACTTCTGACGGTTGGGAAGGAACGCTTGCGTTGCATTTGTCCGAAATAAATTAGGTTTCCAGGGGCCCAACACCCCCTCTCCTTTTTCCCCTCCCCGCATTCCCCCACCCCTCCCTCTTCAGTGTTCATGGACGGCGGTTATCATTTACCATCAGATGACACGTCTGTTCGTCGGTCCCCCTATATTATAAAAAAAAAGTTCGTTTCGCTCACAACAGAAGAATTCCCAGCACAGTCCCATAAAATATATTAATACTATCACTTTCATAAAATATCATATAAGCAGTCCACTAAATCAATGGTGTCCAGTTAAGACGACAATATTTCTGCTCAGTTAATATCTTAATACCACTATCAGTACCCCACACGGCCCGACACGACATTTCTTATTTCTACCACGTACTAATTTAATAGCCGAATATTACCTAGACAGGATATTATTTGAGGAAGGAAAATTGATTGCTTTTGGCTGAATTACCTCGTATACCCTTAGATAAAGTGAGAGGATTAGTTTTTTGACGTCTCTAGCTAAAACGAATAATTATATAATAATTTGTTACTAACTTCAATTAATAATTATTAATGATTTAAATACTAATAATAAAATCAATTATAAAAGTAATATTAACATAAAAATCATTCAACCAATAATATTCTTATCACGCAATTAAAAAAAAATATGTATGTTACTGTGGCAAAAATTCCATGTTTAAGTGAGAAGGATGGTATCGTGTGGACACCACTGATGTTGCAATGTAGTATTCTTTGTCGTAGATCTTTAGTTTCACTAAAACTAAATAAAGCCATGAACCATTTAAATAATTATTTATTTATTAAACCAACATTTCCATAAAGCACGTAGAATATTAGCTAACGTAGGGTATTTTTAAACACGCACTCTTTAATTAATGTGACTGTCAAATTAAGATATGTTGGAATCATAAGAAACAAAGTCAGACAAACCTCCTATACTTTAGTAAACGTTAGTGAGTTTAATATATAATATATATATCAGTCGGCACTAAGAACGGTTCTCCAACTTGTAGATTATTATAGACTATTTCACAGTGAAAATATAAAACGAATGTGTACAATTAATCCTAAGCACATTTAAAATATTTCATTCCCCAAGCTATCCGCCTCGCTTCTTAATGTAGATCTTGTAATTTTTCAGGTCCACCTATACTTCTCGGCGCTACCAGAAGACAAAGTTCCTTACGTGAACAGCGTCGGAGAAAGATACAGGCTCAAGCAATTGCTTCAACAGCTTCCACCACAGGATAACGAGGTAATTTGTGTTCCTGCAGAACAAGACATTATGGCATGTACCCCCAGACCAATGGGCGTAAGGAAAGCAACACGAATAATAAATACGCTTAATTTATATTGTTGACCACAGGTTTGCCCACGGCTTTTCTTGCTTTTTTACTGTTTGATATGTTGTATGTCCCTTTCTTATGCAAATTTTCAGGATAATCGGTTCAGAAAACAAACTTAATGGACATTTAGAAAGCTTATAAATGTTAAAATATCGGAGTGAAAAAGCACTGTTAGTTAAGCCACCGACGAAAAAGAGATCAACAATTAGTTGACCACAGTCTGGGTGTCTTTATATAGGGGTCAGACGAACAGACGGGTCATCTGATGGTAAGTGACAACCGCCGTCCATGGACACCTGCAACTCGAGAGTCGTAAGTGCGTGCCCGCCTTTGAGGTTGATGAGGGATGAGGGTATGCGGGGAGGGGAAAGAGGGGGATGGGGAGAGGAAAAGGAGAGGGGGAGTTGGGCCTCCGGAAACCGCACTAATTTCTGGGAAATTCAACGTAAGTGTTGCTTCACAACCGGTTTTCTGTGAGGCCGTGTTATCGCACCGGTCGTGCCGGTCCATTCGTGCTGTTCCACGTAAAAATACGTTTCTAAATTACTGTAAAAGTGTGTTTATTGAGCCCTCCGCTACACAGGACTTCTTCCTCATGGGGGATGTCTTGATAAAGAAAAAGTATTTAAGTCCGTGTACTAATGTTTGGGAATAGGATTTTTTATAATGCACTGTATACTGGTTTAATTGTGATTTTAATAATGTTAACTGCCTAAAGATGTAATGAAGAAGGGAACTTTTGCGGTTGCGTTTTACTTGTCAGTGGTTATATTTATTTATTTATTTATTTATTTAATTTTCAGACATCTTATTGCTAACAGTATTGTCCTATCGCTACAAAAGATATATTCGTATGTAAATCTAGGATTATAAATAGATAATTTAATTAGATACAATTGATTAAGAATGCAGCTCACCCCTAGACTCTTTTTCTCACTCCATTCTTCTGCCGAGTTGCATAAGAGAACGTATAACCTCCATATGTCGGTTGAACTGTTTCAGGTCCGTTACTGCCATGCGTTGTCAGACGAGGAGCGCAAAGAGTTGCGTCTGTTCAGCGGACAGAGGAAACGTGACGCGCTTGGCAGAGGGCAGGCCCGGCAGCTACATGCCCCCGCACCTTGTGACCGGGTACGTACTTTAATTTCTAAATAAATAAAGTCATCTATTGATTAACGTTTTATGTATATTTATGTTTTTGTAGTCATACAATGAATCCTCTCTGAAATTCTTTAATGCAGGCTACTATGTGGCTTACCTGAGACATTAGTCAATCTTTTATAATGGAATATGTACTTGTGATGTCTGTTGTAATGTTTTTTTGAAGTGAAGACTTCTTTTAGCGCGGTACGCATATTTTTAGATGAGATTAAATCTATGGACTCGCGACACCGTTACGAGACGCATATGTCCAATCAACGCAATATTAGCACAACGAGATATAAAAGTACAATTGATGCGGTATTCACGAGATATTTAAATAACTTCGAATCAAAATTGTTGTCGAAATCGTTAACGACGTTTCATAAAAGAATATTAAATGTATTTTAAAGTTTCTGATAATTAATAAAATACAATTCATAAATAAAATGCAATTCATTACCCAATAACCCTAGTAGCCATCTAAAAAATGTCTGACGCGCCAAAATAAGTTTTCACTTCTCCCTGAGTGCATTTTTTTATATTTATTTATTTATAAACTTTTTCTTAATATATTACAAAGCCTTGCACATAGCCCTAAGGCATTCTCTGCAATATGGGTGTTATATAGAACGCATAGGTAAATTAATAAATATAAATTCATACTATTAAGTGAAATATTAAATAAAAGAGTGAAATAACTGTTCTGTACCATTATCTATAAAAACGGCAAGAAAATCATATCTGTTGTATGAAAGCCCTCTTAACTATTTATTACCGTTATTCTAGAGATATTTTTTTTTCAAAACCATTTAAAATGTTCTTATATAGTTCGCAAACTAGCCTATTCTGTAGGAACAAGTGTCACGTTCCTCCGTCACGAAGGGAGGACCCTGCCAAACTAGTTTCAGTTAAATATATTTGATACTTGTTTTTTTTAACAAAAGGTTTCTATGTCCTTTTGGTGCCATTTTTGCATGTAGAAGTCCCCTCGGGCCATTAACCCACCGAAGATTTTGGTAGGACGGTGTGTCAGAATCGAACCGACTAAAACCACACATTGTGCCATAATGCCTCGTAAATTGGAGGAAACACGGAAAAGCTTTATTAAGATATTCGGACCCCACCTAGCGTTTACCCACAAATGCACGTGCAATGCCTACTTCTTACTTTTCAATTAGGCATCTTCGGGAATAGTCTTTTCTGTGCCTGTGTCAACGCGTGGAAAAAAATCAGTATGTTACGCTATATATATATATATATATATGTCAGTACTTTGAAAAGTCAAGTTGTGAAAGCGGAAAATAATCTAACTCATTCTCCTGTATCCTTTACATTAGTAAGTACGATCCCATGCCACTTCTCTAGTGAGTGGTTTTCTATTAGTAAATTATACAAATCTGTCTTTATTCTTTTTATATATATGTATATACTAGCTGCTTCCAGAACCGCTTTGCTAACGTGAGGTATTTATATAACCATCTATCTGCCAGTGAAAGTTCTGCCAAAAGCGGTAAAACAGACATTTAAAAAATAGTTTTTCGGCCTGTGTAGCAGACATCTATATTATATAATAAAGAGTATTTGAATACGTATAGAAGCTATAGTAATACCCCCTGTGTGTAATAGAGTCAGTTTACCATAATTTCATGGCGGTATTCAATTAGTTGGCAGTACGTGTTCATTACGGTCCTGCTTAGTACCCCGGACACGTAGCGAACTAAGATGTTCATCCCTGGGGAATTGATCTTATAAATATTGCGTAGACGGGGCGTTTTCACTTCCTTGTTTTATTAAGTTTTAGCTGACAGATTATTTTCAGTATTCACCATAGACAAACATTGATTTAAAAAGGATATCACGTAAATGTACCACCGTTATTTTTTATGGCACGTTCGGTTGACACTTCGTAAACGACTTGAATGTATGGGATATGTGTATTTAGTAACAGTATGCAGCATTTTTATTTACAACGAAGTAAAACACCCAATTTATTCAAACACAGCTGAAAATTAACCACAACTCGGTCCCTCCCAACCGCTCGGATGCGGTCTTTGTATAACTTTACGCGATTTTCGTCGAACAACCGAAGACTAGTTAGTCTTCGGTTAGTCGTATTTGGCGAAAATTGCGTTCTGTACTTACCGAGCTTTTGAACAATATAATATTCTTAGCGAATGGACATCATAAAAATAAACGTATATGCATATTTTACTAGTAGCTCTAGTTGCGATTTCTTTTAGATCATCTTTGAAACGGACAAGTGCAATGGATTTATTTTTATTACATAGGACAATTTGCAGATGCTAAAGTATAGCTCAATAGTATACACATAGCACCCGGTCCTCCGCCTGAGAGAGACCTATGTCCACCTGTAAACTGCAGTGGGCTAATTAAGTAGTTCATACATACATACATAGGTACATAAGCACAGTCACGCCTGTATCCCCAAAGGGTTAGGCACAGTCGTAATCAACGACCGCATTTTGATGATTATAATTTTGTCCAATTTGCGTAATAGAAAGAATAGGGGACAGAGTGACAGAGAGAGAGAGAAATAACAATTAAATAAATATGAATCAGATTTAATATATACATATATATATATGTATGTATATTCGTGTTAGAAACATTGAACTGTGGCCCTTAGACGGCTAGTATTACGATTATATTATACGACGATTAATTAAGTATAATAACGTAACAAATTAAATGGGTGTAATCATCATGTCATAAGTTAAATTAAGCTCTTTGACACAAAGCAGCACTAACTTAGGTCTAAATTATCTAATGCGTCGCATGCTCTCTGAAGCAAACACTCTACGAGGTGAGACAGGTGTCTTCTCTAGTTCTGTAGTCTCAACCAAAACTGAATTAAGAAGTTTGCTTAAATAGCTTATTATTGTTATCTTGTCTTTCCAAATTTAGTAGTGTAACATATAACCTAGAATAAGATACAATAATTTATTTTAGTCGTTTTATACGATTTATATATGCATGCAGTGTCCATATCTAGTAGATTATATATGTATGATGATAAGCCAAAGCATGGTATCTTTTATGTTTTATAGTATCTCATGATTGTACATTATTTTTGTGTATAAACTTATTTGGGATCGGCTCAATATTTTCTTGATCGTAACTAAGAATTTTAACTAAGTGTGCCTAACTAGCTATCAAATTTGCCTACTCTGATAACTTATATATTTTGTAAACAGAATGTTTAAATAATATATTAATCAAAATTTCCCCGCTGTTCACCATGCTATGGCCACGAACGACGCGGCAACAATTTAATTCAGCCCCAATAAATCATGTGCCCTTGTTGCAATTGATACACGTTTTTTGTTCAGGGGTGAGCAGTTTGTTTAGTCAGTTATATGCCTATATATTAATATAACCCAGTCACTGCAACATGGTTCAGGCTTTGAGGGATCGAGGGACATTTTGTACTGCAACTATAATCTTGCCAATGTATGTATGTATGTATGAAATGATTTAGGAGCCGTTCGCCCTTTGTAAAGTGAGTCGGTATTTACTCAAAACGTATAGCTTATATATTAAGGTCATTAATTATGTTTATAACAGTATATGTATGGCTCTAGTAGCTATAAGACGAGTTGCTTATTTGTTAATTTTATAATTACATTACGAAGATGTTCTGCCCTTAACTAATATTTTTCTTTAGAATTTATACATACAAATATTGATTCTAAAACATATAATAAATTGGAGATTACACAAATATGTTCTTGAGTAAAGGCCCGACTAGTTAGTAACTAGTAGTAGCGATTTACTCGATGGCCTTTTTTGCCGACTAGCTGCCGAATAGTCGCCGACTATCATTAGGCCTTATTCGGCTTTTCGGTTACTCTTTGGTTTTGGCTGGCTCTTCATCCGTCGGCATCATATGTCCAAGATATTCTGTTGTTCCTTGCGTTTTCATAAACTGACGCTACTATCTAAATTTGTAATGTAATCCACATTCCTAATTTCCACTTTCATTAATCTCTAAACGACCGTAAAATTAATTTACCCTCTCAAATATTTAAAATTTTCTACAATTTGCTAAGACAGAGCAAACTTTTAATATCTCCCCCTAAATGAGGGGTCGTAATTAAAGAGTGCAGTAACGATTACCGGTGGGTCCAGCGTTCGACTCACAGACGTCTCAATTCCTTTAATCACTCGAGTTTTAAATTGGATTTTCTCATGACTCAGTTTTTCTTGTTTTAATTTGAAAAATTTGTTTGATATAATTGTGAACTTTTAACGTTACTTTTAATATTTGAGTTTTTTAAATTTTGCGACTTGGTTATTTTTAAACACAGTTACTTTATAAAGGTTTTTATTTTAAGGGTGAAAGTAACAGCTTGACCATATAACATTATATATTTTATAATGGAAGCAATTTAGTTCCGCATTCCACCTACAGATGTAATATATATTTCAAAGCAGAGTTAGTAAACTTGTCTTCCCGTGTTCTGGGATACAAATGAGGTTTTTCTTTTGTTATTTATTGATGACGATAGTCACTTCATTTCACTGGAACTATGATCTAGCGCTAAGTTGGTATATATTGGTAGCGATCCTGACTGCTGAGCCATAGAACGTGAATTCAATAACACACGGGACAAAAATTGGTTTGTTTTAGGCTAGTGACGACTTGACAATACGAGCACATTATATCAACACGTAAATCATTAAACAATTTTAAAATTATCACTACACACCATCCATATTTAAAAATGTTCCTTTCTAATATATCTACAATCTGAAACAAAATACGTGCCTTATAAATTTTATATATTGACACTAAATGTAAACAGAACTGCATTTGGGAATTAAACTCCAGACCAAAGCATGTCTAACTTGTATAAATTCTCTCCTCTGAACTCGATAACTAGTGACGGGAGAATACTTAGTCGAACTATAAATTAATTTAGTAAATATTTTTAAATGACGCATCAGAGTCAGTCATGATTATCATTGTCGTTGGATGCATTGTCATCGGAAGTGAATGTGCAGGAAAAAATTCAGCTCAGTAGGATCTTGAGCAGAGGATCAAATTTATCGTGCCCGATTTGACAGGAACAAACATACATAGGAAATGTAATAAAGACTTGTAACAGTAAATTAAAAAGTTAATGTAAGTAAACTTTTTAGTTGTAAGACTTCGAAATTTAGTGGAAAATAGAAGAAGACTTTATTCGTTAAAGTAAATTTTCTACTAAATTCCACTTCACTCTAGAGAAATATGTCAACGATTCTGCTCCTATCTATCATACTCGTCGGCATTGTTGTTGTCTTAACAATATCAACAGATTTTCTGAAACTTTATCAAAAGCACAATGAAGTTATAGACTGCTCTGTTACCATTTCCTTAAGTATGCATGACCGGCTTGAAGCGTACTCCTGTAATGATAGAATGTTTTAATGCCACATGTCGCTTTCCAAATCCAGGATTTCACATGCATGTCTTAGTATCACGAAATTCTGGTGCTAAAAACGTTTTAACAATATTAATAAATAATTTATTAGTACTAAAATAAATATTAAACAATAAAACCAATTATCGATAATTTAAGTCATGTTCCATCTCTATTTACTAAATCTTCTTGGTAGACAGTCTGGGGCTTTAGGGTGAAGAGAGCAAATAAAATCAAAAACCACAGCGGCGACTGCCCCCGCGGCCGATAGAGGGCGCTTAATCCCAAGTGCCCCAAGAAAGGGGAAAACAAGTTTTGTTTTATTTTTATTAGTTTCCTTAATGAGAGGGTCCAAGATGATATTCTATAGTGTTAAGTGTCTTTGTGCATTTTAGGACTGTGGGGAGTTATGAGTATTTCTAATTTCCAAGATTTTGTGTTTATTTTATTCATGGCTTTTCTGTCTTTATCTATCTATCTCCTAACAGTAACAGTGGTATTTGGCGGCCCATTTGTGCCATGCTTAGGCTTAGCAACGCTTGCGTTGCATTTCCCCGAAACGAGGTTTCCGAATTCCCAACTCCTCTCCTCTTTCCACTCCCCTGTCCTCTTTCCCATCTCCTCATCCCTCCTCTCTTTTTTTGCCTCCCCGCACTTGCGACTCTTGAGTTGCAGGTGATCATGGACGGAGGTCGAAACTTACCATCAGGTACCCGTCTGTTCGTCTGTCCCCCTATAGTGTAAAAAAAGACATAAATTGGAAGAATTCGTTGTGTTTTTTATACCTGAAGCCCGAACCACCGGTAGCTTTGTCCTTGTACCCCATGCCGGTTGGACACTACTTTCTATAATTTTAAATATATTTAGTTTTTTTAATTTAAAAATGTTATTTATATATTTATTAAGTACTATTGATTAAGTCGCTCCGTGGAAACACTTTTTTTTTTTTGTTTGACGGGCTGGATGATCCTCATGGATTTCCTTCGCCCATGGGGGTAGGCGAAGGAGTCTGTCGGACTCTTACCGACTAAAAACCACCCCGGTGTTCCTCAACTTGCCCATGGTCGAGGGAGCGAGATTCGCAATTGCATTCTTCCGCTACCCCCAACGCACATTGAGCCGTCTCACCCAAGACGAGATATTCAGGCAATAACTGCTTTTACTAAAAGCCAACCCCAATAGACATAGGAATAATAAAGATTTGAAGGATATGTTAATTAAATTACGTATATAAAAAGAATAAAAAATTATTTGAAAAAAAAAATAGCTTACAACATTACCATTCTCTGCTTGAAGCCAAAAACAATAACATATCTGAGGGCTGAGTATTGCCTAGATAGGCTACTGAGCAACCAGTGATGGGGGTTACAGTCTCTGTCCCCCCCTAAAGGAATGTCGTGTGGATTAAAAGATTTGAAAAAAAATATTTGCAGAGAAGTAAGGCTATAAATGGCGCAGTGACATGAAATTTTACTTAATTTTATTTAATTTTAAAGGTATGCGACCCTGACTTGTTTGAGGTTTTGCTTATAATACCCAACCCATCTATATAAGCAATATCCCTTTCCTTACCTTTATATCTTCACTTTACCTTTCAATATACTCATAGTTTTCGCGTCAAATACCTAAAGTGCAGGGTTGCCGGTAATAGGCTTGCTGCTTATTACGTAAATATGACTAAATTATTGTTGGCAAAATGTGAGTGTTAATAACGCCTCTGCCTGCCCCTTTAGGGATACAGGCGTGAGTATATATGTACGTATGTGTAAAAAAGTTTAATAGATAATGTCTATTAGGAACATAAGAACCAACTAATTATAGTTTTGTACCAAATGTTTTACAATTACCAATAAATCACAGCTTAGTACCAAAGTTCAAACAAAAGAAATCAAATTCTATATTAACTTAACCATTTCGGAAAATACATAAATTCGCCATAATTTATCTTAAACTTTTGACATTGCCATTTACCGTTCAGTGGCGCATAAAATAATCGTAATTACCAAGGCATACCTATCATAATAATATCTGTGCAACTAGCGGGTGCAAGGCGCCGTGAAATCACCCCCTCTCACCCCTAGAGCTTCACCCCCGGCGACAATTAGGGATTAATGTAGTGGAAACAGTCAAGGTTGTGGAAAGCACTCTTTACTTTTCTTAATGTAAGCGTGTTTCCATTATATACTGTGTAGCGCTTTTTTATTGACATCTCCCGCACTCGTAGTCTTTTCTGTAACATTCAAATAACTGATACATAGAGCACCCAGAGACAGAACAATTTGAAGATTACTCAAAGTGTTGTCCCGTGTGGAGATGGAACCCGCAACACGGCGCGGCACCGACCGCTTAAACCACTGCGCCAAAATAAATGGACAAGAAACTTCTACAGCAATTGGACAATGCAGTGTCCTTTTTTGAACCAAACCTACGATACCACTGCCATATAAAAATATAAATTGTCAAATTGACATGTATTTAGAAATACCAAATACAATAATATCTGTGTTATTCTCCGTGTGGTTCTTGTTGGAATAGAATAGGTCCACCGCATCTGATCCCATGGTTGTCTTACAAGGGGACTAACGGATCGGAATGTTATCCATACATACATACATACATACATACACCAATGCTTGTATTGCACAATTTTCTGATTCCAATCTAGTCTCATGTCGTGATGAGAGCAACCCCATTGCCGTCAACCATCCGGCTACTTTTTGGAATTAGATGGAAAAATTTGGAGTATGTTGACAGGAATGGGAGGATAGAATGGGAAGGTAATGGATATTGCTTATACAGATGGATTGTTGAGTATAAATAATAGCTCAAGCAAGTCAGGGTCGCATAACGGAAACCCGAACAGGTTGGTGCTGGGAAGCCATCTAACAGAACTGTTATATATC
The DNA here is from genome assembly GCA_947561695.1 of Tyria jacobaeae. Classification (NCBI taxonomy): domain Eukaryota; kingdom Metazoa; phylum Arthropoda; class Insecta; order Lepidoptera; family Erebidae; genus Tyria; species Tyria jacobaeae. Next base: position 18,892,771 of record OX387224.1, on the reverse strand, counting down.
AGAGACAGTATATCAACTTGGCACTATATGACCGTTATTAACTTAACTGTTACCTATGAAAGAAATAAAAAACGGATTTATTCTGACATTCACAGGACACCACAGAATTATTACAATCATATAAAAACCATGACTACTTATATGCCCTGTGCGATGCCAGAATAAGCACCTATCTCAACATATTGCTGCAACCAGAGACTGCAGCGCTGGTGTTATGAAAGGGCCCAAGCCCGGTGACGTCATAAGCCTATTTTCATATTTATGGATTCAACCATAAGCAACTAAAATTAAAAAGAAAACAAAATTAAAATTAAAACGTCAGTTTAAAATGTGACAGTTAGATGTAAAATACAATTTAACTTGTGAGGTGTTTGGCGTGTAAATTTAATAGCTATGTCTAATAGGTAGCCATAAAATGCCCCAATGACGGCAATAGGCCTGCCCTGTTATGGTTGAACTAAATTATGGTTGGCAAAAGTGGGCTTTTAATACGACTCTCCCTATTCGTTTGAAGCGTTAGGCGTGAATGTATTTATGTATACGTTACGTTGTCTCATCGTCCTCAACACTAAAATCAACAATAATTTAATTAATCTCTGAAAAAGAGCTCCATTCCTGTTTGTAGTAAAAGATTGAATATTAACCCTCTATAGATCTACCAAACACGAACTTGGTAATGGAAACACACCCATGACCGATGTCGATCGTTGCGTCTACATTTTATGACGTCAAACGTAAACATAGCCGCGAGACAACTTTATATATCTTAAAGTTAATGTTTCTTCGGTTGTTTGATTGCTTGTTGCCACTTAAAACTCGGGGCAATCAAGTATATATAATAATATGTAGGTGTACTTACCATACTCTTTTTATATAAGATAGGTATATTGATAAGATGATAAAATTATATATGTATTTATTTGGTTACCCTACATTCCGTCCGCTAATAACTAAGTGATTGACTCGATCGAGTTATTTCATTAAAACCTATCTATAGGTTATTTAAAAAATGTAATAGTAATAATAATAATAAGGATTTGTCTCACGAGATTGTCGATATGTGGAATATCGATTCGGCTATCATTGTTCCGATAGTCATATCTGCTCACGGATTAATAGCTAAGAGCCTCGACTAACACCTTAAGTTGTTGGATCAAGGGTCTGATGCAGAAGGCAGTTCTCCTTGACACGGCACGTATTGTGAGGAGGTTCCTGTCTCTGGAGCCCTAACCACCGGTAGCTTGGTCCTTGTACCCGATACCGATGGGACACTATTTTTTATATTTTTAAATATATTTTGTTTGTATTTTATATTTAAAAATGTAATTTATATGTTTAATTATTTGAATAAAGAGAATAATAATAATATATCTCTATTGTACACCAGTAAAAATCAAATGCACAAAAAAGCGAACTAACAAACCAGTTTATACGATTAGCAGGCTTATCGCTCTATGGCATTCTCTAACAGGCAACCCCTTGGTTGCCTGTTAGAGAATGCCATGGATGGAGATATAAATCTGTAAATTTAGGGCAGTAAGGTGCACATTAAGTGGTAGTAGGTAACAGTGGTAGAGTCATGCTTAGGCACGAATGCGCCGGCGACCGGTGGGATAGCACGGCCTCACAGAAAACCGGTTGTGAAGCAGATTGCGTTGCATTTCCCCGAAATGAGGTTTCCGGCGCCCCAATTCCTCCTCTCCTCTTTGCTTTCCCCTCATCCCCCTCATGACCCTCTGTTCTCCTATAGTATAAAAAAAAAGAAAAAGTACATTGTTTGTTGAATAAAATATCTTATAAGCAACATAAGATCATACTTACAAGTAATTCAGTTGTGAAACTGCTTCAATGCCACTCCAAAGACACTCTTCTTACTAAGTGAGTAAACTTCTTCTTACGCTTATCCCAATTCTTCTCCATTCATTCTACTCTATCATTCGTCATTTCACTGCTTATTCCCTTCTAGCTCTCTCTTTCACGCAGTCCATCTATCTTTTCTTTGGTCGTCCCACATAAAACTTTACACTACATGTTGTTCGTCTATTTGCATCACATTTCCATACCACGATAATCTATTGCTCCTCAACTTTTCATCCACTGGCGCTGTCTTTAGGCTCCTTCTATATATTTGTCACCTTGTCCATCCTGGTCACACCGCGCATCCATCTCAACATTCACATTTTATCTACATGCAGGCTTATATCTAAGATATAAAGTAACCATTCAGATAGCGTGTCAGGGATAATAATAAGCCTCACATTTGATATCACTTCTATAATTTTATCAGCACCATCGAACTTCAAAATAATATTCTACTCTTATCAGTCGATTACATCTTAAAAACGTAAATAAAACAAGGAACCTTAAACAGGCTTTAGCCTTCGAGGCTCTGCTAAGTTAGAAGTTTCATTCTTTCTCCCCATGGATCTGTATATTTTTACTGTTTTCAGATATACATTTTTCAAATTTTATTATTTCCACGCAAATATTTACCATCTGGTGAACGATACCCCAATTTGTAGGATGGAAGATATCTGTTTAATGTTTGTACAAGTTATGTATGGAGTATCACTTTGTTATATTAAGAAGCGTATAGCTGCGAGTCGTTCTCCAAGCCCGAGGGTTCCGTTTAAACTTAATTATATGTATAGGTAGTTCAGTAATCCTGATAATAATGAGTAAAGTAACTCAAATACCTCCTCAATTACAGACAATGTTAATACTAATTAAAGCTTTTCTTGATGTATGTATTAATAATTTTTTAAGTTAATATTAAAAATACCCGATTTTTTTATTATATCCGTACTTTTGCTGCTGCAGCGGGAAGTGCCGTTAAGCTCCAAAGGACTGAAGACCAACAATAATTAATTTCAACTTAATACATACACAAATGTCCCTTACACTTCCCTAAACTTGACGGCATCAGCCAGTTCGAGTCATAGGCATGCGGCGGTGTTTTTTTTTTACATTAGCCTACCATAGTGTCTCTACTTTGCCTGATGGAACGCAATAGGTGAAGGCGAAGAGTGGTGGTCACCATCCTCATTGCATGTCTAGTCAATGCAGTATCGTGACCCACACTATGGCGGCCTGGTGAGATGCTTTTTACGCCCCGTCTCAAAAACCCGGGATCTAAGTGGGAAGGAAACACGTGCGCTGGTAGTGAATTCCAGGCTTTCACCGATCGGCACAGGAAAGAAGGCCAGCACGTGTAGTCCACCTAGTAGAGGAAGGGAGAAGGTGGGGGCTTGAGCTACTGCGTAGAACATTAACCCAAGGAATATTTTACATATGCTCTTCTTATTTATTTAAATACACGTAAATACGTAAAATTTTGATTCTAATATGCTCTTCTGTTCATCAGTTGCAATAGTTGCAACAATAAAACGTGTACCAAAACACTCAAAGGATACAATAAATCTCACCAGTAACCGCTATCTCGCCACAGGGCTCATACATTACCCGCTACAAAGGCGTACGCCAAGTGTGGCGGCTAAATTGGTCATTAAGTGACGCGAACTCTGCCAGCATCACGACGGGAGACTAGTAGATTAGGTTAATGTTAAATTGTGCATTGTGTCGATGATAGTGGTGTCTGGGAAATTTTAACTGTAATTCAGTTACATTCATATCTTATGTGAACTGTTATAATTAGACTAGAAATAGTTAAAGAAATTATGCAGTTTATTACTAACTGATCCCCGCAGTTTTACCTGCGTGCTTCCGCTCTGCTCCCAAAGGTCGCACTATCCAATACAAAATTGATAATTCCAATCTGACTGATAGTTTTAGAGATAAGCGTGTTTAAGGAAGCAAAAACCTCAACTCCGCTCTGCTTTGTTAATATATATATGTAGATTTGTGCTAATTCTTCGGTTTTTCTGATACTGAAGTTCTCTGAAGAAAAGCGAACCACGGTGTAATGATTGCTCTGTTTCTCAAATTGGTTTAAAAAGATTGGTTAATGTCAAGAGAAAGGTGTTTTAATAATTAGTAGTCTGACTATTACTGCAAGTAAGTATTTTATTATATTTTTTATGTAAAAAACGACAATATCTATTTGGGAGCCTTCGGTGCCATACAACACTAACACACAAAACCTCGTTCCCTCGTATTATCAATTGCAATTGCTTTAAAAGTAACGGCAAAACTTCTAACAACTCTGAAACACACCTGGCTCAAAGCGGTGCTCTCATAAACACAATCTTTTCCAGTTTCACAACTTTGCCAGAAGATAAATTACACAACTTGCAGCGCCCTCTGTTATGTTATGATACCCTTGATTTATAGCCTCGAATAATGAGCACGTGTCGCGGACAGATGGCGCTACTGAGTTGTTTATTAGACTTCCCCCGATTTATTGCAGAGGGGTTGTAGACTAGTACAACATATAACTGTTTATTGAACAAGCTCTTATCGTTTTGTTTGAGTGCAAATGTGTGTTATATTAACACTTGAGAAGTTTCCTTGGTGATTGCTTAAATATATGATATTTGGATAAGCAATATGTTCTTTACTCCTGCACCCCTTATTATTAATTTACTTTAGCTTTTCTTGGCTGAGACTTAAGTAATGAATGGAGTATTTTTTATATAACCTAGACTTCCAAGTCGTTAAAAGGATGAACGAAAAAGAAGGCATGTTTCCCCTTTTTGTTTCCACGAGCCCTGGCAGTTTTGGTTATTTGTTTAAATCACACTATTTTTAAAGGCGGCATTAGACGACATGACATAAAAATAATAACAATGCAATACAATATTCTTTATTGTACACCACAGAAAAAAATACAATATAAAACAAATAATATACGAGCAACTGGTACAATAGGCGGTCTTATCGCTAGCTGCGATCTCTTCCAGACAACCTTTGTAATGTACAAGTGCAATGGATTAGTACGTAGGGCAGTTTATAGATGTACAAATGAAGAAGTTCAGAAGAAGGTTACTCTAATACTATATTAAGAAATGCGTTGACATGTTTATATACATACACAAAATATACATACCACTAAATATACATACCACTATATAAACATACATATACTATATACCTACATACAACACAAAATAATATATATAATAATAGTGGTTCTTTGAGGCTGCAGGAATGCCACTTGTTGATACTAATCACCTGTTGAACTGACCGGTGAGGAATGAAGATGAAGTGCTACTTTAGGCTTACGATTAAGATTTTTTGTTTAATTATTTTCATACATTCTACAATTTTAATAATGTCTGTCTGACATAACTTTTTTTTTTTAAACTGATACCAAATTTACATAATAAGTTTGCTGATTTTTACTGAATATGTACGGAAGGATAGATTCGAAATTATTTAATAATGTTAAGGAGGAAAACATGTGCATAAAGGGTAAACAAGTAACATCTTATTTTCGAATTTCCCTAAAGTAAATCTTATTAAGGGGACTAAACCTCTTATGATAATTATGTCCTATTGATACTCTGGCGTGAAATTTGCTATTGAAATACTGTAATTCATAAAGGTATCCTAAGGAGTGTGATGCTATTTAGCTAAGCGCCCTCTAGTTATCTGTATCGACTCTTAGTTTGATGGCAGCTGGACGTTAAGTTTCATCTACTCTTAGGCTAGATAGCGTAAAAACTTTCCTTGTGTTAGAAAATAAAAAGTGTTTATTTATATGTTGTACTTCTACAGAAACTTACAGTGTTGTTATTATAATTGTTATAATAATACAAAAACGTTTAATTTTACAAGTGTTAATATGTATACATTTTCGCTTTGTCTTGTTGTAGCATGGTTTGAATAAAGTAACCGCAAAATTTAACCCAATATTTACCGTTATTTATTATGAATAAAGAACATTCTTCTTCTCATGGAATAGCTCTGCGAGTAGTTAAATGTTTTGTATAGATGAGTTCCTTTCTAGTGTTTATTTTTATATTAATTATAATACTATTTTTTATTATACATATATGCTTATGTATTAAATAAAAATGTTAAATACATATTAATTACATATTTGTATTTATTGAAATAAATAAAATAGTAATAATAATAACCACACATCTCACACACCGCAGTCTGATCCCATACTGGTTAACAGACTGCTGATAAACTTACTTATTTCTAAAAACATACATATTATAGATAAATGACACCCAGACACAGAACAAATGAACGTGCTGATCACACAAATATTTGTACTGCGGTGGAACCGAACCTACGATCTCGGCTTAGCAGTCCAGTTTTGCTAAACGTTAGCTAGACCAACATGCAAGGCAAAAGTAGTATTTTTGTAGTATTTTTGTAGTATTTTACATTAATAACGAAAGTATTCTGATTCAACAGCTTATTCAGGTATGTATTATAGATACTGAACATAAATATGTAAGTGTCACTGAATAATATTTTTAACACTGCTCTCTTTCGATTTTCTTCTTTACTACAACTCATGTTCCCTTTTCATAGTGTCTTGAGGTTTCGGAAAAAATATAGATAGGTGGCGTTGATTTTATGTTTTTCAGTAGGTCTTGAGTATCTGATATGAATTTATTTACTTGTTTCTTGTAACATTAGTACTTATTATTTTACTATATTATATATTAAAGCTATAGGACATTTGGAATTAGTAAGTTTTATTTGTAAGTTATCTGTTTTACCACCAATTTACTTACTAGGTGGCGCTGTATTCAACAGTTCTTAAAAACAAACTAGATGTCGCTACTATTCACTTTCTCAGTAGTTTACTAATTCAAAGTTAAACCAAAGAAAGTTATGCATCCATTATTATTTTACATTCGTAATAAAACCGTCTTAAAACCTTTCCGCGAAGGTGTGAAAATCATTTTTGTTCTTCTTCTTAAATTTTTTGTTTTGTGGTTGGCCGTGGGAACGGTGGGGCCAGGTAGTGTGTATATTCATAGATTATAAAGCGTTGTAAAAGCGGCATAGCATAGAGTTATTGTTGTTTATTGTGCTTACTAAGTTGTTGCATCACGGCTACGGACAGCGAGGGACGTGGCATTTCGAATCATCTAAATCACAATTTTTCATATTATATATATTTTATCTTTGATTGCAACGAACACAAAGGTTATTAGCTGATAGTTTACTTAAAATGAAGATTCTCTTTGAATACCTACTTATTTGTCCTATACCCATTCTTTATCACTCATATGATTTAAATACAAGTGCTAAACGAGATTTTCCCTTTAATATTATACCTAAACAGCTATGTTATCCAGTACATATAGATTTCATAGTTTAAACCTAGGTAATATTTATTCAGCCGTATACGACTTCTCATTTACTCCATAAATAATTAAAAAATAACATGTATGTAGTGGTAAGCCATGTTTCATAAATAGAGGAACTAAAGTTAAGTAGGTTAATTATCTTATTTTAATTTACATTCGCATTAGAAAACCCTACAACGTTGCAGTTGTAGATTGCATGCATACCTACTTATCATACAGTGTCTTGAACAATCGCAACCGTTCGCTTTTCCAAAAATATAACATAAACATGATTGTTTAACCTAAATACGTAAGACTATTAAATAGTAAAACAATGCTTTTGTCTAAAAATACTTCATTCATAGACAACCAAGAATTTCTAATCGAAAACCAACCTTAATTCTAAGTAAAACGAACCATACACATTTAAAAGCTTTGCTATTGTTCGATATTTGAATAAGCAGGTTAACTTTTGATGGAGGTACCTACGTAATCCTATGTCGGGATTTGTCTATGGTCATTAAAGCTGGCCGGGAACAATTAAAGTGTAGTAAACTATTACACCATTCCATTGATCTGTTAAAATTAACGGTACTAAAATGTATTTTGAAGTTTCAAACGGTTTTTCTTTGAGAATTAATGAAACAAATATCTGTTACAGTTGTTGAGATTGTATTGTATGAATGAAACTATATACCTACAAGCTGACCTGGCAGATAGCAGCTTAAGTTTTCCCAAATTTCATTTGAATACGTAATTTAGAAAATCCATAGAGCCGTTGTCAAGTAATGTGCTTACAAACTAAAGTATATATTTAATTTTCATATAAACAGACATTCAGATTTTATAGAAGATTTTATTTAACATCTCATCTAATCTTGTCCACGTACTGTTCGGCGGCTTTTCGCGTCTCGAATATTTTTGAACCAGATATGAATATCTGGAGCAGACAGCTTCCTTTATCAAGGACCGAAACGACCTATCTCATAGATGTCATATACATTTGATTATACATATATATTTCTAAAGTACTTAACAAGCACTAATTAGGCTATTTCCCACTAACAGATAATCAAAACTTAATTAACTGATTATTAAGACTTCCTTAGTCAATAAATAATACTTTTTAGCAATGTGTGACCCATAAGTATTCTGTCCAGCAGTAAATGTATAAATAAATAGACATTTGCGATCACTGCCGCTACTATACGAGACTGAAATACAAAATATCAGAATGTGAAAGACCCATTCAAGTCGCGAACTAAAGTTATGAATGAACTGAAACCCCGGCTATCTTTAGCCCGCACTCATTCCGCTATAAAATGAGGAATTCGCTAACAACATACATACGATCACGCTTGTATCCCTGAAGGGGTGGACTGAGGTGTTTAAAACCATTAGCTAATCAGAAATTTGTCCCACTAACGTGATAAGGGCAAAAAAATGGGAAAATTCTGAGTAAATTGAAACGAAAGGCTTATTGGTTGTACGGACGGATCTTGAAGTGTAAGGAATCTCGAGGACCTCGGGGTCGCATACCTGGAACTCTACCTGGCTGTAGCCGGGAGGTCCAAGCCCTCTACCCGAATACTGTATATAAGCTCCCAATTTCTCAGTTATACATATTATATATATAATTATCTCAGGTATTTCTCAATTTTTGTTTTACATTGAGGAACTTTAGTATCTGATCATATTAGGAATTCAAAAAACTAGTATGTTGGAGATATAAGTAATATCTTTTTTTAATAGTAAGTGAGATTTTTCATTTGTTCCGTGTAATAGCGTCTATGATGGAACGTAAACATAACATAAGTCAAACGACAGTCTGTACCCTTCTAATGATCAAGTGTAAGCTGACACAATATAAAATGCTAAACAACAAAAAACAGCGACTGTTAATAAAATATCAATAAAAGAACACACGCGTTTAAAAAAAACGTTCCTAGTCTCTGGCGCTTTATTTTTTTTACATAAAAAATCGTAAGTAATATTCAAATCGTGAGGGAGGCTTTTTGCCCTGCAGCACACCTGCCATCTCGCGGCTGTCGGCCGGCAACTGGGCACAAAAAGAGTTTTTATGTAATTTAATAATACTACCGTTTAAGCTGGATGTGTATACACAATAAATTTCACTAAATGGATCCCGTTTTTATTATAGACAATTTTATTTTATTACAATTATTTTATTTTTAAGGAATATACTATAGCAAAATAACTAATTTTACACAATACTGAAAGATATTCTCATAAAGATCTTCTTTAACCAGGGAATGAATGGTGATGATATTTTTGTTTTAACCCAGATTTTACGAAAGAGAGTTTTATATCCTATCGTTTTATAACTATGTACGTCTGATTATGCTAAGAAGTAGTAGTAGCTAGAAGTAGTAGCTTTCACATTAAATCGCTAAAGTAGAAACACGAAAAACCGTTCAGAACTATATTTAACCTCTTCATTGTTTTAACAAGCTAAGAATGAATTAAAAGCAATTTAAACATACATACTAAAACCACGAATTGCATCATATTTAGTCTCGCACTTAAATAGGTAGGTAGGTAGGCTTTTAGTGACTTAATTTATTTTAACTTGTTTTTATAAATTTCATGTTATACTGTAACAATTCCTTTTTATCCAAAAAGTCTTGTTACATCTTCCAAATTCAATAAAAAGCCTTAATTAAAAAAAAAAAACCCTAATCACATGTACTAAAATAGCAATATATTTGAAGCTAAAAAGTACAAGGTAATTTAACGAAAAGCCTTCAGATCAAAGGCTGCGGAGCCGCGGGCGGGCGCATTAGCCGCCATCATGTAAGTAGATCAAAATGGTTTCGGTATAATTTTAGTATTATTATAACATTTAATTTAAAAAGAATTGAATTATAATACTAAAGAACTTGAAGGTACAGCGCCAATCCTGATTGTTATTTAACTCAATAGAAGTCGCAATATTTCTGTTCATTATAAGTAGAGTAGCCAAAACTTTGTTTTGTCATTACCCTAGAATACGTCCATGGCTGTAACTACTCCGCTTCTATTCATGGACACATGCCATCACGGGGCTGTAAATTCTGAATATGACAACTTTCAGATATTGAGAAAAGTTACAAGAAATACCATAAAACTGACCCTGCATCTACGAGTGCATATAGTTAAGACATCATATTATTGGTAAAAAGTGTATTCCGTCTGGAAATCGGTTCAATTCGGTGGCACGTTTTTGAAATTCACTTGCAAGACTTCAACCACGTAGTGTTTTGATTCTGGACTGGAAAATTGCAATTAAAGTTTTAATTGTTTTATATTCAAACAGCTATATAGCTATCTGGTACTGATAGGTTTATACATACGTGATGTAACGGGACAGTTAGTTTATTTTAACGCGCTAATCTCAGGAACTGCTTGTACGATTTGAAAAATACTTTTTACAGTTTATTGAGGAAGGCTAAAAGCTTTATATATATAACACTACAGCTCTTAAAAGTGGAGTAGGAACTGCTAGTAATATAGTGCGGACAGTCGGGCAATTGACAACTAAAGAAGTTGTACATCAGCGAAATTCAATCAGCGCCGGCGCAAGTGACGTACTAATGCGGCGACAGATGTGGCGTGTGCGTACCCTGGCGAATAGGGCTGCCACGCTCATCTCTATTTATAGGATTCGTAGCAAAAAATGTGACATGTTTATATATTAGTTGGCATACCGAGTCTGGTAAACACTTGACATGGTTGCAAGCCATTTAGCGGTAAACTTTTTTTTTTGGTTGCAAGTTGCAAAAATGTAACGTGTGGTCTTTAGAAGCATAATTCGAAAATGTCTTGCAAAATCTTTGTTTGTAAATCAATAGTATACAGTTCTTGCTTATGATTGATCTTAACTGAAAGACCCATATGAATGCATCCGGGAAAAAGATCCAAAAATATTTTTTTTTTATTTGATTTTATTTTTCATTTTTACTTCTTTTCTACAGCACAAGCAACCCTACTCTCGAGCACTTCCTAATATCCTTTATTTAACCTCAAACTAGTACCTTAACTTTTTTTACGTCTAACATTATGCTTATGTAACCATTTTTTCTATTACTTATCTGTGTTTGATGATTAAAAAAAAACTTTTTTCTCTACATCTGACATATGGCGGCGCGGCGCGTGCGCCACCACATTGCGTCCGTTTTTTTCGCATCCGATTCGAAATTCAAAATTCAAATATGGCGCATGTGCGGGGACGCTCGCGCTGATATTGTTGGTTTTTGTTTATTTTTTTTCTTTATTACATACGAACGTCTGGGCTTTTGGATGAAGTAAACTTAATAAACAAATAAAGTAGTTGAAGCCAGGTGGACACGCGACCTGGATGCAGGGGACCGTATAAAGAGGCTTACACAGTACCGACGATATATCAACGAGCGAGAATGTTTGACACCTGTTTTTGGTTAGACATTTTGAATTATAATTTACCAATATTTTTTTAAAAGTTATATTTACAGTACCTATGTTGTCCGTAGCTTTTCTCCTTCACTCTTCGTGCAGTGAGAAGTTAAGTTACCCCTACGTACAGCAGAACCCACGATTTTTTACTCAAACTTTTTGCCATCTGTCTGCTACTTTTTCATATCATTACGACGGCTGTTTAAGCATACTTTATGGCGACCGCAGTCAGGGGTAACTATTATATTTTTAAAGAGTTTTTTAAAGACTCACAGCTTCTTGAGGGTGCCGTTTTAATTAATGTATTGGTGGGATTACCACCTTTTAATTTGATTTTAGTTTTTGAATTATAACCCATTGAAGTGTGAAAAAGGGAAATATTAATATATGGAACGGGGAAATGAAGATATACCGTGACGTCATGTTGACAGAGTTAATAATTATGTTCATGTTTTTTTTATAATTGGGAATTAGAATGTGAACAAAAAAAAATACCGAATTTATTTTTTATCTATGGGATATAATTTTTTTGAGAAAAAGATAAAGATTTTGTAGAGGTTGCAGGAACATTATTCATGTTGTCTCGTGCTGAATTGTTTTTAAATATTTTTCAACTACTCGACAATTTTCCATATTGCTTTAGCTTCACTAGCAACCTCCCCATATTTCTGAAGCCTTTCATTATATGTCTATGTCGTTACACCTTTTCTACTTTCCAACATATGACTGGCCTGTTGGTATAGTTTTTAGTGACCCTGACTGCTGAGCCGAAGGTCGTGGGTTCGATTCTCACACGGGACAAAATTTTGTCCGAGTCTGTGTCCGTTGTTTGTACGTTTATTGTGCTCCTAATTAAATAATATATGTTTGTATATTTACTAATTCAGTCTGTCAATAATTTTACATGAAAAATACCTACATACATAGTCACGCCTGTATCTTTTAAGGGGTAGGCAAAAGTGTATTAAACATCGACATTATGCCAATTACAGTTTGGTCCCACTAACGTAATAGGGGGCAAGCCTATTGCTGTCGACCGGGCACTGTATGACTGTATACATACTGTCTGATAGATAACAGTCCTATTCCTGAGTTTTACGACACGTCAAATAACTAGTTACTTACTATTACGCTTGTTAGGGTCTCAGCGTAATGTTTTATATCTTGTATACTTCGTCAATAATTAGAATAAGCTCTATGCGACACTAAACGAATTTACGACTGGTACTTCTCAGACATTGGCTCGTTTAAATTAACCAGCTAAAAACTCTTTCTATTTATATATAGTATAATATATAGACATGTATGTCAAATGTCTTCACCGCTTGTTCCTATGCGAGTGTAATTTACTGTATACAGCATATAAAATACTTGACAGCGTACTTTCGTACTTTTCGTTAATAAGATTATATGTATTTCTGTGAAGTTAGTGACATCACAACAGTATGACGTCACCGGTACGTCACGGATCTTCGACCGATAACAATTTCCAAGGTGACAACATCATAACCTTAGTTTTATAAGGGTACACCTCATAAGGAAGGAGTTAAGTAAGACTTCAGGAGTATTCGCTTGCACGTGCTGACAATTTTGACAATGTGGTCACATTGTTTATTTACCCCTTATATAAACACATACTACAAGCCTTCTACTGTCATCTTTGGGACTTAGATAGGAAGATGTGGAGTATATGTAACAGGAATGGTAGAATTTAAGGGGAAGGAAAGGGATATTGTTTATACAGATGGGTTGGGGAGTATGAGCAATAGCTCAATCAGCAATACGCCATACTTTAGCCATACGGGAAAGACAACCATGTTTTTCCCATATGGCTAAAGTAATATCAATGCAGTTTTTCTGTAAACGATATGACTTTTTAAAATAAAAATACCTAGTATTGTGTCAAACAGAACGAGTACCTAGTATTTTCGTAGTCTAGTATCGTTAGTTTTTAAAAACAGACAGTACTATGTCAGATTTCGTCAGTTCAATAATATTGGGTCAATGCCCCTTATCTCGATATCATTGTGGAGCGGTAACGTATGGGTTTTGGCAGCCAGCCGCCCGCGCTTAGCAACAAGACTATTGTTGCGATTGCTCTAGCCCTTGTAAATTATGAGTGTCTAACTTGCACTAGTGATCGGCCTCAACATTTATCGATATCGATTGTTACAGTACTAGTCAATATTATACTATATTTATTTTATAATGCAATATTTATTTTATAAATATCTAAATCCCCGAAAGGGTAGACAGAACCGTCTTATACTCCCACATTTTGCCAGTGACCGGGAACTACATGACTATATAAATATTTAATTAAATATACGGTTTTACTCACGTGTGTATTTCGGGGATGCCCGACTAGTTTCGGTCTCAACAGGGGGCCTTTTTCATGGAGTAAGTCGTCCAGCCGCGACGGTACCGGACGATGCACTGATTAATCGACACTGGCATCTGTTTTTATGTCTTTCGAGCCTAGCGGACGAAGACGGTTGCGTTGCGGTTTCGCTATGTATTGCGGTACTGTACCAGGCGCTGTAGTGTATTTCAAACGTAGGCACGGCATCTGAGTTCAAAAAACGAATTCCTCTAAGTTTATCTTTTATTTTTGGAAATAAATTAAAGTCACAAGATGTCAAGTCGGGACTGTTAATTAGATGACTCACTCACTCCAAATCTTCGAAAGATAAATATTCGACAGTCCATCTAGCGGAGTGAGCTGGAACGTTGTCATGTCCTGGGAGTGTCCTGCTTCTTAGGCGCTGCTGTCTAAAATTTTCCAAGACAACTGGTAAACAATGACTGGCATACCAATCTGCAGTAACAGTCCTTTTATCTTCTAGAATCATAGTTGCGAAAGACCCGTCCGTCCAAAGAAGGCGATCATCCATTTCCCTTGACTTTCGCCCTTCCTTACTTTTGTTGGCAAATCTTCGAATCTAAGCATCTATTGGGTGGATTTTCTTTTGGGTCGTGTCAGTGGTTTTCAACCAGACCTTTATGTTTCACGGACGAAAGTCGGTTTATTGTCTTTGACAAGTAGTAATATGTCTAATACTAAAATTAAGAAATAAAAACAATCACAATCATCATCCATCCTACCATCTCACACTGCCACAACATTTACTTGACTCATACCAATTCCAAAAACTGCACGAAACTGTTGATATGTTCCTCTTCTATCAGCTTCTATCCTTAGCTGCACATCACTCACGTTTCTTTCCTCGAGAATCATCGGTGAATTTGTTTTGACCACGTTTAAACTCATTAAAACAGTTGTAAATAGTGGCACAAGACGGAGCTTCATAATGAAACGCTCATCGAAGTCTAACGAAACATTGTTGTTGAGTAAGACCGCAACGAAAGTCGTGATAAACCATTGAGCGAAAATTTTATCTAGTCAAAAACTTCTTCCCTTCTTCGTCTTCACTTTTTAAAATGCTATTTGAATTAATTACACATCTACAGATTTCCAAAGAGTTCCTAATTAAAAAATTAAATTATTTTTTTTATCGGTTGCTTTTCTTACTGGCCTATTCTAAAAACTTTCAGTGTGACCCACGTACATATATACTCGTACTGTCTGATAGATAGCAATCTATAGGTGTTATAAAAAGTCTTATCTAATAAATTATTAATCCAATTCTTTATCGACATTGTTGTACTTACACATCCCTAACTGCAAATTACAACGTTCAAAAGACTGCAAGGCCTTGGAGTCATCCCAAATGTCAATTCAGTATCATTTGGCACCAACACTACGTATTCCCTGCGCCATGCCGGAAAAAGCTACGGACTTAGAAGATTTTTTAAAACACCTTAATTTATAGTTGTATGTAGTGTTGCTTTCGTTTATTTATGTGTAGTTCTTGCCACCGTCTGATAGTTAGGCCTTCGATTCCACCACAGGAGAAGAAATTTAATTCCACTAGTTTAGTCCACTGTTTCTTGTTTGCATATCTTGTAAGTCCATTTATTCAAGATTCTGGTACCTATTACTGCTAGTGCTTATTTTTTTTTTTTGTAAATTTTTTTTTTGTTGTGTTTATCATAATGGTGCATAGTCATCAGAGCTGACGGTGAATGCAAATGGTTTCAATATTATTCTAGTTCAATCGGAAGCGGGGACACCTGGAAGTGACTTAGATGTAACATCCAAGATTTGACCCGAAAATACATTGTGTATTAAATAAAAGCTTGTAGTAAAATCTAGCTGGGTTACTATTTTGTTCAATGAGATGAGAAGTTTGGAAGGTATGGAAGTCCTTGCTTCTCTTTATAGGCATTACCAGAAACCTCGTCCTCGAAATCTCGGCAGATGAAGAAGGGTCGAATTACATTTATAAGTGTAAACTGAACTACTTTAAATACTACTAAATACTGTGTTTAACTCAGTAGGAATTTAAACCATTCGCTCTTAAATCTTCATTGCACAAATCGGACACTAAAATTAATCTATCTAATAATAGCGAACGTTTGAATAAGGTATTCCTGTATTTCTACCATGTTCTGAAGTGTCGGACACGGGGACACTCCCGTGTATTTATATTTAGCCGTCTAGACAGCTCTCTCACAGTAGATATGTGACGAATGCAATAGTGTTAATTGTGTAGCCGTAGGACGTTTTAAACTTGTAAGATGCGTCATACAGGCGGAAGGAACGAAACAATTTCATATTAATATAACTTAGGGATAGACATTGGAAAGACGTTATAAAAAATGTTCACTAACCGTTAAGGTAGTTTTTTAATGCCTATTAGTACTTCAAAGATATTATCTTTGTTACGTAGGTTTTTAAAGCAATAGAATTGACGTAGGATAAAATAGAAAATTCAAACACATCATTCATCCATTTTTATCATTTCGATGTTTGAAAAAGAGCCCTCAATCATTAAAATAAGGAATTATTGCATCTCTCTCAATGACAGTTCATGCTTCAATTTTGTTACAACATAAAAAAGAGACATGCATATGGCGACATTTTCATTACGAACTTATTTTACGACGGACGATTGCGATCAGTTCACACTGTTAAACATAAAATAATGGACTTTTAAATGGCCATTTCAATAACACGACATGAAAATTGCCATTTCGTACTATCTCTTTTATTTCATCTTTAATTATTATGCTTTGATTGAAAAGAAATGGGGTTTCTTTGAATGATGGGCGGGTTAAAGAGATGTGAATTGTGAGTTTGTTAAATTGATTTTTGAGTCATTAAGGGAGGCGGGTTTTGTCCATTGACATAAATTAATGAGGCAATCCCCTTCAATAAAACGTTTGGTAGCAAATAGTTTGTGTAGCATTTATTTTTCACCAAAATGTCCAAGGATGTCTAACAACAAACACATACGTCACAGACTCCATATCGAAACGTTCAGAAGCAAAGACTCTTGGATATCCAATACAGTTATATATGTATGTATATTGAGCGTTTTAACAAACAAAATAACTAACAAACCTTCAAATTGTTTCGCAATTTACATGGAACTTCACTTCATAAAGCACGCCAGCGTACATTACACAAGTACAATAAATTGTATGATTAATATGAAATTTCAAACACACCATTTTCTGAGCTACCTACGTTTTGTAGGAATATTTGATTATTATATTTAAAAAGTTTTGTAATCTGTACTGTGTGTTTTTTACACATGCAAGCGAAGTTGTCGATTATATTCTCATTTGAAAGGCATAGAATACAATATTGTTGTGGACTCGTGTGGTTCTCGGTGACGTAGAATGTGGCACCCTATCCCGTCTCGTCGGTGAGGTAAAAGCGAGTATTTGACCGACTTGTTATCTATCAGACAGTACATATGTATATATACATTCATACAGTGCCCGGATGACGTCAAAAGGCTTGCTCTGAACGTAAGTGGGCGATTGCGAAGCCTCTGCTTATCCTTTCGGAGATATAGACTGATGATGACTGTAAAAGCTTTCGTCCAAAACTTGTCTGAGACGATTTGTTGGTTACGTATGAGTACTGCTAAAATAATAGTTTACCAAATGCTACATTCAGTGACTGTTCTAAATTTTCACGAAATATAATCTATTTTTGCGTCTGACTGTTTTGATAGCATTTAACTGTACCTACGTAGCTTTTACCGGCACAAATAAACGGTGCGCGGGCCCCCAACAGACTGATGGCGCACAGACTGTAGAAAGTATCATATCTGGACAATATCAATTTTGCTCGTGGTAGTTACAATTTAATTTTTAAAGAAAAAACTAAACAATATGTAAACGATTGAAGCGCGTACATATACCAGTTGAGTTACTCTTGAGTTTGTTAAACATACGTAGTTATTTTATAAATTTGTGGTCACAGTATGAATATTTATAGTCCTTATAATACTTTAATAAATACTCTATCTTATACAAAAATAATACTTAAATCTGACAAATTAGTAGTTCCCAAGATTAGAGCGTTTAAACAGACAAACAAACAAAAAACGATTCCGTCTTATTAATATTTAAAACAAAAAGAAAAGAAATATAAGCAGTCTTCCACTATTTACACATAACTAAATTAAAAAAACATATTCTTCATTGATCATTTCACAGTCTAAAGAAACCCTTCATACCAAACCCATCTTCTTCTTTGTCGCCACACTCTTGACACTGTCTCTCTCTTAAGTCTTACTATTATCTGACTTTAGATGGATGTTTGTTAATCAATCACACCAAAACGGGTAACCAGATATGGGTGAAATTTAGCACACAAATAGATCGCAATCTAAATAGTCTAAAAATAATTCAAAATTTCCATGCTAACAAAGTCGCGGACAACAAAAAATGTCTTACAAATTATTTCAATTACAATTAAATTTATATCCCTGAATGTAATGTCTACGCCGTTGTTGAAGTCTTGCGCAGATCAAAGCGGCTACAGGACGGGATGCGCAGACGACGTCTCGACGCCCCCCCCCTCCCGTCCCCCCCCCATCTGTCGTCCCTCGTGGCGCTAACGCAGGATATTTGCATGCGAGACGCACTCCATCGAATACCATTAACAATGTCAATGATTGACTTCGTAATGTGGGACTAACGATCACCTATTTATGGGTTAATGATGGGGTTTAGCTTTATCTATATATATATTCTATATTAGTATAGCTAGTGCGTAAACACCGTCGTCGTATTTTTAAGAGTATACAGACTGTATATTTATTAATATTGCCTAAAACGGTGCCGTTTATATTTTTCATAAATTCTACTTGTTGAAGAGTTATTTCAGATGACCACAAAGATTAAATTAACAACAATTTAGACGCCATTTTGCTCTCTTTTCGGTTAAGGAATTACTTTTTATGAGATTTAAACGTAATTACATTCGGTGAAATGGCCTATCTGTCAAGGTTTTTCAAAGATACTGCAGTAAGTTCTTCAAATATTCAGTGACCTAGTTAGGGAATGAGTCATTGGTAATCGTCTGCCCTTTAGGGGACAGTCCCAAAGGGCACGCTCCCCTTGCGAAATGAAAATGAATAAACTGGCAGGCCTTAAAGAATCGAGAAAGTCGTAAGCAGTCGGTATATGCAATAAAATTCTTAAATAATCTCCTTTTAACATTTGATGAATTCTGAATATCAAATATTTTTGTTGTTTCTACTTGACTTAATAAGTCATACAAATAACGATACTTCGTCCATAAATTGTAATGATATTAGATACATACTCATACTTATTGACTTCTAAATTAATATTTCCGAACGTATAAACCATAACAATGATATAAGTAATAAAACATTTCCTACATCGGCTGACGAAAGCAGGACGTTACGAAACAAAGACTTACAAAAATGTATATATCGTTCGTCTCTCAGAAAGCCTCCATAACAAAGAACTCATAGTTTTGGCAATAACTTCTGTCATAACGCCATTGTTATTCAAATGTACTCCAAATATCAGGGCTTTTTGTACTCATTTTACTGGCGATTTCATCAATATGGAGTGGAGTAGATATAATATTAGAAACTTTTAATATAATAATATCTATAGCCCCACATATCTTACGTCTGATCCCAAACTAAGCAGAGCTTGTACTATGATAACCAGACTGCTGATAAACATAACTGGTGAGAGTGACGAAACTGACGGACCGCAAAACAAATTACATCAAAGTACAAGTACAGTGTGTATAGTCGCACATATAACAAAACGAGAAAAGCACCTAAAATGGAAGTGGTCTGAAAAGATAAATCTTTATGCAAACTACTCCTGAAAACCATGGGTTAAAAAGCGTCCCCAAGGAAGACAAAAGATGCTTTCGAAGTTGGAATTGGGTGCAGAGGGTTCAATGTAGAAGTAAATGGAAAATATTGAAGGAGGCCTACACCAAGATGGTCGAAAAAGGCTAAAGAAAGAGAATAGATTCGTAAATAGGATCACGCGTCACGCCTATGGTTATAGTCAGTGGCGTATTGTACGCGAACATTTTGCCAACTATATATTGTTCCACTAGCATTACACCGCCAAGCCTATTGCTATCAACTGGGCCCTGTATATGATAGTGTTTGACAGGTAGCAGTCCAATTACTCTCCCCTCTTTTAAGAGGACACTGATAATCCTACGAACCGGTTCTGTGGAGGTATTATACCACCAATAATGACGAAGACCCGAGACACTGGCCTGTGGTTTAGTTGTTAGTGACGGCTATGCCAGAAGTTGTGGGTTCGATACCCATCTATGAAAACTATTATGTGATGAGCACAAGTATTTATTCTGTTAAATAGTAATCCGGGTGTTAAGTATGTGAAGTTTTTACTTTTATTATAACTTGAAACAATTTTATACTATAAACATTTTCACTGTAGTATTTCAGAGGAAAAGTCTGAAGTATGTTCAAATATAAACTAGAATATGAAAGTTTATAAACGCTGAAAAAAAAGACGATACGAGATTGTAACATCTAACCTCTAACTCAACAGAATTATGAATGAACCAAACGATGCTACAGATATGAAGTTTGGAACTACTCCAAGCTGTCAGAATATATACATATATATATTCGTTTACAAATGTGTCAAGTGAGGAACGATTGATGACCTAGAACACAATGCATTTCAGTTAGCTACAGTAAGGAAGGAACAATCCACACCGAGTAGTTTGCCTCTTCACCGTCAGCTCCGTTAAGGGTATATGAGAGTATATGTATGGGCAGACACATAACATTTTTTTATAGTGAGCAAACGAGAAGACTGGTCTCCTGATGGTAAGTGACTACCCATGGACACCTGCGAGACACATTATGGTTTCATAAATAACGTCGTATTCAAAAGTTATATTTAATTTGATGGCAACACCACCAAATATATGAGCCACCGCTGCAACTGAGCGTAGCGTGACCCCATTGTTAGGGAATAGTATTTTTCGTATTTTATGGATTCACTATTAAATGTTGTTTTAAATACTTTTTCCGTGCCAAGACTATATTACGAGAGCTTCCGCGTATACATAGAGAGACCTAGAAATTATAAAAATACTAACCAATGGGCCTATATACTGTTGGTGGAAGTGGTCACCTCGCCACTACGCTGCCACGCCGAGTGTTGTGGGTTCGATCCCCAAACTGGACAACACTTTGTGTAATCCTCAAATTGTTGTTCTGAGTCTGTCAATTGGTGTTTTTTGTACCGTTGTTTGAATGTTTGTAAAGTCCCCCGCGACACAGGAATAAATCCTAGTACGGAACTTGTCTTCTTAAGGAAAAGAAAATAAAAAATGCTAAATATTACGCCTATATCCCCGAAAGGGTAGGCAGACTCGTCTCAAACGCCCACTATTTACTTACAATAATTTATTAGTAAATAGTGGGCGTACATACATACTGTCTGAAATATAACAGTCCGTTCCCTTAATCGCCGTTTACGACACCACCGGGAAGAGATGGGGCGGCCCTATTCCACTCCACCGTGAATCACACGGCATAGTAAAAATAATTATAGGTAATTATTATACTCACACCTACTTGTAAGAATCTGTTTATAATGGTTGTCTTTTGGTTGCTCGATCATGTTTATTATTATTCGTTAACCGTGTGAGAACAACATTGTGAAAGGTTCCGCACTTCACCTACGCTACAAATTCGCAGACAGCGGAACACAATCCAAGACGGAGGATTAAGCGATTAACTGCTTTTTATTTAATACGTTTATCTGCCACGAGTTATTACGCGTGAATTATTTTTATCAAATATTTCTTGTACAGAACGTTTATATGAGAGGCTTTGCATCCACTCTATCCTTCTATCCCGAAACTCTAATCTTATGACAAAAAAAGAATGAAAACATTCCTACAAAGTAATTATTTCAAATTAATAGTTTTTCTCAGTAAGCAGGTAACGCTGCTTTTATTTAACATACATACTCGTATATCCCCGAAGAAGTATTCAGCGTATCGCGTGTTTCCTTCCCAATTTGATCCCGGGTCTTTTAAGCGGGGCGTGAAAAAGCATCTCACCAGGCCGCCATAGTGTGGGTCACCATGCTGCATTGACTAGACATGCAATGAGGATGGTGACCACCACTCTTGGACTCCATTTATTGCTTACCATCAGGCAAAGTGGAGTCATTATGGTAGGCTTACGAATAAAAAAAAAAAAAAAAAAAATTCAGAAGTATATTAATCGGCCTCAGTTTTACAACCGTTGTTAAGTCCCTTACGTGATAGAGAGCAACCCAATTACCGTCAACACAAGGAATAAAGGTAAGAAGGTAATGATGGGAAAGGAATATTTCATGTAAGGATGGACTTGGAAATGCTAGCAAAAGCTAGAGCAGGTCAGTCTCGCATCCTTCGTATGTAAAACTAGCTGATGCCGGAAAATCTAAGCGTTCCATTCCCTTTTATTATATTAAGAACTATATGTTGAAATCATTTACAATTAACTTTGTCAAATAGAAGTGCCATAAAAAACGAGTTCTTACCAGATAAGCTTGTAAATTAGACCACACAACAAGAGTTATTTATATTATATTCAGACGCACTAAAGAAGGTTACATTACGTTTTTAAGGGAATTTCTAATGTATGAAATTAAAGTAGGCGTTCTAATTTTATTTTATATTATGTTTATTTTAGTATGTCTAGTAAACGACCAAAATTACGTCATAAATAAATTCTATTGTTCGAAAGAATTTATAGACAACACAATTCTTTTTTTAAACAACTGAAAATAATCTTGTGCTATTTTTTTTAACTAAAGTCGAAATGACTATTCTCTTTGTTTTTTTTTTTTATTATTTGACAGATGGTTCGTTTTTTTTATAATTAGTTTTGGACGGAAATTGTGTGTGACGAGTCGCGGTGACATCCAAAAGCTTACAATATCGTTTATGGAATACAAATTATCAATAATTGTTTGTACAGTTACGTCGCCTACACACGATATAGCCGCCTGCTGGTGTCAAATGTGTGCCATTGAATTTCAAATCGCTATTCGTGATAATTCATTGATTTTCATATGTTTTTCTGTTTTTGCAAGAAAATGAACTACCTACCAGTTATTTCGAATTTTTCTTAGTGTATGTATATCTTAAATATATACCAGACTATATTTAAGAACGGTTGATCACAAAAATTTAATTTTATTCCTATTTATTTAGTCTAATTTATATAAATTCAAATTACAGATTTTTTTTATTGTCAGGAGTAGGTGACAGCCACACTTAGCCAGTCGTGCTCTGCGCCTGTTCCAATATTGTAGATACCATTGAAAAGAACAGGCATTAAACTCCATGAACACGCTTTTTAATTTTTATTACAAATTTAGTCATATTAATTGCGAATATCTAAAGTCAGACTAGACCTTAGTTATTGTTTAAATTAAATTTTATATTGCCAATGCCGCTCTCTATGCCACTATAAACACTTCCGCTGTTTGACAAATAAAATGCAATAATTTAACAATAATAGTACAACATAAAATTACATATACACATATACACATTATATAGAGTAAATGGCGGCAAGTTTGCAATTGAGACAAGTGGTTACTTCCGCAGTGACCCTTACAATAACCATTTAAATTAAATAAAAAACCGCTGAAACTATACATAAATTGAACTCATAACTTCTTTTTTAAATTTGATAACTTCGTTTGATTAAACTAATACAATAAATAAATGTTTGTGACCATTACTTTTATTTTAAAACTAAACGTATCGTAATATTTTCTAATGTGACCCACATAATTTATAAACATTATTACAATAAGTAACAGGATCAGATAAACCGCTATATATTGTGATGGACAAAAAAGTCTGTATACCTCTAGACGTCTCTACGAGACGACATCTGTTCCTCGCGAAATACACACATGCTGATCCAGATGACTGTTGAGTTGCGTACGCGCACTTACGCTTATTTCTAAGAAAATAAAGTTCAAATTAGATTAACAGTTAACTGTATAATAACATTACAATTCATAAATATTTTTATCTCTATCGTTGTAAAAATAAAGCTGGTTTTAGCTTAATTTTTTTTTTCTGTATATTTTTTTCCGAAATAAATTCATATGTTAAGGAGCACGGGAGTGTCACGTTTCGCGGCAGATGCGCGTTTAATTTCTGCGCACGCGTCTCCTCTCGACGACGAATTTTAAGCTCCGTTCAATTTTCTAGTTGTTGTTTGAGATTTTTTCGACTTCATACTCAGTGGTTGTGTTTAAAGCGAAAACATATAGCCATAATCATTTATAATAAAAATAAACTTCCTATAACAGAATTTCGACAAGTTGTACAGCCTGTTAGGTCAGTTTCTTAACAATTCTCATGAAATTATATACACTATAGATCTTTAATATTTTTGTGTTTATTATTTGTCCAATGAAACGTTAAAAGTGTATGATTTGAGTACTACATATCTTAAAAAGTAATTACAGGTGTTTTACAAAGCTAACGGGTGCTGTACACTAATTAATTATACCTTCTCTTTATTTAATATTCTTAAACGCTTCGTTGACATATTCTCAACAATATGCACGGTGATTTTACACACTGAAAATGGTTCAGTTTGTAAAATCACAGTGCATATTGTTGTATTAATTCTTTTCTAATAACATTATAAAGCAATTATGGTGGATGATGAAATTAAAGAGCTTAAATTTCTTGCAAATTCACTCTAAAACAAATTGATTTCTAATCTTTCTTCAAGTCAAATCATTTATTAATCATAAGTATTTTTAATTGTCAAGAGGAGAAGTCAGTCGTTAAGCTACTTGTCCGCTCCAATACGTACATCGTGTAGAGAAGAACAGTACCTACACAATTTTGCTTTTGAACTGATGTGTGTCATATCTGCTGAAAGCAATAATAGATTTCCACCTAAGCCAAAGCAACTAGTACACATATGTCAGTCATCTAATGAAGTCCCACAACACCATCTCGTCACTTTCTCCAGCATGCAAATGAGCTGAACTTGTTCGCACGTGCGGTGTACCTGCGCAAACGAACCCAGCTGCGCGCACAGCTGCCGCTAACAGTATCCCACAGCTGGACCAGACACATGCCTATTTTAAATACATCTCGAGCTGTTTTGGGGATTAGACTAGATCTTTCAGCAAGGTTAGACGATGTGAGCTCAATTACAGTGTAGGTGTATCCAGATAGATCTTAATTGATACTTTTCTCTTGTTGAACAGATAACAGCAACCACTTAAAATATTTCTGTAAGTAACAGGTTTTATCAAAAACCTATTGCTTTAAATGAAAGTACAAAGTGAATATTTTCAAAGGGCTTCTTTACCGCAAAGAGCGGTCTCTTATGGGCAGTACTATTATTACATAAAACTGTATTAAAGCTTATTTTTTTTAACTGATATCAAATAAAATAAAAACAAAATTTAAGACATATTATCTATTTGGTGTTCCGAATACAATAAAGACACAAATTTTGCACTGAATAAGATTTGAAGGCATTATAATTATGTATGTGTGTAGTCATGTAAGTAACTCATACACTGTTAACTCATACATTACTTTCTTTATAATGTATGTAACGAACGTAGTACAATGTATGTAAATGTACATACAGCCTATATCCCCGAAGGAGTATACAGACGTCTCAAGCGCCTACATTGTCAATTTAATGGGGCAATCCTATTGCTGATTTTATGTTTTTTTCTTTATTTAAAACTATATAAACGTACATTAAAACCTCTTTCGTGACAGTAAATCTCTAAATAATTAAAAAAATAACGCTAAAAAGGAGTCAATTTAAAATAACAAAATGATTCTCGACACGGATGTTTTGATGCAACTTCCTCGTATTGCATGTGCACGCGAAAACCGCGATAGTATAAAATTACGTAAGCATTTTTATAAATAATTCAGTATAAACAAGTTAAATGCCGAATTATCCCATATCTTCTTCGTTGAGAATAATTACTTGATTGCCGCCGAAACGAGGCGGCCATGATTATATCCAAATCGCAACAATCCACCCGCGGGATATCGTTTGTGATGCTTAGAATTTGATAATCATCGTGTTTATGATAATATGTTAGAGAATTTGAATTTTAGTATCGATGTTCTACGAAGCTGTAGTTTTATCATAGGTTTTTTTTATTTTTATATTATAGGGGGCAAAATAACATGCAAAATAACGAAACATGGAACAAATACTACGGATTCCAGACACTTTTAGAGCACAAATAAAAACAAACAGACCAGTAGAAATAGTCATATATCCAAATATTTGCTCTAAACGGGAATCAAACTCGTGATGGTTCCGTAAAAGGTGACTAAGGGATAGGACTGTTATCTATGCAGTCATATAGTGTCCCATTGACGGCAATAGGCTGTCCCCCTATTGCGTTAGTGGGACCAAATTTTAATTATCAAAATGTGGGTGTTTAATTAATACACCTCTGCCTATCCCTTCGGGAATACAGCCGTGAGAGTATTTTTTTATTTTTAATTATTAAATTAACAAGTTAACATGTAAAAAGATAACATTTCGCGTGCTACTAAGCACCGCAGGTGAGCGCAATTTCTGTAACATGCTATTTAGTGCTATTACACTGAGAAGAGTATCCGAACGCACGAGCTCATTCTATTTTTGAAATTTGAACTTTTGCGTTCGTATACCCTCGGTAATCATAGCTTATTTTTGTTTTATTTTATTGCATGAAGGCTGCACCGATATCACCTTCTTCACTTATCTGTGGAATAAAAAAAATGTCATTGTAGTAATAACGTGGTTTAATTAGTTTGTTGTCATTTATCGCTTTTAATGCTTTTAAATCTTATAATCGAATTTAAATAATAAAAAAAAAGATAATAGTTTTTCGTAAAATCATGTATATAGAACATATCTAACCAGTATTAGTAACAATATTGTAGAAGATTTTAAACCACGGGCGGCGCCACTTAAGGCTAATTAAACTTGGTTTCTTGCTGTAACCGCATGTAGGGGTCGCGATTTGTGAACAAAAAAATATATTTAAGGAGTCAATGCCCTCAACGCCATCTGGCGTGCGCTCGCGCCGCTTTAAGGTATGCGTATACTGAAACGTAAGCGAACTCCAAAAAATTTGTAGAGGAAGTCTTTATGTCGACGGAAATGTACATATTAGAAGTAAATAAAATGCAACCATATTTTGTTTATAAAAGTATTTATTTGAAATATTTGCAGTTTGAGCTACCTCTGGAGTTTTTTAAATTTACTCAAAGAGATCTCAAAGCTTTTCAACATTCTTTACATGAACTTATGAAATTAGTGTAGTCTCAGTACTACACTAAGTTTATAATATAAACGTAGATAAATAATAATGGTTTTATAGACATGGATCACTAGATAGAGATTTTTGTTCCACCACATATCCAAAATAATGTGTAAACCTATCTAAAGAAACAGGCTTAATAAGTCGAATATTTTGTAGCTCAAATAATAATTTCCGAATCACTTTTAGATTTCATCGCCGGTACAGTGTGCGAAGACTCTTAAGAAACCGCTATATATTGAATACACCCCTTTAAAACAACACCAATCCAATTTTGAAAGCTCCCTAAATGATTTCTTTAATGTAAGGGAATAAAGTTTACAATATACAATTGATAAATACTGTTGTGGTAAAGATTAAAAGGATAATTAATGTAATCAAATGATTGTATATTTAATATTGAGTTATGAATTTATAATACACATCGCTCACAATTCCCCCTAGCGTGGTTGCAGTTCTAATGTGGCAGAAGATTATTTAATTATAAAATATCTACCCGTCCCTTGAAGACTAAAGCCGTGCATAAATATTTATTATTCAGGAGCGATTTGATTAAGGCACAGGCAGAGGCGTCTCTAACGCACACCTTTTGTTTATCCAACAATCTTTTAGTCCCATTTACGTAGCAGAAAGCGAGCCCATTGCTGTCATCCGGGCATCTTATAACTGTAAATATACTATCTGTCCGATTACCTTAGTCACCTTTTAGGGGGAGATGGGTTGGCCCTATGGTACTCCACCTGGAACCACGCAGCAAATAAAAAACTCCAAAAAAATCTTTATCAGCTTGAATAACCCCTCTATTGGTGGTTTTTATTTTGACAGATTTTATTAGTATCCTTTCCTCCCCTTCTTTCCTTAGAGAAGCCAAAACTTTGTCACTTCGATGTCGATGTTGTATTCTTAGGCAGCTTATCACTTTCTCTAATTTATAACTTTTTCCTGATCCATTTAAAGAGAGGCTTATTCTGTTTGTGATATTGAATAAACTATTGTATTCTTTGACGAAAACACTATTTATTATAATAATAACACGTTAGGTAGCTGGTTAAGGACCTGTTCTCGGAGGCTTCCTTGTTAGGGTATTCCCGGTCCCTTGCAATAGAACCATTTGTGACGGAACACCGTGTGGTTTTAGTCCGTTCGAGTCCGACATACCACCTCTCCGTTAGCTCCGGTGAGGTGGGGGGATGATCCGTGGGGGTTTCCACACGAAAAGAAAGAAAAAAGCTGGGTTAAGAGCCTGATGCAAAAGGCAGTCCTTTTTGATACGGCACGTATGGTGAGGAGGTTCCTTTCTTTGGAGCTATACCACCGGTAGCTTGGTCCCTGTATCCGATATCGGTTGGACACTATTTTTTATATTTTTTAATATATTTTGTTTTTGGTCCCAAACCTAACAGAACTTGTACTATGGTAACCAGACTACTGATACACATACAATCAAAATCTATTACAACGACATCGAAGGGACTATACACATATATACTCAAATTTAGTCGAAAAACCGATAGTCGTAACAACCGGTGCTGTTTTCGAGATACGAAATCCTATATTTTTATGAGTGGTATTATAAAATGAGTATTGTGTAAGAACATAAAAAATCCATGAGTTGTTTAATAAATCTATTGGAAAATGTATAAATGGTCCGTTTATTGGCACATTATTAGTCCTTTGATATTTAAACCACTTTAACAAAGCTTCTTCAATCTTCATATGCTTCGCTGTTCTGACTCGTTTCGAATTCGAATTTTTTCTCGCTCTTTCCAAATGGTTGAAATTGTCGAGTGTGATACATCATATCCTTTGCTAAGTCTTTGGAATTCCGCTCTCTAGCTTTGACTTGACTTGACTTAATTGTGACTCTTGAGTTGTTAAAAGTTTTACAAATAACTCCACAATATTTTTTGGTGCGTCTTGTGTATAGATAAGTAACAAACTAACTAAAGAGAATTGAAGAAGTGGGCTTTGACTCTGCTGCATGCACCTGTTTTGTTTCAAAAAATAATAAAAGACCCTACACTCCACACTTATTTGTTTACTTTTGCGATTTTATTAGCCATTGATCATTATACTGTGCCAGATGTGGACACCTATTCAAATTGTTTACAATACATCTTAGCTGACCGTTCTAATAGATCCAATTCTCCGAAAATATTAGTGAAATGTAATCATTTAATGAGGTATGTTATAATAAGCAATGTCGTAAAAAGCAATGTTTTTGATAAGGCGATCATATAGCATTCAGCCGGGACCTTTGTTCTGGGTCAATATAACCGGTATCTTTTTTTAAGACAGTTAGTAATAGTATAGACAAACTACACCTAGACATGAAACAAATGATCATGCTCATCACATAATTGTCCAGGGTGGAAATCTTAGACTTAGCAGTCATTGTCACTAACCACTAGTCCCAGTAGGCCAGTTGAAAGTAATTCAAATGTGTGTATCGTCATCATTGGCCTAACGCAGTCCACTGCTGGACATAGGCCTCACCGGTAGTGGGATTAATTTCTGCAACTTTATTGTATCAGTAGAGATAACTTACGATTAAATTTAACGTCCGTCAAAAATTATCTGTTATGCAGCTAACCCAACTTCATTTCAAGTAAGAATCCAATACGATTTTCGATTGTGATGAAAAATATTTTGAAAGTTTTCATTTGGTAGGTTGAACATTCTCCATTCCCTAGGCGGTGGGGGGAGAACACGGCATATAGCGTGTGCCCCTGGCCATTTGTCAACCCGCTCGATTTAATCTCAGCTCGGATTTGGCCGACGTGTTGTGGGCTTGCTCTGTATTGGCCTAAATTAATATAAATCGTTGTAATCGTGAGTAGACACATATTGGTGTATTTTTTTTATAAGTAATTTAACAAGTCTATTATACATAAGCCATAATATTCCCATATAAATATAAATTATTTTATTTTTGGATCTTAACATCAAAGCAAATACTACTCGAGAATTATATAAATGGCTTTGAAGAATAACTTAAGCATAATAAACATCTCAAGTTTTTGTTTTTATTATTTAATACTAAAAAAGTTAAATAATAGTCATCTAAAGGCCAACATTGTAAAAAGAAAGATTAAAACAATAGTATGACTAACTGAATGTTAGTTCGTCTGATTTATTTAAGTAATTTCTGGGCAAAGAAACGCCATAATTTGTTGCATTGCATGTTTTAAAGAGATAACACTCATTATTTCTAAACTCCTGTGAAATTAGCTATCGAGATATACATAGTAATTTATAATTTTTACATCAACATCTTTGTCTCAACCATCCATGCCATTAACCTCACGTTTAGAACAGCAAACAAACGTTGATAAGAAAAAAAAGATCGTACGTCAATGCCTGTCCCCCTCACTGTAAAGACCGCCATAAAAAATTAGACTAGGTGAATCGTAAATCCGTATGAGCCTCCACAACCTGTACAAGCAACCCTCAACTGCCTCACGCGACTTACCAAGCATTAAACGGTAAAATTTTGGAGATGCCAATCTACTATAGTCGGCTGTGAAAAGATTGTCGGCACATATAAACCTCGTTTGCATGTCTGAATATAAATGTATGGGTTTAATTTGACTTCAATGGCGACGATTTACTTAATTATCGCTAGATTTGTATAATTTATATTTATTGTGTTTGTATGTTGTTTAGCTATCGAGATCGGTATTATAACTTGTATTTTTTCTTGAAGCAAATAATTTTGTAGAAAAATTGAGTTGTACAAAAAAGGTCTTACGGTAACTCCATTTGTAATCTGTTTATCTCTCTATTATGGAACTAAACTATAGTTTTATCGCATTCCTAGCCACGTGGTTATCGATGAAGTCCCAATTCCATCTCTTCTCGTGGATGTCGTAAAAGGTACTGGGATCGTCATTTCTCACACCGCTTGAGACGCATCTGTCTTCCCCTTCGGGGACATAGGCGTGAGTGTCTACGTATGTATGTGTTCTTCGCATTCCACAACTACTATATATTATATCTAAATTTGTGGAATGCGTAAAAGTTGGTTAACCTTCTCTCGTTTAATGCAATTTCGAATTTCCTGAACTGTTTATCGATAACTGTAAAACTTTAACCGTTAACCTGTTTTAATACGCAGATGTTTAGACTGATTAACCTACTTAGAATTCACTTTACATAAACTTTTGAGTACTAAAGCAACTGATCCTGCAGATATGAGCCGGATATATTATTTAATCACCCGTTACTTGACACATATAGCCGAAAGCCTTCTCTTTTAGTCCCAAATATTTGTAAATCTACCACCTGTGACATTAATAACAATTTATGTTATTTACTGTTAACTTTAGTTTCTACACATGCAAGTTATACAGCTTGACTTGTCTTCTTTGTCTGCTTCTGTATCTCAAAAGGTACCGTATTTTTATACGAATACTGTTAAGATATTTTTTTCATTAGGATCGAGGAGGAATTTGAAAGTTATTGTCCAAACCTAAAATTGACAGTTTGTCTTAGATATTCAAGGTTGTCAATGAACGTTATCAAACGAAGGCATTTACATTGAAGTCATCCCGCATATTATTCGTCTTTTGTATTTTTGAATATGAAGATACAGATATACAAAGTTTTTATATACACTCTTTCTAAAAGTGATTACTTAAACACTTTAGAAAAATCACAAACTTTTGTATTTACCTATGATATCCACAACTTTATTTAAACCGATAGTATACAAATCATAGAAATTACATCAGTTACCACACACTACGATGTCAAATATACATATAAATTAGTCTCATAGTGACCGCAGCCTCACATCGACCCACTCAACGCCCAAAAACCACTTGAAAACTTCCAAATCAGCAAACACTTACTACCGGAAAAACATAATACACATTATTTGTGTTTGTTAGTCACGGAAGTTAAAGATGTGATGGTTTTTCTGCGATTGCCGCCCCTCGCCACGTGTCTGCAAACTCTGAATATCTTCTAAAAGCGGGTCTAGTATAGACCCTTGTGGCACACCTGCCCTAAAATCCAAGATAACTTCATTTTTATCACGCAGAATTGAATTTTATTGCTTCAGAAATAAGATTTAGTAGTGCTGCATGGTTATGTTGTAAGTGTCAAGCGTATATTTGGCAGGAAGAGGGTGTACATTGAATTATATTTAGTCGTAAGCTCCCTATGGTTATGATTGAACAAACGATACGTCGGCAAGGTGTGTAAGGCACGCTCCGTCTCATAATATTTTTATCGCGTATTTCAGTTATTTAGATAGATTAGCATTAGGTACGGGTATGTACTTTCGATGTGATTTCTACGACATAAGAAGTAATTAGAACATGACTAGTGTTAAGGAAGTTCAAAAATACCTATAATTGATTTAATTTAAATAAATGATTTTGATTTCATTTAAAGTAAATATTACAATAGTTAACAGCAAATTAAATAAACTGTATATATCAAAGTAGCATTTTTTTCTTTTAATCGTGGAACGATTTAAAAAAAAAAGAAAAGACTGTACCTTTTATAAAGAATTAGTATGTTTATTATTGATATTAGAATCAATCACCATTACAGGGATATTACAATACTAGCTGTCGCCAATTTTGATACAGACTGTACGAGTTATCTGGTTTCAAATTTTATTCAGATCAGTTGAACTGTTCTGGCGTGATTGATTAACAAACAGTCACACGTATAATAGGTGTTTACTGCATCAGCTTTTGTATATAATACATCATACAAGTAATTTAGAAAAGTTGTCCAAAAGTCAACCAACACTCATGAAATAGACGACACTATTTTACATGTTATATAATATGTAATAATGCTTATATAATGTGAGATATTTGACGAAAACGCAGAAAATTCCCTTCAATATACAAGTCCTTTGCCCAATACTTAAAACCATAAAAATTGAAATTTAAAAACTTATTTATATATTCTTTGGTATCCCATGATCAAATCCTGAACTGGATATAACTGGATCACCACAATAATATTACGAATATTAAAAAAAAAATAAAAATCGGCCACCACTTGTGGGAGTAATCGCTATAAGTACATACATAAAAATACATGCAGCCGAACCTTCTCCCTTTTTGAAGTCGGTTATTAATCATTTTTTTTGTAGGCAAGTTAGTTTTTCTTTGTTATCAAAAATAATAATTTAGTACCGTGGAAATAAATTGTTAACTGAAGCCGTATTATTTGAGGCTATATTTTTTCTTTATAACATGTGGTTAACTTTGGAAAAGATGAAATTACGCGATAAGTCCTCAAATTTAGGGTCGATTAGTGTTAAAGTACTAGGTTTAACTTGGAGCACTATTAAGATATCGATTAACTTCCTAACTACTTAAGTTTTAGCAGCAAAATAAAAATATTACAGGTTCAGACCAATAGGTGAATTAATTCAAAATAAAATTGTAACTGATGAACAAATTCTCGAGAAAGGTTCCAAAAGCTACATCTTAAAATGGCAACTCACCAACATTCAAATAACTGACACAAAGAACGCTCAGGCTCAGAACAACAATTTAAGATTTAAAGAAAGTGTTGTCAAGTGTAGGGATCGAACCCACAACACTCGACGCGGCAGCGTAGTAGCAAGGTGACTAGTTAAACCACTGCGCCATCTTTGCAGTCATATAACATCACGCTTCCATCCTTGGGAACCGGCTAATGTAAAAGAATAACAATAAGTAACTTATCAGGCTGCATAATTTTAAATTGGATATATGCTATTGGCCTGTTTTTAAGCTATACCACTACTGCGTTTATTTCGAAATTCTGCTCAGAAAAAGCCTAAATATAAATTGAAATTAATGTGTTATTGATTGACCACCAGCCTGTGACCACGGCTAGTATATCCTGGTCCAAACATTTGTAGTTCAAAGTTATTAAAATATGCAACTATCGTGTTGATTCATTTTGATGTAATACCAGCTTCCGCCTGTGGCTTTGCCCGCACGGTGTTTCTATAAAAGTATGGTCCTCCCCCAAGGTTCGAAGTATCCACATATCGAATTTTATCGAAATCGGTATGGCCGTTTAGCCGTTTATAATGTTAGTATATATAGCACGGCAGAGGTTTTAAGGTATAAAGGTATTGGTATATAGCTGCAAATGTAATACAGTAATGACACGTGTCTCATCACCATTCGTTTAAAGTTTCGGGTCACTATTATTACAGTTAGCTACCAAATTATCGAGACATCTCCTTCTTGTTCTATTGTGTCATATATCTGCAATTATAAGGTTCATATTTGCTATATTTTTAAGTCACTGTTGGCATCTTTAATTTTGTAATGCATATCACAGTTGCCATTTCCCTTTCTGATGATTTTTGCACCTTTCGTCTATTTATATCGGAAACCAATTTTATAGATCCACCATCTGGTGTGTGGTGTGCGACCTTTTCTAAAGCTTCTATAGAATTTATATCTAATATGTTTTTTTCTCGTCTTTCAGGTAAGTGCAAGTTCTTGACAAAAAAACGTGGCATTTGGCGCAGCACGTGAGTAGTGCTGTATTGTTGTGGATTATCACGAGCAATATGTGGAATATTTGTGCGGAATTACTACTGGTGAAACCATATTTTAAGGTTCCTTGGATTAATGCAAAAAAATATTAAAGATATGTATTTTTGCTATAGCTTTCGGTAATATTAATAGAATATAATCTGTTTAAAGTCGAGCATCGTTTTCAAGCTTATTCTTAATGTGAACAAAGACATACATTAATACGTACATATAATTAACAGTGGTAGAGCCATGCTTAGGCACGAATGTGTGCCGACCGTTGCGATACCACGGCATCATAGACAATCAGCATTTATAGTATGGGGTACAGACGAACGGATGGGTCACCTGATGGTAAGTGACAACCGCCGTCTATGGACACCTGCAACTCAAGAGTCGTAAGTGCCCGACTTTGATAGTGATGAGGGATGGGGGGATTCGGGGAGGGGAAAGAGGAGAGGAGGTGTTAGACCACCGGAAACTTAACTAATGGCTCTTCCACTATAAAAAAGTCAAGCTCGCATACCCTTAACTCGAACTGACCGGTGTCGAGAAGTCCGAGCCCTATAACGAATGATAATATTTCTAGACATGTCACACAGCTCGACACTGCTTGACATCAAACGTTACAAATATATTAATCTTACTATTTACTACTATTACAAATGCCAAATTGGCACAGAGATAGATTATAGTGTAGGTAATTCGGGAAAATTGTATGGTTAACAATTTCCACACCAACATAGCCGCAGACAATTGCTGGTCAGGTAAAAAAAAGTTATTATAAAATAATAAAAAAACACCGAAATCCTCATTATAATCAAATAAAGAAAATTTATAAAAAGAAAAATTCTTGAATTGCATATTTTGGTACATGAAAATGTATAAACAGATATAGTCACAAACAGAGTTTCGATAAAGGTACATTCTTATTTTTTTTTTAAGACGCGGGAGTAAGTATTAGCAATAATTAACTATTCAACATCTCTGCGTTTCATCGTTTCATATACTTCCTGCGTTTTAGGCCAGTTTTTCTAACATCATAATACTGAACTCAACGGTATCTATGTCCAGACAGCATTTGAATTGACTCATTAATTTCCAATAATCAATTACCCTGAGGTATGTAGCAGACCGAAACGGAGGGCAGGTGTTGGAAGGATTGCAATCACGGGGGTGTACTCGACTGTGAAATAACTACGAAGGGATGGACAAAGGGCAAGGAACTTGGATATGTATATATTTTGTACCTATTTATAAAACTGTACATAAATAATAATAAGTAAAGCGTACATCATTAATTTCGTAAACTAAGCTACTTTGTGTTGTAACATACATAAAAATGAGAATAATTATTTAATGGTACATAAACATAACAACAGAAAAAAATAAGGCTGGAATGTCGACAGTTGAAATCACAGATATTTAACAACATAACAAAAAATAATATAATGAAACTAGCGGACCCGACAGACGTTGTCCTGCATGATATTTCAAGCGATTAGGATCAATATAGATAAATTACCTAGATACCGACTGCAGCGCCATCTGCCGGGCTGATTTGTGAATCTAAACCATTCCCAGATCCCCTTGAACACACACAAAAAATTTCATCAAAATCCGTCCAGTCGTTTGAGAGTAGTTCAGTGACATACACACTCACAGAAGAATTATATATATAAAGATAAGTGGATTGTATTAGATCAGTTCTATTATAGTATTCGTCAATGATATAAAAGCACTCAATGGTATAGTTTTTAGTTATTTTTAAAACCCATTCCAGCTTATTGATTCCTTGAGCTGTTTCCTCACCTTTTAACTTAGGCTGTGGCTGTCTGCGGGCACATGCCCCGACGTCTCCTTCCTCATTTGTCTCAAATGTACTTACATTTTTAACTGAATGTGTCACGAGGACTAAAATATGAAGATAATTTCAAATAATTTCTACACGATTCTGTTTGGTCTATTCGTGATATTGTTATTATCGCTCTTTTTTGGCTAACAAAACTCCAAAGTAATGTTATATCTTAGTTTAGATTCAACGAGTGTGAAATTAACCGATTTTATTGTTGCACAGTTGATCTTTCACATTCTATATTGCATACTTGCAGGCAGAGTTTACTGCAATTAGCTACTGATTAATAATTGGGATTTCCAATATAGTTAAAAATCTATATATGTATGTACCTAAAATTTTTACTTACCTAAAATTTTAATTATGTTAATTGAATGTGTATAGCTATAATATATTATATTGTATATTTATATCGTTCGTAAACCAGTTTTCAGAAGCATCCACCTTGAAGTAGACCTTTTCCTCCAGATCTCTTAAATCAGTAGCTGAGATTATTACATTAGTATCGTCAGCAAATACAATAAAATAGTTATTTACACTTAACTGGCTTTGGTCTTTCTGGTACGTCCTAAATTCTGTCATGAGAAATACGACCCTGTCAGATCTGAGCAACAATCTCAATATTTTGATCAGCTGTTCTTAAAAGGCTTTTGCGCCTTTTTTATAGTACAGGGGGCAACCTAGCAAATGTGTGACTACTACGTATTACTAAGTGACTACCTCCGCCCATCGATACTTGCCACTTAAGAGGGGAGTGGAAAGGGTAAAGAGATTTCCCTCCGGTAACCTCCTTCATTCGGGTAAATACATCGCAAGGTTTGTTGGACAACCGGTTATCTGTGACCCCTTGGTAATACTCAGGTCGATCCGGCCCGGCTGATCCCAAACTATGCAGAGCTTGTAATATGGTATGGTATCGTACTGCTGTATATGCTGCTTATATTAGTGTACGGTACGAACTGAACATTCGTGCAAAATAAATAGTATTATACATTAAGTTCTCTAGTCAAATTAACACATTCCGGCAAATTGTGCATCGTAATATATCAATCAAATCTTCATAAAAACTTAATCATGGTACAACTGTAATTAAACTGACAGATGTCACATATCATAGACTATATAAAATGGCGCCATATTTTAAATAGTCGTCTGAAAAACATGTAGTTCATAACTTTATACCGTGGGACTTAATTGAGTTAACGTTTTGATGCCATTTCCTACAATATGAAAGTTAATTTTATGGTGATTTAACGCTTATTGCTGGCACGCAATATGCTCAAGAGGAAGGTCATAAATTATTTTATACAGTTCTATAATTTCCTCCCTCTATATAAGCTGTATATATGTATACATATCCTACAATAACAAATAATCGATATGCTGTAGTTTGAGGTCGTGCCTGAGTTCTTAATCACAAAGAACACTAGGTTAAGATGATTTTCATGAACCGGGACAAATATGATTCGAGCCCATGTAAAGTTTGTCGATATCCATCTTAGATTCCACTGCTGGCCACTATTTTATGGACTACCAAATAGACGTAATAGGTAGGATAATATGTTGAGTCAATTTGCAATGCCGTGTGGATGTCGATGTAGTAGAATAGTGCCGGTAGACACGGTATCATAAAAGGCGACTAAGGGATCAAACTGTAATGTATCAGATACTATAAGTATATGTATAGGCTTGCAAGTTATCACATAAGTGATACTAAATAGGTGTTGGCAAAAAGTTTTTTTTTGTTAAAAGAAGACTAGCAACGTGGGTCACACATTACTAATATTCATGTTAAACAGCTAATCTAAATGCTTATGTTAGGGGTGGGTTTACGACGGTAGTGTACTGTGCGGGGTTTGAACCCGTAACCACTTGATCGCTAGTCCGCCGCCTTCATGTTTGAGACGTCTCTGTCTGCCACTTCGGGGATGTAGGTGTGAGTTTATGTATGAAAGTATGTCAATTTATAATATTTAAGGTAAATGTGTTTTGTCTACAGCAATATGGTGTATATAAATGAGGTAGATTTTGGAGTCACCGCCAAGGTCGGAACCCATAGTATAATTACTAGAGGTCTAGGCACGCTACGCCCACACCACACCTAGCCTATATTTGATGGTATCATTTTAAGTTGGCTACTCACTTGCGATAGTCAACATATATTAATATTTGTCGTGGGTTCGATTCGACGATGTGATGTTCGATTTATGTGATGAACACGATCATTTGTTATTTATCTATAATATGTATGTATTTATTAATATATAAGTATGTTTATCAGCTGTCTAGTTACTCCTAGACCTTACTACTAGATCAGACGGCCGTGTCGTGATTCGATAAACATCTTTGATGACTTTATTTTCTTGTACTTTCCTAATAGTATTGACTTTCTAAGCAGGCTTTATGGTTTTATAAGATAATAAGCTAAAAAGTCACATAGAATGTTTATTGAACTATATCCAACTGAGTTCGTATTTGATTTTTTTGTACTAGAGTTAATATATATGTTAGTAGTTCTTCATTAAAATTTAGATTAATTACTATTTAACATAATACCTTACTTTTGATACTAGTTTGCGCAAATTTGACTGTATATAACATACATACATATCTGCTGAAATCTGTTGCAAAAACTAAATACCACACAACTATGTTGTTATAAAAACAAAACAAAACAACAATTGCAATAATTCCAGTTATGATTTCGTGTCAACATCAAGTTTCAAGATATTTTTGTTTACCCTCTAATCCGAACATTGGGAACGTTCCCGGCTTTCCCAGAGTTAAAGCGCCATTGAACGAGAGTGAAAAAACATTGACTACACTCCACACTGTATATGTTTACATAGATGTTTGCCCTAGTTGTTGGTTTGTCTGTCCGTACGTGCCTGTTGCTTGAAATCGAGCGTCTTGCCGCCGCCGACTGTACAAGACTTTTGTGTACACATATCGATGTTAAAGACATCAAACCTTATGTTTGGAAAACATTGTCTATTCATACGTTTCGTCGTTTAATGTTCCTTGATTTTTTACTGTACAAGTTAATACCTTTTTTCTCTAATGTATATTTTTTTTGTAATATATATATTTTGGTCTTTGATTGCAATAGAAATTGAAGCTATTTTTTGCCGTAAGGCTAGGGCGGCCTTAAAACATACTTAGTTCCTACTTTTACACCTCGTTCATCCCATACTTAGTTCACTATAACTTACTACTATTATATGTATATGTAAAAGTATAGATGGATGTTCGTTACTCAATTACACTAGAAGCTTTCTAAACGTATCCAAATGAATTTTGGAACAGAGATAGATTATAGTTTACAATAGCACAAAGGCTTTTAATCCAGGAAAAAGATACGCCTCAAAATTTCGGGCAACAACCGGGTCTAATTAATTAATAGCTAATTAGATTTTTGAGTACGTATTTGCAGCATATCTATGTTTGAGTGTACTCAATAAATTCTGATCGTGTGAGAGATGGTCATTGAGAAACTTACTCGGCGCGGCCAGTAAGTACAAGTTACTATATGATACCTAATCGAATCAGAGTAGATAAATTTGCGCACGTGTTCTTAAATGCAGTACATATATTTATATGTAGAAAATCAAAACAAAGTACTATTAAAGTTCAGTATGGTCACGATTTATAGTCGTCCGTCGGCAAACAGCTCCACGTGTCGCGTCACAAACACGACAAATTGTAAACGTTCGCGGTGCCTATGATGTGTCACGCACAATTTTTATGACGTGTAGTTACCCTCAATTTAGTTTCGTGAAACATTAGATCGTCTGTAGTCTGAGAGGGCAAGGTCCTTGAGCTTTTTGAGACAAATGATGATGAGGTAAAATTATGGTCGAAAAATGTTAGTGTCATGCAAACTAGATTATATATATACTATTAGTACAGTACAGTATCTTTAATGGCCAACCCACATATTTTGACTAAGGTGTAGAGTTTGAGAAGTTAGGACTTGTAGACTTAGGGCGTGTAGAGTTAGAAGCCTGGCTCTGCGTGAGATCTGATAACTTTTTGACAGTGCGAGGCATATGGTCTGGTCTGGGCAACATTTTACATGAAAATGTTTTTGGTGGGATGTTACTTGCGAATATTCACCTTCGTTAACTTTCGACTTTTTTTGTTTGGTTTTGAATATACCACAAAATATGTTAATCTCTTTTTTCTTAGTTCTTATTTCTTTATATTAGTTTATTAGGGAAACAAACAGATACAATATAGAAGAAAAATGATATTCAAGTAGTTAAAACATTATCGAAAAGTTTCCATAAATTATTTTTATTTAGCGCCAAATAAATGTGATAAAAATATAATACAGTACAATGAACTAATTTCAGTCATTTTTAGTTAGAAACATTCTAAATATAAATAAGCATTTTGAGGTTCCAGTAATAGACGGTTAGTTGGTACATTATCCGAATTCTTACACTTGTTACATCTCCTTGTAATGTGTTTATTTAATTTCTTTTGTACCCTTGAATTTGAAATTATATATTGAGGATTCCACACTACAGATCCTTACTCAAGTACACGTATTACTAAAGCTTTATATAGAAAAAAAGTGGAATAACTCAAAAATAATTTACTGTCCAACTGGACAACCTGGTCACGATCACCCGGTTACTATCTCTAACTCAATATATTTGTGCTTTCTGGTAAAAGTAATCATGTAGGATTTCTTGAAGTTCAGGTATACCTCATTATTTTTACAATAGTTACATGAGTATTAAACCCATTTATGTGTTTACATGTGTATAACATATTTTTAGGATGTTGCTAAGATTTTCAGCAATGTAAAATGTCATTGAACAAAAGGAAACGTTGCAGATAAAGTCGGTTTCTTTTTGTTTTCTGTGACTGTTATTCTGTAAGGTATAATTATCTACAACATTGAGAAATATGATTTGATTTCATATACGTACATTCAACTGTTTAAACTTGTTATACACACAAGAATATCAGTTAACCTAAACGGCCAATGTACAAGCGTATTGAAAATGTATTGTTATTACCAATCATTTACGTCTTATTACCAAAACAAACATACGAAGATTCAAGTTAAAATCCAAAATCTGATCACAAACTTAGTGTTGCAACTGAATATTTGAACCTCCCTTAAAAAATGTTCTGAAAGTATTTGTTGGACCGGCAAAAAGTATGTTTGTTTCACCGTATTGAATGATTCACACACTAAATGGGTCAATCCATTATCTCCGTCTTGATCTGATAAAGGATCGTTATATATTTATATCGTTTTTTTTTTTCATTTTATGCATTGGACGGCACATTCCAAGCGCTTTTGGGTCTGTGTGTGAGGGAATCGAGATTAGAGATTTGGATGTGGCAAAATTATTTAACGTTAGGGTATGGTCATTATTTAACAAAAATTCATGACAGTAGATAATAAATGAGGGTGTGGTTTTCGGCCACTCCATCTGTTGGATCTCTTAAGAGGCTAGTAGCCTTTTGGGGACTGGCCTGTTATCTATCAGATAGTATAAACGCAGTTCACTATTGAAGTTATTAAGCTTGCTTCTTATTATGTAAGCAAGACAAAATTGGATCCAGTCTATCCCAAAAACCGTCTTTCGGTTGTAGGTCCACTTGGCTGGAGGCGAAAGGTAGGCCGCCGCCAGACGTGAGGCCATATTCTACTCCAACGAGAACCATATACGAATATATATAATAAACGATCCCGAACTAAACGGTTTGGCTTTTATTTCGTGTTCCGATCGGTGAAAGCCTGGTAATTACTGCCAACGCACGTTTCCTTCCCAGGGACCCGGGATCAAAGCCGGGTGTTTTAAGCGAAGCGTGAAAAAGCATCTCACCAGGCCGCCATAGTGTGGGTCACCATGCTGTATTGACTAGAAATGCAATAAGGATGGTCAGCACCACTCTTGGACTCCTCTTATTGCATTCTATCAGGCAAAGTGGAGTCACTATTGTAGGCTAATATAAAAAAAAAACACACGGCTAACCTAGACCTAGTATTCTTAATAGTCACATCTTTGCATCGTTCGAGTTAACACATAATCTACCAGCTCCACAAATAATTAAGTTCGCGGCTCCACCATTGTAGCCGTTCCTGGAACACAATACATTGATTCTCGATTAACAGCACCGCGCCTGCGCCCGCGCCGAAAACGATAAAAACACTTGTGGACCATCGCACCCATGCGCCGACGACAGCTACGCGCATGTATGTACAATAGAAGGGATATCGGTGAGCGCGGTTTGAATGCCGTTTTATAATGGAAGCGATATTGTTGAGCGTACTGGGATTGAGTGTTTTTCAGTCTTATAGTGTTGTTATTTGAGAAGATGGTAATTAGGTATATTCACGACATCGCTACACGTCAAGATATTTAATATTATTAATTTTTTTTTAACTGCTAAACGGCTGAACTGATTTTGATAAAAAAAAATTAAATTCTTTTATCGACATAAAATGCTGGCAAAGACGGTAGTTAGTTAGTGAGTATATACGTTGTTAGATTACTGTGGTATTCTTGTTTTAATATTAGTTTTGCGTTG
This sequence comes from Tyria jacobaeae, assembly GCA_947561695.1. Classification (NCBI taxonomy): domain Eukaryota; kingdom Metazoa; phylum Arthropoda; class Insecta; order Lepidoptera; family Erebidae; genus Tyria; species Tyria jacobaeae. The sequence goes on along the minus strand of OX387224.1, from coordinate 18,849,470 downwards.
CTAATACCATGTTATAGTAACGGATCTGAACAGAACGTTTCTAAGAATTGCCGATACATATTTTTAGGAAGTGTAAGCATTTATATACCATATATATGCTATGTACTATCTTGCTATAAAAATATGTAGGTCGACATAAAATAAGGTGAAAAAGCTTTTTTAAAATACAATTCTTTCCAACAATTGATACAAAATTCATAAGCATACCGTACCAAATTAATTACAATACAATTTCAAATAAAATATAACTTTACATTCACTCCAATCAGCAACAAGTTGTATCTATTCCTGTAATTTCATACCTCATTTAGTTTAGTCCAAATTGACAGTAAATTCGATACATATTGATTGCAAATGATAGACATGAAATATTGTACAGCATTTACGTAGAAAAGGCATTTTTATATTAACGTGAAAGATGTAAAACCATTTCAATACTTAAATTTTGTTGACTTTCTTGTTTGGTCTAGTGGTTAGGTTCCCCACACATTATAAAAAAATGTATGACCGACAAATAGTTGTACCTACTCTGGGTATTATTTGTGTACCTAGCTTGAATGTTTGTGAAGTCCCCCCCTACACAGGTACTAGAAGTCCTAATACAGCAGTTGTATTTATATAAAAAACTTAAAAATAGTAAAGCAGGTTCGGCTCTTGGACATGTTGATAATTTATAAACCCTGATATTCACAGTGAACAGTCTTCCCAACACAGTACAATGTGTATCATTGTCGAAATAAAAAAGTAATACATATTTAAAATAAGGAAAGAAATTAAACGAAACCATTTATTTACGTCATAAAGAAAAAAATAGTCTGATCTATGGTCTCTATATCTTTGCAGTATCGGCCAGGGCGCCACCATCCCTTATCTGACTGGCACGCAGGGCGCGATGGCCGCTGGTCACTGTGACCGTTCCACAGATAACTCAGATATATGCCAGTTAAGGCTAAACGATGCGATTGCCTTATCCCAAACTATTAATGTTTTAATTAGATATCATTTTGTGTGTAGCAAGAGGTATTCACCAGCGTTGGTTTGGCAAACAGTGTTTTTTATGTAATAATTTTTCAAGTCGAACAAACATCCAACATTTACCAAAATAACATAATAATAATTGTAGAGCCATGCTTAGGCACGAATGGGACGGCTCGCCCGGTGCGACACCACGGCCTCACAGAAAACTGATTGTTCGGCAATGCTTGAGTTGCATTTCCCCGGAATCAGTAAGGTTTCCGGAGGCCCAACTACCCCTCTCCTCTGTCCTATCTTCTCATCTCCCCACTATTCTTTCCCCTCCCCGCCCGTCATCCCTCATCACCCTCAAAGGCGGTCAGCGCACTTACGACTCTTGAGTTGCAGGTATCCATGGCTGGCGTTTGTCACTTTTTATCAGGTGTGACCCGTCTGTTCGTCTGTCCGCCTCTATTATAAAGAAAGAAGTTGATTCTAAGGTTGATCTGTATCTAGAAAAACTTCTATAATTATTCTTAATATTCTTCTACATACATATATAAACTCACGCCTTTTCTCCTTCGGTGTAGGCAGAGCCACACCTTTCATATAGACTCGTCAGTTTCGAGTACTTACGACCTGCCCTTGTTTCTAAAAAATGTGAGAGCAAATAATGGCAGCAGAAAATCTGCCTGAATAAAGTTTCGAAATCACATAGCTTTCCCTATTTACCGTGTAGTTCACAGTGGAGTATAATAGGGCCATCCCATCTCTTGCCGGTGGTGTCCTAAAAGGTGATTAAAGGATTGGACTGTTATCTTTTTTTTATTTTATTTTTTTTATGCGATAGGGGGCAAACGAGCAGACGGGTCACCTGATGGTAAATGACTACCGCCGTCCATGGACACCCGCAACTCAAGGGTCACAAGTGCGTTGCCGGCCTTTTAGGTAGGAGTACGCTCTCTTCTTGAAGGTTTGAAGGTCGTATCGGTTCGGAAATACGGCAGGCGACAATTTGTTCCATAAGCTGGTTGTGCGAGGCAAAAAGCTTCTGGAGAAGCGCACAGTGGTGGAGTGCCAATCGTCCAGGTGATGGGGATGGATATTTTGTCGCGTAGAACGATGGCGGAAACCAGCAGCCGGTATAAGTCCGAACAATTCCTCTGAACACTCCCCATGATACAAGCGATAGAGGATGCAGAGTGAAGCTACATCTCTACGCAACGCCAAGGTGTCAAGTCGATCAGAGATATCTTGGCAGTCGATGATGCGAGTCGCTTTCCGTTGAATGCGGTCAAGAGGGAGAAGTTGGTACTATCCGACAGTATGTATACAGTCATACAATAGACGGTTGACGTCAATAGGCTTGCTTGCCCCAAAAATTGCAATATGTGGGTGTTCACTAAATCGCTGCCTTCCCCTTAGGATGAGCATTTTCCTCAGACTTTTGTTATATACCAGCTGACCCGGCAAACGTTGTTCTGTCATAGAAAACCTGTATAGGGTCACCCTGATCACCTAGCGGTATGAAATATACTTTATGACCTATTCTCAGACCTACCAAATATGCACAAAAATTTGTTGTTGATACAAACTGGATTTGAGTTGGCAACAAACAGTGCGACACGAGATTTTTATATATTAGATTAATAAATGTCAAAAGAATAAAGACGATAAATAATCTATTATACTTTAATCGTGTTTGTTATTAATGGAGGAGCAGCACAATATGAAATAAATTATTGAAAACAACAATAAGACGTATCTAAACAATGAATTAAGGACACATTATTATGAACATGATAATCGGCCATTGTCTTATGGGATAAATCTAAATTGTCGAAGTTCTGTCTGCATTTTTATTGCCCCTAAATTGGGGAATCTTAACCACCATGGAATCAATAAAACCATTGAAACGTTGGGTTATTGATATTGTTTATTTTAGACCTGGAAGGTCTTATTATTGTATTGGTAATACACTAAAATTGAAGTTGTGTAATATATTAAGGATAATGATTGTTATTGTCATATTCTTAGCTGTCTATTAAAGGTTAGAGAATATGTACCGTATTGGCTAAGGCATCTGACTTCCGATCAATTGATTGCAGGTTCGCACACACACTCTCAAAACAATCATTTTATAGCTGGAGGAGCCTTTAAAAATAAACAAAAAAAGCTGACCTTCTGGAGCACACCAATTCGTCCGTTTAAGAATCAATTCTTCCCCTCCTTTCTATCCTCCATTTCCCTTTTTAATTTACTCACAATTTACTCATTTATATTGTACATTTGTTATACTTTTTTTTATATCTTTTGTCGATATTTTTAATAGTGAATACCCAGCTCTATGCAATGTTATGTTTGGTGAGCTAAGTGGAATAAAAATAAATATTTTTCGCGACGATATGGTTTTATCCGAATCGGACCAAAATTTAGCCAATTGAAATACCCCGGCTAAATCGTTTGCCAACACGCAGTATAGCGACAAAATTACTTTAATCAAATGCGTAAAACTTATTTACTATTAGAAAGTCAGAAGTTGATACGGGAAGATACCTTATACGGGAAGTAAACAAGTATAACAGCGACATTAGTACGACTGAGGCGACATGCGACACGCCGCTCGCTATGCGACGCACACGCGCAACGCGATTGTTGCATTTGCATTGGTTTCCGTTACCAAACACACATACACACAAACACATAAATATCCTTCGGATGTGGATGTAATAGATATTATTGTAAAGGTCAAGATTTTATTCTTCAAGGGGTAGGCAGAGGTACATATGTATGCACATTTTGCTCATTAGAATTTGATTACAGTAATGAAATAGGAGCTCGTCAAGCAGACACTTTAGGTATTAAAGATGAAAAAATTGGAAGTATATTGAGAGGGAAAAGTAACAAAAAAAGGCAATTGAAGGGATATTCTTAATATGGATAGATTGGTCGTCGGAGTCACATACCTGTCACTCGAACTGGCACATTATATAAAGCGATAGTATTAGTTGTAGTGTGTTGTTAAAATAAATTATAGTTTAGTGATTGACCATAAAAACTTAATCAATTTTTCACCGTATCTAAGCCCGGCCTCTCGCAAGAGCTATAGTTATCAGTTATCAGAGACTCAAAGATCAACTAAAATCTTCGCTACACTAACTCTTATCCTCTCTTCGCCTTGGTAGCAGAAGTATCGTTCGCTTTGTTCAATTTGTTATCGCGATATAAAGGATGGAAAAATAATATAAGAATTTCTTAAAGTCTAATAAAAAACTGGAATTCAATTTTTAACTAATATTTTTTTTTTATCTGCAACTAGTCTACGATAGCTTTAAATAGTTTTAAGGAACATACAAATATCTGACATAAAGAACACACTGATTCAGAACAACAATTTTATGGATAGATCGATGTTTTGTGTAGTGGCGAGGTGACCAATTGAACCACTGCAACATTAGTGATGTGTAAGATATCTGAAGATAATATTATTACTATTATTCTATATTGAGATATTAAATAAGAAAAATAACTTTTAAGTACAATCGACGGTCTTATCGCTAGTTGCAACTTCTTAAGGGCAAGCTTTAAAATGGACAAGTTCACTTACAAAATAGTTTAATAAATGAACCCTTAACACATTAACAAGCTCATTTACATAACACTAAATAAATATTTCTTTCATATCATATTTTAGGTATATAGCATTAATGAATGCACAACAAATCTCGTCCGTCCGTCGATAATCTTTATACGAGTCTCAAAATGAATAAGTTGTTATAATTGGATCACCTTCCAAAGACATCATATTGACCATAGTGTCGAGCGGTGAACATAGACTACAGACGATCGACGGCGACATACAACACGTTTATGGTTTCATAACGGAAGCTTTATCATCCGTCTACTTGTTCCGACATGTCCACGTGCTTAATATAACACTGATTTCTTTTAACTATTTAACATAAATATGTCGTCAGACATGTGCGACAGAAATGGAATCATTAGTTTATGTTACTCTACTCAAGTTTATTATTAACAAGTCTTTTGTCTCTTGCTTCCCTATTGTTTTTTTTTTTTTATACTATAGGGGACAGACGAACAGACGGTTCACCTGGTGGTAAATGACAACCTCCGTCCATGGACACCCGAATCTCAAGAGTCGCAAGTGCGCTGCCCGCCTTTGAGGGTGATGAGGAATGGGGGATGCAGGGAGCGAAAAGAAGAGAGGGGGGATGAGGAGAAAGGAGATGAGGGGAGAGGAAAGGGGAGAGGGGGAGTTGGGCCTCCGGAAACCTCACTCATTTCGGGGAAATGCAACGCAAGCGTTACTTCACAACCGGTTTTCTGTAAGGCCGTGGTATCGCACCGGTCGAGCCGGCACATTCGTGCCTAAGCATAACTCTACCACTGTTAAAATAAATGACACGAGAAGTTGAATTATAATGCAATGGCGAACTGTGTCGTAAAATGCGAATTATATCTGTGAAATAGTTAATTCACATACAGTCTGTGCCCGGTGGACGGCCATAGTCTTGCCCTGCAACATTAGCGGGACCAGGTTCTGAAATGTAGGTGTTTAATACACCACTGCCTACCACTTAAGGGATACAACCTTGGGCTTATTTATGTATATATATCAAACAACAGTAAAAAGTCATACACGCCCCATTTATATTATTTTTTTACTTTTTACTAAGAGCGGCACCCGTTTTTACAAACTCCTTGAAAATATCTGATTAAATTAGGGTTTAAAGACAGTCAGACACAACTTTTTTTGGGACTCGCCGTATTTAATAGTCGTTTTTTTTTCGCCATTGTTCTTTTTTCTTGACTCTTCTTTTTCATCTTAGTCGTTTCACTCTAGTCATAGTGGTCGTGGCTAACATGATGAGATTTCTCTAACAGCTCCATGTTGTTGACCCTGGTACACATTAAAAAGAAGAATATTTTTTATGTGGTAACACGAGAGCCCTTAAATACCCCATCAACATTACCCTACAATGAGTGAGCAACTACGGTCCAAACCATTCTTTCGAGGCGATGTCACCCGCAACAATCAAACACAATGGGCCATCGGTCCGAAATAGCGACCAAAAAAAAACATTTTTTTTAAATAAAAATTAATTCAAAACCATAAGGTTCTTATACTGCTTGTCCAAAAAAAACGGAATAAATGGCGCCCAAAAATAAAATTAAGATATTCAAAAGTTACCCTTTGGTCGACTACGCGTCATAATCTTCTTTATCAAGATCTCCTGGGTTACAAATCTGATAGAATTTAAACTTTAAATGTAGGGTGTAAGATCTTATATCAATTGGGCGTGTTCTGTATAATAAAATAAGCAATAATCGCAATGCTCACAAAGTGGTTTGAAGTAATTTTCTTCAACAGATAAATGAGATCGGAGAGGTGTTAGTTATTCGTTTCTTTTTATGTTCATTTGATATGATAGTATGTTTGTTTGAGTTTGTGTGTGTGATATTACAAATGTTATTTATGTGCGTGTGGCAAATTGTTTTTAAACCTGATTATTTATTGAATATCTTTTCCAATGAGAAAGAGTGTGAGCTGGTCCTAAAATGTTGGGTTTAGGTTGCCTTATTTTCAAAAGACTTTCAAAAGACTTCATACAAGCTGTCATGGAAAATACCCTAGATTATTCTTTAACAATAATTATTACTTGCGAATTCCCTATAAGAGTCTAATTACCGAAAGTAAAAATATGATTGACTTTATTTTCTGATAATAAACATATTTATACATTTCCAATATGTATTTAATTTCATTATGTTGTTTTTACAATTCGTGACGCATTTATCAAATTCTATTTTAAAATGCACTGTGGTTCTTTAAGCAAAATTTGGGTCCAAAAAAAATCTATTTTTTATGTTGTAGAACTACTACCGGTTTAGATAAACCGTCTATTTGTTCAATAATTGATAAGATTATCAACACGTGCCTCCAGGTGCGTGCTGTTGTGATTAGAATAACAAACATGAACTTCTTATTACTAGTCACAAGTTTTTTTACTGTTTGATAAAGGCAGGTGGAGACTGATAAGTTTTTCTGGCTTTCGTGTATCAGTCAGTGTTCATAGCTTAAAAAAATGGCTGTCTTTGTTTCGAATGTAAACATTTCATTAGACAATTTTTTAATAGCTCTGTTTTTAAGTACAATGTATGTATGCTACATGCAGTGATTTTCTTTTCAACCAAAAAAATGTAAAAGAGCTAAGTTCTGCTATATACACCCTTTTTGTGTATGTTAAACGATTTCTCCGCCATTTGTTTACATATTTTCAATTTATTATTAATAGAAATAGTATATGCCCCAATGTGCCAGGATTTGATAAGTTTTTAAATTACGAATAGAAGTATTGCCATAACTAATTGGAAAAGCACATTGAAAATGGTTATTTACTTATTTTAAAAGTCAATTAGTTTCAGTGAACCGAGAACGGTTTACTGAAGTAAAAGCTTTTCATAATCTTATCTCGGTACTAAGATTGCTTATCTACAACAAATAGTTTATTAAATTGATAAATACAGTAGGTATTGCACATGTACATTTTGTTGGATTATAATCAACATAATCAAGGAAAAGTCTCATACTCCATTATATAATACCACAATAAGCCCTAATAAATTTGAAATTTTCATTTCGAAATCACAATGAAAGATTACAGTCACTATTTAGTCACAAACAGAATTGTTTCTGGTTTTATTAAATATAAAATCATGTATGTATGTATGTATGTATGTATTGTAAAACTGTGATCCGTAAATATTACGTTTTGGGGAGTATCTACAACAGTGCAAACATAAATAAGTCCCAATCAACATAAGTTAACACAAAATATTGCTAGTAAAGAGAAACCGCACGGTTTCACAGAAATCAATTCACCTTATAGTATTTTTTATTGCAACTTCCTTCCCACGTCCACTCGCAACAATACTTACAGTTTCACCTAAACCAATAGACAGGCATGATCTTACGAAGCCGTGGCAAATCTTTAACGGTATATAAATTAGTAGGTTTGAGACACCCTGGTGGGCCGGCGTGCACTGAGCCACACAAAAACTCATTGTATATTCACCTTATTATTGAATTTACACCTCAGTCTGTGGGACAACAGTGCTTGTCGAAATATAAAAAAAAAACAGCAGATACATAATTGTCACGAAATCTTTTGTTGACATCAGAAATCTAGGGTAGGTATTATATACCGGTCAGAAGAGTTTCTTGAATGCCAAAACTCGAAATTTCTAAAATTGTATTTTTACTCTACATATCGTAATTTATATAATTACTTATGAATGATACTGTAAAATTTGGATAATACTGTTATTTTTTACGGAGTACTTACTTACGTACTTACTGTAAAACCATTAAATTTATGGGCAAACTATCGAGTTATTGTCATTGCTCCCAGTCCCACTTTTACTAGGCAGTTTCACAATAGGAGAATCGATTTGTAGCCAACTGTAATATCATTATCACGCTTCACCTCAAACCTGACATAATTACATATAATGTAGCTTTCCACTATTGTGATGTATCGACGGAATTTTATGCCCATTTCACTATAATGGGTGTCCCTAAGTCGAGATACAAACAAGCATGATGGATGCATCGCGGCACACACAAAAGGGCCATTGACAGCATTCACGTACCCCCACGTCCAATTATAGAGAAAAAGCAAAGATTTTGTCCACCTATACCGGCACACTGTCCAACCAAAAAAAAAATATCTGTAGGGCTGTTTTTGTCAATAAAACAAACCGTAAAAATACTATATTCATTATTGGGAATGGACTCACAAATGTTTCTATGTTGCCATACTTTTTTGACTTGTATTACAATATTAACATTCACATGTTTCTGTATAATATCTGTCTAAGTAGTATTCGTTTAGAAATGTGTATTTCTAATTTCTATCTTAGCAGCAGTAAATTGGATTGTACATCATGCTTTTTGCCGAAAAGTTTAGCACAAGCTTGTTGATGTATCTCGCAGCAGTAGGCCCTGGTGAACTTCTGCCCACAATATTTGCAGCTAAACAGATCGATGCGATCATTTCTGACGTTAAGGACGTGGCGGCAGACACAACAGTTCCTGAAAAATACAAAAAAGTCGATGTAAATGGTTGCTAGTTTATAACATATTTATCTGATCGTTTATCTTTGGGTATTTAACTTTGAAAACCCACGAAAAAAACCTGCTCAATCATTATATATGTATATGTATATTATAACACAATAGCTTCCGCTTTATAGCCTACATATGGCATAGCAGAAAATATTCGAATACAATGAACCTACTTACCTCTTCCTTCCAAAATAGTGGTTTTCAATGTGGTCGCTGAGCTGTGACGCTTTGCTAAACGTTGCTCCGCAAATATTACATATAAAATGCGAAGTAGCGCTTGGTTGCCTCCGCTGTTGACAGATACTCATATACGACTCATAGTTCAAGTTCAGCATATAAGATAGCAACTGCTTGATGGTCTCTGCCGACACCTGCAGCAATGCGCACAAACCCAAAGGATCTGTGTTCACGGCTATCGTCATTTGCTTACTGCTTCCTTGGTCCTGGGTTCTTATAACAGTACTTATCTTTTTTTCTGGCTCGACACAGTATTGTGCTTGGGGCACCAACTTTGCTGCAATCGTAGACACCTCCCTCGTCGGAATATCAAACTCTATTTCCACCGAGCACTGTCTATTACATTTCGTGTGAAGTAACTCTTCAATGTCTTTTTTTATTTTCTCACTTTTTTCCATTTCCTCTTCTATTATTCTCGCTATTTTAGTATCGTTGACTTGTTCGAACTGAGGCGTACTTGTGCCAATTTCAGAAAGTACTGTATTTCTATTGTTATTATGTAGAACTGTTGTATATAAAATGTCATTATCTTTTTGGAAGGCATGCGATTCACTTTTAGTTCGGTTCAATACCGTATCTGAAAATTCCTTTAAAGTACAGGATACGGATCGAGATCTAGTGACAGGACACTTTATTGCATTTTGATCTTTCTGCTCTTTTATTTCTACTATAACCGACTTTACCGACTTTATCAAAATGTCCAGCTTGTGCTCGATGTTTTCCAACGGTTTTCCCATTTCATTGTCTGTTTGTAGTATTTGTTCCTTCAAAGTTGCCATTTTAGAAACCTGTTTCTTGAATAATCTCCTGAATGCATCTATTTTATTATATTCTCTATTTGTGTCCTCAGTAACAACCCCTTGTGTATTTAAATACTTTATGTCCGTTTGTACTTTTGGCAGTGTTCTGTTACATCTTATTTTATTACTATCATACCGTCCCCTATACAAATCTCGATCAATCTCGAAAGATTTGTATTTATTTAATGGCCGAGGCACTGAATTCAAACGCTGTCTTTCTCTGTTTAACATCATGAGGCGACCTTGTGAGGCCGTGGGATAGCAGTAAGGATTACTTTCGTAATACTGTCTAGGACGTGGACAGGGAATAGTAACATATTGATCTGGATAGTCATTTCTAGAACCTCTGTAAAGGCTGTTTAGTATATTTTGACTTTGATCATTCTGCTGATACCTTGTGCTCCAGAAGTCGTCAGTGAACTCATCCTCATTCGGTACATATTGAGGAGCTATTCTGGTTGGTTCGTTGCTGTAATATTTATGTTTATTCTTTAATTCATTAATGTAATTATTCCATGCTTCTCTCTGTTTCTCTTTCTGACGTTCTATGACTAGTTTTCTAACAATTTTCTGCAGTCTTGCGTGTCGCTGCATGGTTTTTAAAACGAACTCTTCATTATACATATTCGGGTGCGGACTACAACAAGACACTTGTGGAGGGTATATATTTTCATTTAATACACCGTGCTTGTTAATGCAACTTCTTGTAAAAGATTCATGTTTGTTATTTAATTCATAGTTATTATACCCAACTTCTCTGTAGCTGGAACTTTTTGGCATATTTCGAGTAGTAGCTTTAGGATTCTCTGAATATTTTGTTGGTAGATTAAACGCAGGCTGTGAGATACTTCTATCTGATCGTTTTTGACTAGTAGCAATGGGTTCAAGTGTATGCGGGTGATTTAAGAAAACATCTTCAATAAGTTCTTGCCTGATTTCTTGAGCGCTTTTTTGTATACTAGAAGTTACACTTGCATTTGGGGTTGTAACGGTATGATCGTATATATCAATAATTTCACCATTGGTCCTTTTCTGTAGCTTGTCTTTCAAACGTTTCTCGTGGTAATTTCCAACAGTATCAAATGGATTCACCTTATTAGTAGTACGACCAGTATCAGGTGGATGGCACCGGTACTCGATGTTGGCATATTTTCTTAAAAGCACTTCTTTTTCTGAATCCATTACTTATGTTACAGAAAATTTGCAACGGCCTGATAATGACATTTTATATTTTGATACTTGACATTTGACACAGAGAGGAACCAAAAAGAAATAAGTTTCGTAGTTCTTAGTTTTTTTTTAATATTAACTTTTATTACCAAAGCTGTACCTCTGTAGGTAGGGAATACCTCTTTGTAATAAAAACTGTTTTTTTAACTCTCAGAAAATACGGAGGAGATTCTTAAATATTTATCTTACCCCATAAACTTATAGTACAATGATGTTACAGTATTGGAGTGAGAATCAGGCCATATACGTAATCTGCAATATGTACTTTATCTGCATTTATAAGTGTACATTTTTTAATTATTTGCATTATTGCAACAAATGTTAGGTCTTTAAAAAAATATAAAAAAAAAATACAGTTTCACGACAATAGACCTAAAACAGATAGTATTTAATCACTGAGTTGCTTGTGTTCAATCGGTATTTTGACGGTGTGACTAAACTTTTTTATTATTTGTGCATCTAAATCTTCTATCTTTTAAATATAAGAGATTATATATTAAAGTAGATATAAAATTACCGACCGGTCCGGATTTGCGGTTATACAAAAATGATATCATTCATCATCACATGTTTTCCACCTGTATGTAGGTAGAGGCGCTGATAAAGCAGTCTTGTATGGTCCAGTAGGCCCTTTGGTACTTTAGTACTCCTAAGTTATGCAGTTCTTAATCTAGTGAGCTTATGGTGTCATAATTTATATAATCAGTAAATATTTTTTATTATAATTTTATGTTGACAAGTAAACACAATACCCAATTTTGTGTGTATGCTTTTAAAACATTTTTATATGTTTGTATAATTTAGAGGTGTGCGATTGATTTGCGGTTTGCTATAGACAATAGATATTCCTCAATGGACGGTTAACCTCCTCATATATTCACAACCAAAATGAGCGAAGCCATAGTCGTAATGTAGTCAACTAAATATTTAAATTTATAAAACAAAAACTAAACAGGTAAAGCTAAAAAGCAAAACATACAAAAAAAATACCGCAGTAAAGTTGCAAATTTAAAGAGTTTGGAGTAAAGCGACTTTGATTCAAGTTAATATAGATGAACGTAAGCTAAGGTGTGTGGCCTCGACGCGTGTACAAGACCACCCAAAGGTACAAAATTATTTTCTGCCAAAGTTCATTTGCCGCGATTCCGCTGATGATGCCAGGTTGAAGACCTAAAAACCTGTTTTGTTTTATCAAATTATTAAATCAAGATTGTATAATCAGTCCAATATTTTACCGCAAACAATTGCATTGTGTTCAAATAACACCCTTACCAAAATGCGTCCGAACTAAATCATCTCATCATTTCTCATATCATCATTTCTGCATCAATGTCTACTATAATTACTCGTTCTCTGTAGTAAGCTAACAACAAAGCTTTAATTTCTAAAGCAGCGTAAATCAATAAGGTTTAAAGGAACTTATTTAAAGTAAGTATGTTTTCTAGCTTCGATGATAGAAATGTTAAATGGATACATATTTTTTTTCTTTACAAACACGGGGACTTAACAAACATACCTATGACATTTACGAAGAAACCCCAGACTCGACAAAGTTGAAACATAAACTTTCCCGCCCTCTGGCTCAGCAATCAGGGTCACTACTAAATTTGTTAGCCCTCTATAGCTTTACTTGTACTAAACCTGTCCGAATCCAAACGTGAATCCAAATAATTATCTCCACCTATAACCACGGTCGGTACTGTAAAATGGCTAAAGTTATAAACTATAAAATTTACAAAATAACTTAATTTTTGATGAAACTAATATAATGCGTCTCGTCTACTCGCCCCACCATTCCTTCACATTCCGGGCAGACCAATGGCGTGGCGCTTCCAGTGTAGCTTGTGATATTAATATCTGTTTACTAATTTTATTAAATACTACACTGTATTATGTATCTATTATAGTTTCTCCTATTTTTAATGGAATAAATACTAGAGTAATATAGTATACCAATATACAAATATTAGAGGGTTCGGTCTTTTCGGCATCAGCTGAAGCGAGTTAGGTAGTGTACGACCCCAAATGCCTGACCTGCACTTCCTATAACTAATATTCCTTTATTCCTTTCCTTTTCTTTTTAAAAAAGACAACACCTGCACTATTTCTGGATTAATTCCTGTATTCCTGTAACATTCAAATAACTGACACATAGAAAACCCAGACTCAGAACAACGTTTTGAGGATTAATGCAGTCTTTCCTCCCATCACCTTTAAAACTGCCAATTTTCCCTTCCATCTTAAAGTGCCCGGATGATAGCAATACCTCATATTACGTACGTTAATGCCATAAAATTATTTTAGGCAATAAGTAGATGTTTAACATACTTCTGCTTACCCCGTTAGGGATACAGACGTGTGTACATACACAGTTATAAATATAATACATAAAAATACATATCTATGTATAAAAACAACAATGGCCGGAACTTAATTTAGAAAGGCATACATATAATCTTACGTCTAAAATCAATTGAAACTAATTTATCTGTTCGATATCATAAACCAACTAATCGATTTTTTCGGTTGTTTTTACCCCAAAATAAATAATATATAGGTATATCTATAAAAAATATTAAAAGCGATTAAAAAGCAATAAAGAATCTATTACAGTGTGTCGGTTGTGTCGGAGGCTAGTTCACAAAAACAGATGATAATTATGAGTTCATACATTATACAATCTATGTAGATAACACATCGGCACGAGACAACTTTTTGTTCTACCTATATCCATTTTTTAAATTAATTTACATATATTTGATCCTTCGGACATTTGGGGTTAAATGGTAACTAAAAATGTTGTTATTTGTGTTAGAAGTTTACCAAATAGCCACAATACATGTGTTATTTGTGTTAGAAGTTTACCAAATAGCCACAATACATGTGTTATTTGTGTTAGAAGTTTACCAAATAGCCACAATACATGTGTTATTTGTGTTAGAAGTTTACCAAATAGCCACAATACATGTGTTATTTGTGTTAGAAGTTTACCAAATAGCCACAATACATGTGTTATTTGTGTTAGAAGTTTACCAAATAGCCACAATACATGTGTTATAAAAAACACCGACACCGATCGAAACGTACGTAGCTCGTATGATTAATTAAAAAACAATTATAAATCAATTGTAACAGATCATTGTCTTTTCATTATCGATACACAGACACGCATACGTACCTGCATAAGCGATTTGCAGATGCGTAATTAACGCCCACATTTTGCTGATTATAACTTATTCATTTGAACAGTGGTAGAGCCATGCTAAGGCACGAATGGGCCGGCTCGACCGGTGCGATACCACGGCCTCACAGAAAACTGGTTGTGAAACAACACTTGCGTTGCATTTCCCCGAAATTAATGAGGTTTCCGGAGGCCCAACTCCCCTCTCCATATTCCTATCCCCTGACCTCCCACCCCTTTTCCCATGTCCTCATCCCCTTATCTTTCTCGTCCCCGCATATCCTCTTCCTTCTTCACCCTCAAAAGCGGGCAGCGCACTTACGACTCTCCAGTTGCAGGTGTCCATGGACGGCGGTTGTCACTTACCATCAGGTGACCCGTCTGAAAAATGCAAGAAGGGGCAAGCCCATCGCCGTCCGGGCACTTTTGAAAATTAGATGGGAAATTTTTTGGGGTATACTGACAGGAAAGGGAGGACAGAAAGGGATGCAAAGAAATATTGCTAACACAGATGCATTGGAGAGTATAAATAATAGCTCTAGCAAGTCAGGGTCGCATTGCTATAACTCGGACTGGCTGGTGCCCGAAGTCCGAGTCCACTAATTATAGATATTCAAGAGAAACTAACGTCTACCGTCTTGCAAAATATCAGTTTTTAGAATATTTGGGTGTATATGTATGCGTGCAACTGTAAAATTGCATGGAATGGAATGCAGATATATTGCTGGAGGTCTAACTTATACTCCTACTAATACTTTACCGCAGGAATTGATCCTTAATTCCAGGCGTAAGCTTTAAATTAAATAATGTACGGAACTTAATTCCTATTAAAAACTCAAGTCTGTCAACTTTTTATAAATTTCTAAACTGATGTTTGCATTTTTATTAGTTTCTTTACAAGTGTGACACGCCCGCGCTCGTTCACAGCTTGTCTCTCGATTATGATAATCACGGAATAGAATATTCATTGAAAAAACCTACCCTTATACTTTATCTAATGTTGTTGCTTTTACTGTTCTATACGACATGTTTGTGTCTACGTGTCTTTTGTCATCTGCGACTCAATTTTTTTTGTAGGCAATGCATATTTTGATCATTGAAAATTTCGGTGTATTGTTGAAATTATTAGACGTATCGAATACAATTATTAATCACTATCTTGAACAGGTCGATCTAATACATATCAAATTTCTAACAGGCTGGATGAATTCGGCTATTATGTATTAAATCTGCTGGAATAAATTTAATAAAATAAATTAATATTTTTTATATTATAGGGGGACAGACGGGTCACCTGATGGTAAGTGACAACCGCCATTTGGGGGTGATGAGGGATGAGGGTATGCGGGGAGGGGAAAGAGAGGGGGATGAGGAGATGGGAAAAAGGCCGGGGGTCAGGGGAGAGGAAAACGAGAGGGGGAGTTGGGCCTCAGGAAATCTCAAACCGGTTTTCTGTGACGTGTTCTCAAATTGAAGTATAAACTATAGCCAGAATATGTATTGGCTCTTTCTTCTTTACTATGAACGCAGTGATACAATGTGATTGTAACCTATTTCTATGTAGTTTTAATTTAAATTAATTTCAAATTTTATAGGAAAGATAAAAACGATCCATTTGCAGATAAATTATTTAAGTGACACCGTGATTTATTTATTTATGGAAGGAAACCAACAGGTCATATAACTTGAATAATATACAAAATAAGACACAATAGGCCAATTAAAGCTCTTCACAATTAAGCAATTCTATAAATTCAATTCTGATTGTGAAACTACATAAAAACATTTTCATCTGACGAAATCAAATTCTAGTAGTTGAATTATTTAGTTTACTGCGTATAAAGAAGTGAACAGTTTTCAATCACAAAAGGGTGACCTTGAAAGGGGTCACCTTGAAGCAGGGGTTCTAATACCTCACCCTGGGCTACTCTTTGTGGGTAAGACTTAGTAATAAAGTTCCTTGACAATTACAACGAATTGGATTTATTTTTGTACATTGCCCGCTTGTATCAAAAGGTCGTGAAACAATTCAGAATAAGAAAAGCATTGTATTTGAGCTATAAAACCTTTTGTTAGGAAATCGTTTAGTCTAGACGACAGTGATAAAACCAAGGTGAAGGTCGAGTCCTGCTGCGATATCCCCATGGTGATGAATAAATACTTTGAGTAAGATGATTGTCAATTACACTCGTATTGAAAGGAATAATTGCGTTTTGAAAAGAAATATTTTATGTGAATCTTTCAAAGTGCCTTCAATTATAGGTTATTTACTACCATGTATTTATTTCGACGTAGTACAGTTATTTTGTTGTTGTTATTTGATAAAAGAGATCGTCAGTTTCGCAAGAAAATACAATATTATCAGGATATATGTTTTAGTGTGGTACACTTAATAGGTAAAGTCTATTCAAACTTGAGTGATAGTCTATCTAGAGCGTACCTGGACAGATTGTGTGGCGCCTGTAACCGACGCCGAAGGACATTCCACCCCTTGAAATAAACTCCGATCCTAAAGGTAGTAAGAAGCCTTCAATCTTTAAAAAACATACTTTAACAGACTACAGCAAGTACATCGTTTCTACATCGTTTTATAGGTAGGTTAGCTATAAAAAACATAAAATTCAGTTACCAGAAATGTTGCGTACAGGAGTCCGGCCATTTGAACTGCCATAAAACCCAAGTTAGCCAAGTTAAGTCATCAAGTGGGCATCGGTATCTCACACAGCCCATACTCAGCTATCTCCGATAAGATAGCATAACGGGCCGAGGTTCTCACGGTGACGAGACAATATATGTTTAAATAAACTATTGCTCATTACATTCAGGTACTACTTTATTGTAATAGTGATAAAAAATATACCTTGAGGATTACTTCTTGCTAATACCATGAACGCAAAAAAATGTGAAAATAAATGAAATATTTGCTTCACTTTCACGCAAAAACGGCTGTATAATTTGAATGAAATTAAACACAGATCGTTCATGGTTTGGATTATGATCTGCAATCCTGTTGACGAAATAATGCTCTTCAATTTTATTTCATAAAGGCGTAAATTATTTCTGAACAGAGGGATTAGCATTGATTGGCAAGTAGCAAGAGTTTGCTGGCAACAGCTAACTTACGACTAACCAGCCTTTACTTACCTCATGAATTTTACAAAAAAAAGGTTTTTGTAACATTAATATTATATTTTATTTATTAATTATAGATGTAAAAACATGTTATGTAAGTATAAGCTCACAGTATATCAACATTTCGTCTAAATATTGACTGAGTTAGTGAAATTCTATGGGGGAATGTACGCCATTGATGGTGACGTGTTCACAATGGTTGCCACGGCCCATGGTTACACTTTGTGCCGCCGACGTAATCTCCCAGACTTCACATTCCTCACATAAAATCGAGGTGGTAACAAAAAATCTATAGTGATTCCCATTTTGCTTTAGGATTTGATGGTTTATTGGTACTTCATTTGCCGACTTCAATTGTTAAGTGAGAAGGAACACGTACCTAAATATGGAAACAGAATGAGTCATTATGTTGTTATATAATTACTCAATCAGTTTTCATATTTAACTACAAGTACAATTATTAAAAAATAAATAAAAACCCCATTGTTGCACATTTTCTTTTTGAAATGAAATTTATATATATTATTTGTCCATTCCGCTATTCAAACGACTCACATGATACCTAACACGTTGAAATCCATCAAGCCGTCTCTAGGCTTGAGGGCTTGACAAAGAAACATCATATATATACATACATACTGTATACAAATACTAAAAACATAACCCTCTTTCTTGCGTAGACGCGTACAAATATACAATCTTAAGATGAGTTAAAAAAATCGAAACAACTTATTTTATCACTATTATATTCAATTTATTTTTTTATTTTTTTTACGTACTGAACAAATCAAAAATAAGGAGAAAACTTAAAATATATGCTAAATATTGTCTGAAATGTATAGTAAAACGCATAAAATGAACACTTAATACAAAACCTCCTTTATTTGCAGTCAGGTTTTAAATTACTATAATTATCACAACAAAGTTTTTTTCAATTATTTCCCTTATGAATATATTTACGCATTGCATTATTTTAGATTTCTTCGTATTTAATATATTATTATAGTATAGATACTATATGTGCCTACACATATACAGCTTAAAAATAGTCATTACCGAAATACCTTTATAAATACTGCTAAAGAAATACTCCTTTTAAAATATCATATTTTTTTACGTTCCTTTTTTGCTTCTATCTTTTACTAGAAGATAATATCTATAATAATAATATGTGTCGATAACTATAATATTACCTCCATACAAAGTCAACTGCGTAATACAGTGCCCGAAGAACCCTAATGCCCAAGCAACGAACCCCAGAATCTTGGCCGCACAATAATACTTACCTATGAATAATAAGATCAAATAAAATAAAAAAACCCCTTGGGACTGAAGCACAATCGTACACGCTTGTAGACAAACCATTATGTAAATACAATGACATATCGTTGTCCCTTTCTGCCCCTTCACTTATGAATGTACTCCCTTTTATTTGCCGTCTCATTTGATTTAGCTTAATAGTTGCTCGTGTTAAAGTAGGCTGTGGATTGTATTATTTATTATTTAGTGAGTTAAAAGATTTTCACGATATAATCATTTAATTGAGAAATTATAATATAGGGACTGAATCTTGTTTTTTACATGCATATACACACGTCTACGTAGGCAGAGGCACCAATTTTGCCGATCAGAATTTAGACCCATTTACATAATAGGCGGCAAGCCTGTTGCCGACATTTGGGTACTATTTGCAGTATATTGAAGAAAAAAGATGTTGATTATACAGACGGATTGGGGACTATAAGATATTGATTATACAGACGGATTGGGGACTATAAGATATTGATTATACAGACGGATTGGGGACTATAAGATATTGATTATACAGACGGATTGGGGACTATAAGATATTGATTATACAGACGGATTGGGGACTATAAGATATTGATTATACAGACGGATTGGGGACTATAAGATATTGATTATGCAGACGGATTGGGGACTATAAGATATTGATTATACAGACGGATTGGGGACTATAAGACATCCCTATAACCTATAATTCGAACTCCTAAGTCCGAGGCCTCTAAGGGAATATTAATATTTTTATTTCTCCATATTTACAACTGGTACAACTGGTCTCTCGGCAAAATATGCCCTAAGGGAAGCTGAGGAAGATTTAAAAGACCAGGGCACAAAAATAAATTTCAAAGACGACCTTCAGCAATGAAGAATAAGAATGAGAAAAAGATTGTATACCATTTAAAGAAAAAGAAGTTCATACATACATTTCATTTCATACAGGAATGACAATTGCGGTCTGTACACTGAAGGTGATGTCTTCCAGACAAAATTCATACGGATTTAGTTATTTTTGGTTTACTGTAATAAGTACCAGGATGTGAAAATTAGAGATTTTCTAAAATATAAATAGAAAACCTATACAACTATTGAATGTTTTACCGTGTTAGAGCCATGCTTGGGCAACAATGGCTCGACTGGAATAATAACTCGGCCTAACCGAAAACTGGTAAACAAATAATGCTTGCATTGTATTGCCGAGTGAGTGAGGATGCCGGAAGCCCAACTCCCCCTCTCCTCTTTCCGTTCCCCTCATCACCCTCAAAGGAGGGCAGCGCACTTACTGTTCTTGAGTTCCAGGGGGTAAGTCTCAAAATCTTTAATATTAACATGGAATAACAATTCTTTGATATAACAACCAGTTAATATAATAAACGATTAATGTTATTTTAAAATAACTAAAATCCTTTGATATTCCACTCAAGATATGTGTAAAAACGCCACTGCAGCTGCAAAAAGAATATTTAGTGTAAATTTTTAATTAAGTGATTTCTTTAATGATTTTCGATTAAATAAACGTTATATCCAAAACGTTAATCCTATATATATTATACCTAATTAAAGAAATTATATCAATAGTTTGTATATCTCACGTTTATTCTTGTCATGTCTTGTTTCTTGTCTTGTTATGTCTTCTGAACGTTATGGAAATGAAAATATACCAAATAACTTTATATGAAATGAGATCCACACACTTGCAGGTGTCCATGGATGGCGTGTGTGACTTACCATCAGTGACCCGTCTGTTCGTCTGTCTAATAATCTTTAAAACAAGCGAATTGCTTACAACTAATACTGGCCCCTTCCTAACATCTAAAACCTTAGTTTACCTTTACAAATTCACAACAAAAAACAATTAAAATTCTTTGTTGATCATGCGAAGGTCACATGTTTCACATACCCTTACAAATAAATCCCGATTCAAATGAAACACACCAATATGGCCGACGGTTTATTTAATATAATTTAAATGGGTTTTGTTAGGACCACGCCCATCGAGATTAAAATACCTCTGTTTAAGATTCGGCTCGACTTTTGAAGTATTTAAATAAGAGTAGTGAGGAATTTGGAAAATTAATTATACTTCCATTTTTAACCAGCTTCAAACAAGGAGGAGGTTCTCAATTTGGTTATATGTATACTTTCCAATTGGTCCAATAAAAATTTACTCAAAATGCGTTAAGTATTTTGGTTTTAAAATCCAAGTATTTTCCTTTCCTGTGACTTAACAGTGGAGTTTACGAATTTCAATACATGATAAAGTACTAAAAAGAGTAAATAAAAATAAAAACTAAATAAAAACTTTTTAATTACTTCAAAAAAAGGAAGACGTTCTTAATTCGGTTGTATTTTTTATGGTAGACGCATTATAGTCGGTTATCGACTTTTTTTTTAAATCATACATACATATTAAAATTGCATACGCAATTAATTTAGTAGCGTAAACATTTATATCGTCAACTACCACCACTGCTGTAAACGTCAGATCAATTAAGCTAATAAAGTAACTCTTGAGACGGTATTAATTTGTTGAGTTGGAAGCCACCTTTAAAAACCAGTCATAGCGTGTGGTTCTCATCTCTTTTCGTGGCAGTCGTATAAGGCGTCTAAGAGATCGCACTGTTATCTATCTTGCAGTATATAAACAGTAATGCAATGACTGGATTACGGTAATATGTTTGCCCACTATTACGGAAAAGGGATCGGATTATAGTTGCCAAAAAGTGGGAGTTTGAGACGTGTATGTAGGAACATTATTTGTTGAAATGTAAATGAACATATATATATTATTATATATATACATATATGTATATTCTTTTAATAGTAATTATAATGATTTTGACTCCAAATTCTGTAGTCGCGTTAATGATGGCAGGATCGACTGTGGAGTCGCATTTCAAAATAATCAATTTGATCCATATGTTCTTGTTGCTTGCTTTCTTGTACAAAGTGGGTAAAAAATAACACAATCTATAAGTATCTCTGAATAATCGATACCACTTGAGAAGAGTCTTACTGCTAAATCTCGACAATTTACCAAAATCAAACACAAAATAAATCACCACTATCTCTTACCACAGATAAGAAACAACATAAACACCAAACCAATCAATTAGTCAGTGCCGTAAACCCAATTGGATTAGATTCCTGTGCCACGAAAAAAAAATAAGCATAGGCGCTAGAGAGCCTCCACTTTTAATTATCGTTTACCGACGCATTGTTTAGTATAAAAAAAAAAAGATAAAAAAGGTTAAAAGAAAATAAAGTTAAGAAAATAAAGTTGTCTATGTCAGTAAAGCTATCCATTCGGTGTGGAGGAACGTAAATCTATCACGATGGGATGGGCTACAGCGCATAGATAATAAATATCGACCGTGTCTTTTGTTTTTGATTATTTTAAACTCATCGATTAATAGTGGATTTGGGTGTAATAGCTTTTAGTAAGACGTGATAGAAGTAACACTCCTTGTAATCTTAATTGTACACTGAAATGTAGTTTGGTCTGTCATCTCATCAATTAAATTTTTTGTACAATACTTGGACTAACGAAAGTACTACGTTTAAACCAACCAAAAGCAAAAAAAGTCATTTGAGAATGTGCTGATGTCAATCGTTTGATGATACTGTTAAGTCTGTTTATTATTTTCTGTTTTATATTTCCTTACGCAAACATAAATCCATGTAATAAAGAATCCACAAAATTACAGTAAAGTATTTTATAAAGCTGACCTTATCACTGTTCAGAAGTAGTAATTATTTTAAAACCTGTTATCTACATATCGGCTCGTAGCCGTCTCGCACTGTGTTAGAATCAGGGAATCCTACTTATCTAGGTACCCATACATTTCTAAATCTTAAAACGTTTTTTTAATAACTGAGTGGCCTGTTGGTCTAGTGATTAGATTTCCTAACTGCTAAACCACAGGTTGCCGCTTCGATTCCCACATATTACAAAAAATTCTATGATCCACAATAGTCTGGGTCCTAGGTTCTTTATGTCCGTTGTGTCAATTTTTGTGAAACCCCCTGCGATATATGAATCATTGATAATGCGAAAGAATCTATTGAAACAGGAAAGGCTAGCTACGGATCTCAATCTTAACTTTAGGTTACAGTCAAAAAGTACAATACGTCAACAGGATAAAACCCTCAGCTATGTACATTTGTATATGTACATATAATGTTAGTCATTTCAATAATCCCTGAATTGTACAATCAGACATTTATTTCTTCATAATCGTTCAAGTGTGTTCCTTGGGTATTTTATACCAATAGTTGTGTCTAAAAAGAAAAGTGGTATACACTTATCTGACATTTTAAGCTCACAAATATCTAACGAGGTTAATACCAATTATAATAATATTATCCTTATTACACAAATATCTTGTCCTGGAATCGAAACCACGACCTCTAGCTTAACAGTCAGGGTCACTAACCACAGGCTCAACAGGTCTGTTAGTAACTAGACTTAGTACTTTTAAGAATTATACTTTTCTTAATAATCTCAATCTGGTCTGCTATATATTTTCGGTTAAATGGAAGGAGCTGCAAACGATGACATTTATAGAAAATATATATTAAGAAAATTAAACATTCGACTGGCCTGTTGGTCTAGTGGTTAGTGACCCTGACTGCTAAACCAGAGGTCGTAGGTTCGATTCCCGCCCATCACAAATATTTGTGTGATGAGCGTGATAATTTGTTCTGTGCCTGGGTGTAATTTATCTATTATATGCATCTATTAGGAAGTTATATATCAGACAGAGGATCACACTGCCGTGTGTTATGTGTGTGGAGTTATTATTATTGTAATTATTATAACTAACTACTATTTTTATCTGTAGATAAAGAAGTAGTTGATTAAATAAAACAAACTGGAATAAAAATCATAAATTTTGATCTTTAAACGTTATAGACAATATAAATGTAAGTAATTATTACCATAAATAATACTTTCTTCTCCTTCTCACATCGTAGCCGTGTCGTCCCCGTGTCCTATAAACACACCATTTTTTTCCGCGTTATATTGCTAGGTGGCGGCGATTTCACGCGTCCGATGTTCCCACACGCGCCCCGGACCGCCCGCACAGGCGACCGTCCTTTTTTACTCTCCTCTGTGATGTCTATTTTACCTCACTGATAGCTCGCCTCAAGAACCGGTAAAGCTCTTAAACTTGATAAATTACGATGTGTTTTGTTCAGTTGATAAATATCTGCTGACGCTCAAGTACAAAGGACCGATTGGCAATGTTTCTGATGCGAGAGAATACAGCTTTTGAGCGTTATGTATGCTCTTGTCATATTATAAGATGAAATTATGTATTAACTCATAGTTACTTAACCTCTTTTTAACAAATATTCAATTTAACAAATTAATTAACATTGAAGGTCAGTAATTGAACGAATTGAATCAATTTATATAGCTTTGTGAGTTAGAGGAGATAGCAAACCAGGTAAAACCAGGTGACTGGCTCTAATTTTTTTTAAAATTAAATTATCACTGGCAAGTAAGAAGATGGAGGATTCTTTAACGCCCAACCCTACAAGGTTTAAATCTGACACTTCACAAAAGGCTATGTTGATGAGTTGATCCTAACAGTGGAGCTGTTTCCATGCAAAAGTAATCCATTAATATTGGATATTATTTTGTGTCTTCATAATTTTTCACACAGATAAACACTACTGAAATGTAGCGTTAGTAGTTATATCATATAGACTCTCTTCTTCAGTTTACTGGCTCTGTTTCGAATAGAAATCTAGTATATTTACCTACCTGTCTCATTTTTTTGATGTACTTACTTTTACATGAAGCTTTTAATTTCTAGAAAGAGCAACTCTGTCGCCAAGTACTACATAAAATAAGTGGAAAAATATAAGTACGTGAACAACGCAACAAGAGAGCCTCAGAACTAAATATGTGTCTGTCTGCGGAGGTCAATGACCCGCGTGGTTTTTCCTTAGCGGACGATAGGTACACACAGTTCGAAACGTCTCCCACATAGAGAACAAACATAGTTCCGAGAACTACAGATAAACTATCGAAAATGTACGAAAATATCACAAAATACCAATAGCACACACTCCTTTGTACTTACTGCCTCGGAGCGGCGAAGATGCGGAATCATTAAGTCTTACACTTGACTCCCTTGACAGTTATCTGTAGACCTGATTAAAATTAAAAAGTTTAACCGAGTGAATTAAATGCGGTCTCTTAAACTGTACACAAGTCAAACCGATATAAAAAAAACAAAGTGCCTATTTGAGGAAGTTCCTGAAAACAAAAGTAGAACCGACTAGAATACTACAACTCCTTAAAGTACTAGTAGGTACTCCCGACTGCAGCCAGTTCGACTACGATATCCTCCAGTTCCCAATCCCTTACCCCTTGTTACGATAGTGGGACTACACAACTAGTACACAACTAATACAGGCTTGAGTGTATGTATGGTATTGTTTAGACAGACTAGACTAGACTTAGTTCACACTTAGGAGAGTAAAAACAGTACCTTTACTTGTCAGTCACTCCACTTATTTCAAGTTCGGAATGTTTAGCCTAAAGTGAGCGGACTACCAACACCATGTTTTTGTCATTGGTTAGACCAGTTTTAGCCAAGGCTAAATTAAAACAAGCTTCTATTTTACAATACTTACCTAATATTTTGGTTTGGTGGTGGTGTAGTTATCCCAAGGAGTATAATAAGCTTTAGGTACCTAATAACTTCGATAGATGCACAGAATTCAAGTTAGCCCTTTTTGCCCTACAAACCTCATTGCATAGAACAACAAAAATGTCCAAATCAAATACATGTTATATAATTTAACATAACAGTCCTCCCAATATAATAAGAGTTGAAAAGTTTTTGTAAGTTTTTGTCACTAATTTCTTGAACTATCAACAGATTTGAATGATTCTTTTTCTATTAGATAGAGAATTTATTGACGAATAATGTAGGTTATAAAATATTACGCTGCAACCCCTTCGGAATGCATCACAGTTTTAAATGAGAATTATTGACTTACAACGTATATCACAAACGTGAACAAAGTCATGAGCAAAATACCTAATGTTTCGCAGCTAGCCGAGCTCCTGAAACAAGTTTATTTACAGATTTTTCAAGTTCAACTTCCTCGAGAGTCCCTGTAATACACCATACACCATACATGATGAAGTCACTAATACAAGATATTAAACAAATTGAGAAATATATAATATACCCGTGTTTAGAAACCTCAACAACGCCTCGCGCTATTTGACATTTTCATCAGTCTGTTTGTCGAACAATATGACCGTTTCGCCATTGCCAGCGCTTTCTCAGAACATGGTCGATACGTGATCCCCGTTCGATCCGCCGCTATTACGCGTTCCCTCATCAATATAGACAATAAAACACCATTACACGTAATACACTACCGTTTGATTGCCGTTTTGAAAAATATGACTTTAATAGAAAGCAGCATTCGATATCGATCTTGTCGAATGCATACCGTAGTTCGTTCCGCAGTTGAAGCGTTAAAGTGTTCAACAGCACGCTGCAGGTATCTTATAAAAACGAGAATTAAAAAAGAAGACAAGTGTAGGACAAGTGCGTGACTTCGGTGCTGTGGGAATGTCCCAACTATTTGGGATACAAATACTTACTCTTTGTTGACATATTTCCTTATTGTGGAGTCTCTCGCAAGGACGTATGGTAGGACCACGACTAAGAATCTTACTCCTTACACCTTCCATTTGGATACTTACTCGTTTAACATTGTCTAGCTTGCTTGCTAATTTAGTTAAATTAGCTGTAAATCTGTTATATTTACTCTTTTTCAATTAAGTTTACATAAGCTAGTTCCCTTACTTAGATAATTTTAATTGTAGTAAGGCCGTTAAAAGGCATTTAGGTACATATGTTTTCATACTATATATCTTTAAGGTTGATAAGGTTGAAAAAACAAAGGGTTTGCTTCAAGATATTTAATTCATATCTGAATTTAATCAAAATGTAAGTTAGAGGACACGGACATCGCGGCACCAGACAAATCTAGTTATCGTTATGCGACCCTGACTCGTTTAAGCTATTGCTTATACTCCCCAACCCATCTGCAGAAGCAATATCCCTTTCTATCCTCCCTTTTCTGTCAACATACTCCAAATTTGCCTACATGACAGCAATACGCTTGCCGTAAGTGGGACTAAATTACAATCAGCAACATATGGGCGTTAGTTACGCTTCTGCCTATACCTTTTGCAATAAAGGCGTGAGTATATGTATGTATGTATTTAGTATTTATACAAATTATAGCAATTGAATATGTTACAGCAAAAGCAAAAGTATTAATAATAATAATAACTTGGCACATCTCACACACGGCCGTCTGATCCCAAACTAAGCAGAGCTTGTACTACTACTAAACATACTTATATACTTCTAAAAACATACAAATTATACATAAATTACTCACAGAACAAATGATCATGCTTATCACACAAATATTTGAACTGGGTGGGAATCAAACCCACGACCTCAGGCTCATCAGAGTCACCAACAGGCCAGTCTATATTGTCTGAGCTCTATGCTATGAAATCGGTTGAAACAGTGTTTAAAAAATTCAGAACATATTTAAAGAAAAATACGCAACTACGTCGCACAAAATCTTTTTATAAAGTCGATTAAAAAAGCTAAATTCTTTTTTTAATTTGAAATTGGAACTGCAGTGCACCAGTAATTGATTTTAGTACTCACCGAAAAGTATTTATATCGTCGATTATCATCAAAAATTTCCCGTTGCCAAGTAGTCAGGCCCTTCAAAGATACCGACTGCCAGCAAAACAGCACTTATAGCGCCATTAACTATCTTTCAAATAACTTTATAAACAAAGAAACCGAAACACTTTTTTCCATCGCCATGTTGGTGGTCCTCATTAGTGCAACACTAATATTTGCGCGATATTTTACAAATCGTCAGTACATTGCACCTTGTAATTACTTTGCCGAAACGTTCTACAACTTTTTGCTAGGAGATTACCGACACCTTTTTGCTGGTAATAAAATTTGAACAGATCCTTATACCACTGAAATAAGGATAATTTTTCAGTAATCTTGTGGTTTATCAACAGCGCCACCTAGATTGGTAATAAGGAGTGATACAAGTCGGCGTCTTTTCAAGTCCAGATCATTTTGATATGGAGGGGGCGGGTTGGGAGTACCTCTTGTTTGATTTGGACCCCGCCGGTTTTTTAACAAATTAGCAGCGATTAGTTCCCGACTGGGGGTCTATTTCGCCCGTGATCACTTTTTTGATGATGATTGGTCGATTTTTATTTTATTTGTGTGGTCCTGATCTATTTGTTTGCTTTGGTTTAATACTGAGAATTTAACGCTAAGACACGGTGTCAGTCAAGTAAGTAGTAATGAAAAGGTTTTAATAAATCAAGCCAGAAAAAAGTAATTACGTACGTGGTTCTCGCCAGCCCCCCCCCCCCCCATCTCTTCTCGTGGATGTCAGCAACGGCGACTAGGAAATCGGACTGTTATCTATCAGTCAGTAAACATACAGTCATATGATGTCAATATGACATCAATAGGGTTGCCCCTATTACGTAAGTACTTAATTTTGTCTGCACGGAACACGCAGTTGTTTAAGAGGTCACTTTGTATAAACCTTAAATTGATGTAGTTAGTGGACATGAAAATTTGGCAGTTAATGCATTTCATCGCTGTGGCGTTGTAAGAGAGTATGTTTGTGTTTACGAGTGTAGTCTGAAACCGCTCACAGGGCACCCTAAGCAACGTATTATAAGCAAATAATGTTTAAATTATGAATCAATTATTTATAAGGATCATAAAACAAATGGTCTTAAATGGCTACACTCCAACGTAAATACAAATGGTCTACACAATTAGCATTCATAATACTTGGCATGACGCTGTTGGGAAGTGGCGATTTCCTCGGCAGAAGTATCCAACTCACTGCCGGCGCAACTCATCACCACCCTGTGCCTCCAAGAATCGTAGATGAACAATGTGTATTACGTCATATCCGTTTCCGTCGCTCAGCTGACTGCGTAGTGTCCGCTCGTCTGTCACGTATCAGTGAAAGTCAAAGTATTACTCATACGGGTTCGGTTCTTTGACTTTGATTTTATGAATGAACGCAGTTGTGGTTTGTTCGGAGTCAAGTGTCAGCTTATATTGGACAGCTATTGGCCTGTTACTTGTTCTAACTTGTGAAAAAATTACATGTTTGGTGGTGATATTATTTATGGAGTCAGCTCACTGTTCAAGCGTACGAAATACATATATTGCACATTCGATGCCTTTTCGTGTTGAACACTTTACTTTATTAGCTGTTCAATTCTCATCTAGACTTTGACAGAGTATAAAACTGTAGTTATTAGCATGTAAAAGATGTTCTAAATATGAACTTACTTATTTTCGGGTGCAAATAGGTCTAGTATCAGCACTAGTAGCGGCCCAAACGGGCACAGAACAGTGAACATATATAGAACCATCATATTTTAAGACTTAAATAAAATGTTATCAAATATGACATAGATAAGCTTACGGCTTACGTCTTAGTAGGCAGACAATAATAAAAATAGAATATACAACTAAGAATATATTAAATTATGTCTTGTATTACATAATTAAGAGGTAAAAACACCTTCCTGCGGCTCTGACGTCGCTAGGCCTTCGCAGCACGGGTAAGGCCGCTTGCAAAAAGTTCACATTTGACACTGCTTATGTAATAAAAGAAAAATCTCATTAAGTACTTATGACAATAAAAATTATGGCGATCGAATGAATACAAACAATTACCATCTACGTACATACGATATTCTGGATATCCGTATCCGTATCCGTGTCTGCGGATATCCCAGGCATAACACGAAGAAATATCCGTTATTTTTTGGCGGATTTTTTACTTTATTAATTTTCGATACATAGATGAAATTATATATATATATATATATATATATATATATATATATATATATATATATATATATATATAGGTGATTAGGTAGCAAAGAAAAACTATTAAATATCGTGGTTGATGATTTTTTAAAGAAACTGTACCTTTACCTTAACGAGAATACTTTCCTTCACAAATTTTACACTTCCCACATTCATAATTTGTGACAAATAATTCCAAATTACACTTAAACTTGTTTGTATGTTTTTTTTTTAAATCGTGTACCAAACACTAACGTTATCTATGCTGCCCAGTGTCGCACTAAACTATAAACAAAACAAAAGAAAGACCCAATACTAGTAAAAAAACATGTCCTGTCAAGCAAAGCGTCAAGTGGCGTCCAAGGGTACGCGCACCGACATCGATTTAGTAAAGAAAAATCCGGATTTGTATCCGTATCCGCGGATCTTGACAATAAATATCCGTATTCGCATCCGTATCCGCGGATATACATCTTTAAGGATCCGGCACGAGATTCTTATATATAGATTCCTTTATTGGTAACCAAAACCAACTTATTTCCACATATTTCTTTAATCTTTTATATGTTATTAACAGTAGTTTACTCTTGAGGTAGTTTTGGGCATAAGAAGCGTAGATATAATTCATTTTTATGGATCGCTACGGCAAATATATACGGCGATAAATATATTGCTATCGTATCACTGTTCCTTGACAACTAGTAATATGTCAGAAATCTTATCGCCTTCCCACCATTACGTAACTGGGACTAAATTATAATCAGAATTTTCTTGCGTCGCACAACCAGCTTATGGAACAAATTGTCGCCTGCCGTATTTCCGAACCGATACGACCTTCAAACCTTCAAGAAAAGAGCGTACTCCTACATAAAAGGCCGTCAACGCTCTTGTGACTCTTGAGTTGCGGGTGTCCATGGGCGGCGGTAGTCACTTACCATCAGGTGACCCGTCTGGTCGTTTGCCCTATCGAATAAAAAAAAAATTAGCAAAATGTAGGCGTTAATTATGCCTGCGCGGCGTCACTGTATTTATGCATTATCTAAATTCAGTTAATTCTTTAGACATGATCCCTACCACTACTACCACTTATTGTGTTTCGTCGTGTACGATTGGCCTTACAGCTTTTGTGCGTAGTGGATTGATACGTTGTGGTCGATGTTAAAGGTCAATTGATTGCCTCTATGAATACTTTGTAGTACTCGTATTTCGCAGAAAACAAGCTTTAAGTATACCACTATCTGAATGGCATTGGGTTTTAATGAAATTCTTCATAACATAAAATATTTTAAAACATACTTATACCAGTTATGCATCAACATACACAATGTCACCGCAAGAATAAGCTGCTTGTTATATTATTGATATTTCGTTTCCAAATAGTTAAGCGTACTGAGAAGAGATCGGGCAAAAAACCTCACGGGTTTTCAGGATTCCTGTAGTTTCTTCATAAAATCAGTAAAGAAATTAAATATTCCCTACTTGTATGACCTCGTATCCAAATAAATAAGGTGTAAGACGTAGACTTCATCGACCCGAAGGCAGGATGATACTTAAAACAGTAATATCATCTGCAATTATGAGCAGACGAGAAGTGTATTTAATAGGAAATTGCAAGATTCAAAGCTATGTTAGGCACTTGTAAATTTGATATGGTTTTTTTTCTTATGCTATGAAGTGGCTTCCGTTACACATCTTCATTTTATCTTAAGGAAATGTTGTTTTAAATACAACAAAATACTTTTCAAATCCATCTCGTGCCTCCTGAGATTAGCGATTTATTGAACAAAACAGTTTTATTAAACCAAGATTCATCT
The DNA here is from genome assembly GCA_947561695.1 of Tyria jacobaeae. NCBI lineage: Eukaryota > Metazoa > Arthropoda > Insecta > Lepidoptera > Erebidae > Tyria > Tyria jacobaeae. The sequence continues at coordinate 18,817,728 of OX387224.1, read as the reverse complement.
GAAACTGAAATAAAAACATATCTTTAGTTTATATGAAAGGATGATGGATGACAGTACAGACAGCTAAAGCTCGTGATATATGTAAGGATAAAAGCTTTTGGCATGCTTATTTCTGCCTACCCTGAAGGGATACAGCTGTGAGCCTATGTATACGTTGGTATTTAACTCACAGGTACATATTCTCACTCTCACTTAGTATCCAGAGTCTCTATGGCCCGCTACCACTCGTGACTTTCGCGTCGCAGCATGGCGGAACAATGACTCACGCAGGTTGTCTGCGCCTACCAGACGCGATCCGGCACTACACGTACATATATACCTACATTCTACATACACAAATATGCTAGTAATCGTGCCTAGCATTCAGATTGTACAACACATTCTGGTCGGTACGGTTTTACCCGGTCACCAAAAAGGTATTTTTTAATTGTAGGTACTTTTATGTATGTCTAGACAATTCTTTTGTGACTCTGCAGCCTAACCCACTGCCTGAGTTCCACATAAGATATGTATGTAATTAGTTTTGTGTAAGTCGTATAAAAGACATAGGTTGTGTTATTTATATTTAGTTTATATTTAGAAAGCATAAAAACCAACCAAAGCTCAACTGCACGGATGGCGCAGTGGGTTAAGTGGTCGCCTTGTGTAAACCACAAATGATTTTTCTGTGTGTTCTTTATTTCCGTTATTTGTGCGTTTATAAAGTCGTCAACAATACAGGAATTAGTCCTAGTGCGGAAGGAGAGACAGGGAGCGAATACAACCCATCCCAGAGCTCCATGTAATTTAACATTGACGGAAGTGTTTCCATTGTACGAGTATGAGGGCTCCAACTCGAAGAAACATCCTGGTATACCGTAGCTTATTTTTGTGTTAGGATAGTAAAATCCTTTCACACAGGTTTTAATTACCTTATTTAATCAAGTATACAGTAATTTCGTTAATTACCATGTAAAACTATTAAAAATGTATAAAACCTAAGTTTACTCTTTATTCCCACTATTCAAATTAAACCTTTAAAACCTAACAAATAATCAAAACGTTAAGGCTCTCAGGCGTGACGTTGTACATACACTTGAGAACTCTCCTTTTCTGCAGACGGGTAAAAAGGGGCAAACTAAACTATTATAACTGAGTAGTCATTGATGTATTAGTTTCATAAAGTATATTTACATAAGTGCTAATATATTTCTGATGGACTTTCTGCAACGTATTCGATGTATTATTTAACATTTTCCCTCCTTCCTCCTGTCCTGCCTTCAATGTGCCTTTCCAATTCTCCTTTACGTAAAAACTAACAATTCAAAAAACTTATTAGTAGTTTCCCTGGTATCCCATGAATCTCAAATACTGATTTGGTTAAAATGGGAACAATTACAATCGGTCCACAATTGGCAGAGAATTCGCATCACATACACGAACAAAAAAAAATACAGTCGAACATTGACATTCCTCAATTTTTGGTGTCTGTTAAAAACAGGGACGCATTCTGGGGACGCTTTATTGTTAAAATGAATTATGTAGCACTTACACACACACACTAACAGTAACACACATGTATGTGAGATATGAAAAATTAAGTTTCTTAGTTTTTCATATCTCCGATCCGACTGCGTAAAAGAAATCAACGGAATAGTGATATATATTATTTATATGTATCTTAGACGACTGCTTTATTTACAAGTTGTATATATATATATATATGTTTGGACACAACTCTAAATAAATTGACGAAAATACCTATGTAATATTTGTTGTATTAAGAAGTAATAATGAAATATCGCAAAAATGACATCTAATTAAAAACTGCTTCCCTTTATTAGTTAATATCTGTCTACAAAGTCTCAATACAAACCGGTCACTTCTTAAATCTTAACCAGTAATTCTTAAAATAAATACAAAATTTGGTACGATTACCAATGCGCTACATCAGAGAGGCCGCCTGTATAACAACAACCAAATACCTCTGCAGCTATGCTACCATTTATATTCCTATTTATAGTACCTTCTGGGAAGGACCGTACGTGCGTAGGTCCCAGTCTTGTATTCATACGCGAATTTTTAACAAACTAAAAAAAAATGGAATATGGGCAAAGGGTTTTTGTAGAAGGTCTTTATTATAAATGTTTTGCTTACACACACACACAGTAAGTGCACATATAACGTTTATTGAAGAATATATAAAAACGTCTAAACGTGCAATAAGAAATAATAGTGTCCTGCCATAAACAGTGAAGTAAATAATTGAAAAGATAACTAGGAAGTACGTCCAACGGTAATTATAGGATGTCCTACAGATACTAACATCTGATTTAGAGACACATATACATATACACTCACGACTCTATTCCCTAAGGGTATGTAAGGTAGGTATGTGTGTAAAACATCGACATTTGGCAATAAAAATTTAGTCTAATTAGGACCAAGTATTTTATTGCCGTCAATAGTGCACGTCATGGCTATATATACTGTCTTATAGATAACAGTCCGATCTCTTAATCGCCTTTACGACACCCACTTGAACATGGGGTGGCTCTATTCTCCTGTTCAGACACCTTATGGGCACCTTGTTCCCATCTTTCCCCTACCCTAAAAGGTGGACAGCACTTTTTTTTTGTTTGTGCCTCTTGAGTTGCAAGTGTTCATGGGCGGCGGAAGTCATTTACCATCAGATGACCCGTCTGCTCGTTTGTCCCTATAATATAAAATAAATAATAACATATATAAATGATTGTAGCCGTGGTATAAATAAATATGCCTTTTTTACGTCTGCATTTGTGTCTTGGCTGCAATTTTATCCTGTTAGTGACTTTCTCTGCTATTTGAAAATGTTTATTACCCCCATATATCAAATATCCAGAAAACATAAGAACAGACGGGTCACCTGATGACAAGAACAACCGCCGTTCATGGACATCCGCAACTCAGGCGAACAAGGTGAGGGGGGTGGGTTAAGAGATGGAAAAGAGGAGAGAGGGGAAGAAGTGGAAGGGGGTTAGAGAGGAGAGGGAGAGTTTGGACTCCGGAAACCTTACTTATTTCGGGGAAATACAACGCAAGCGTAGCTTCAAACCGGTATACGTTGAGGCCGTGGTATCGCACAAGTGGACCGGGCCATTCGTGCCTAAGCGTGGCTCTTCCACAAAAAAATATAACTCTAAAACACCTACATTTTGCCAATAAAATTCTGGTCACACTAACATAATATTCTGTATGAAAATTGGAATAGAGATAGATTATAGTCTGGCATAAAACATATTACTTTTTATCAGCAACAACAAAAGAAAACGCCTAGTATAATTTTAATATATATATTCGAGCTCTACTTACAGTCACATCATCAGTTTTATCCAGGCTCATCACATGTCTATGCAATGATAATTCACCCAAATGTCTGGCGCCACGTTGGTATTGACAAACTCATTTCTTACTCATTAATTATTGTGTCATACTACACATTCATGTCAACAGTCTCATTCTCTTCCTACGATCGCTGAACACCGAGCATTGCAAGTCGAAGGTGAAATTAGTCAATGTACACCTTCGTATCACATATTGGTATTCGGAATGCGTGAATCAGATCTGCTGCTAAAACAATCGCGAAGGGATTCCGCGCCGATGACTTGTTATAGTCAATCGCTAGTAACATGTACTCGTAGTTGCTTGAGCCATTTTAGGCGATACTTCCTACACCAGTCAGTTCATTCATTCGAGCTGAGTGTGGCGTCATGCAATTATTGACTGGAAAGATTCAGGTGACAAAGAACTTCGAGATTGACTATTCAAACGTAGTTAAGTTAAATATAGTAACAAATAAAAAAAGGAAACTATGTAATCACGGTAAATATTTTTTTTTTTAAACTGTTCTTGTTAACTCCTATATGTAACCTAAGAATGCTTGTGTCAGGAATGGCTTTCATGGGATTCGAACCCGTACCCAAATGATCGCAAGTTCAACGCTTTAGCCATTACGCTTCTGCCGTCAATATTTATTAGATACGATATACGGCTGGCTGGTTGTTCTATTATATTATTGGGTAAAGTTATGATATATGATATGTTAAGATTTGAAGTGACCATAATTGTCGATAAAAGGGCTTAGAACAGCTACCATTTAATCATAGTATATCAAGTTACCTACCCATGATATCTATGAAATCCACATCAATTCCTCTAAGCTGTCGTCATATGGGATACAACACCATAAGCGTCTGGTCATTGGTCTAACCATAAGAGGAACAATGCTCGTCCTTCTGCCCGCCGGGACGCAAGGTCGGCCATATAACTCATTTGTGATAACTAGAATATATTAACGGAAATGATTTCTAATATTTGCAAATTAGTATGCACGGGCAATAGGTAGGCTCGTGAAACAGTAGCGGTCGCCATCTTTGTAATCACGACAATACACGAATATTCTCAGTAGCTAACCGTAGTACAACACCACCATACACGAGTTATTTTTATAAATGTGCCGTGTGGTTCTCGGTGGAGTAGAATAGGGCAACGCCAGCTCTTCTCGAGGGTGTCGTGAAAGGCGTCTGGTATATCTCTTTTATTAGGTCTCAGATCTCACTCAGGTCTTATCTAATACAAGAACCGAAGGCTTGCCCCCTTATACGTAGGTAAGTGAGGCACAAACAGTGATATATGCGTGAGTATATGTATGTATGTATGTGCGGTATTAATCGATTGCACTAAAAAAACAAGGAAGTGAAATCAACTCAAAATAAAACTTTAAAAGAATCACCAATCGCTCTATGGATTAACCAGTTTGAACTTTGCCTCAGTGTGCCTAGTGCATAGGCAACAAGAAGTCTGCATGTTAAAGTTTTCTGTGCCTGATTTTGCCTATCGCGTTAACTTCGTCGGAGTTGCCACACTAAGTGAGTGACACGTAGCCCTACTAAAGTTATATTATACAATAGATTCCTAACTTATTTTCTACTACTTCAATTCCGCATGATCAATCATAATGGTTTCTGTAATAAACATTATTTAATAAATGGGTTAAGTGTCATGACTCATGAGTCACCGTCGCCATCGTAGGAATAGACAGGACTTACTAAATATAGACATACTACATTAAGTGCGTGCAAATTTCTGACACTACACTTTTCGATTTCGTTTGTATTTGCAATTGATATAATATGTCATGTCACTTGACTGAAGCATGTATTAGCGACTTATCTAAAATATTGTTTATACTTTCGATGTACACAAACATATTACCAACATTTTAGTAAAGATAAAATCGTCCTACACATACATGTAACACAAAGAAAATAAATAGTTTCATAAATAAGTGTGGCAGGCGACAGATACATAGATAATACTTTATTTGTACACCATTTTACAGTATCATACATACATAGGTACATATGTCAGAAAGATAATGTACAAAGGGCGGCATTATCACAGAGAGAATTTTTTTTATCTTGTGACAACCCCCACGGTCATCGCCTCACCGGAGGAAATAATGAGTTGGTATGTCTGAATAGAACTTAAACCACACGGTGTTCCGTCACAAATAGGTCTATTGCAAGGGACCCGGGAATACCCTGAGAAGGATGTCTCCGGGAACATTACAGAGATACCTACCACTTCAGCTAGATTGCCAACTTAAAGCTACTAAAAAGAAATTAGTTTAGCAGCAATCCCACATTAAACTTACTAATATTTTTCAGTGTATTCAGTTTTTATAAACTCCAGAGACTCGACTGCAATGTCCACATTGCACAGACTCCAAACAAATTTTGGACCAGTGTTAGGAGGGTGATTTCTTATACCTCTCACTTAAAAGTGTATTTTCTCCCACAGTGTGAAGAGTCTATGTCAGCGGGCGACATGTGCGTATCAGCGGCTCGGGCGGGCCCCTCAGCGCGTTGGCACCCCGCCTGCTTCGTCTGCTCCTCCTGCCAAGAGCTACTCGTAGACCTGGTCTACTTCTGGAAGGATGGCCGCCTGTACTGTGGGAGACATCACGCCGAAACTTTAAAGCCGAGGTGTTCGGCTTGCGATGAGGTATGGTCAGATTCATGACATATGCTTCACTAAGCTTTTAAGAAATTCATCCATCCAAGTGAGTAAAAAAATAATATGGTGAAGAACTACATCAATGAGCAGGAATTAATATTTTATCTCACTTGTATATAAAATAAATACATAATTATAAAAGATCAACAAAGCAATAAATCAAAACAAAATACATAAGTATTTCTGACAAAATGCCAATCTTATCATAATCACCACCCCATACCAACATTATCACCACAATCGCCAGTGTGCGCACGCGTCGGTGCAATTGTGCGTGCAGTTGGCAATATCCGGCATTTCCGCAACAAACCGGATGTAAGATAACATCGGGGGGTTGGTACATCCCCTATATATTACACGGTGGACGGACACTTGCGAAATTTATGTTTATCCAACATATGGGAACAATCGTTTGTTTGATAGCATAAATGTTTTTGGTAGTGAATATAATTGCAGTGTAATGTACGGGGTCAATTTGAAGTGGTGTAATTATGTTTAATTTATTTGTTCAACGGACGACATTTTAGTTTGTAAACCTTAAAGCCACCATGACAATGGCTTGGGTTAATGTCTACTGAGAGAAATGTAAATAAGTACATATCCGATTACACATAATGGATATCGCCGAGAGTGTGTGTATAGAAACTATACTACTTATAGAAAGTCGAAAATCATCAGCTGCTATAACATTTGATTTGTTTTACATACATAAATTAATTATACCTAAAATGTAAAAATAAACATTTTTTTTTTCATAAGTATAAATTTAATATCCTGTCCCCATTTTTTTTTACACATCTCACACGGCCGTCTGATCCCAAACTAAGCTGAGCTTGTACTATGGTAACCAGACTGCTGATAAACATACTTATATACTTCTAAATACATATTATAGATACATTACACCCAGACATGACAGAAAAATGATCATGCTCATCACACAAATATTTATCCTGGGTGGGAATCGAACCCGCGACCTCTGGCTTAAAAATCAAGTCGAATTAGATATTGTCAAATTTAAAATCGGTGCACCAAACGAAGTAGCAAATAGAACTGAAATGTTTTGTACAAATGAAGTTGTAATCGAAGGTACAGAACAGACGAGCGTTATATCCACTATATTTAGTAGTCTACTTTCCGTCTTACAATAGGAATTTGTTTGGTATTCATTTTGCGTGCAATACATTAAGTATTGCCACCTGAACGCGTAGCACGGGGCAAAGGGTGCAACGACCCCTTACATTAAAACGATATATTAAATCCTGCACTTAACAACATAGTCGTTTTCTTTTAATACTCAATGCAAATACACATAAAAATAGGTCTATCTGAAAGGGAAGGCAGGTTTTTTTTTAACTATAGGGGGACAGACGAACAGACGGGTCACCTGATGGTAAGTGACACCGCCGTCCATGAAGTGCGCTGCCCGCCCCTGAGGGTGATGAGGGATGGGGGATGCAGGGAGCGGAAAGAAGAGAGGAGGGATGAGGAGATGGAAAACAGGAGAAAGGAGATGAGGGGAGAGAAAAGGGGGGAGGGGGAATTGGACCTCCGGAAACTCACTCAATTCGGGGAAATGCAACGCAAGTGTTACTTCACAACCGGTTTTCTGTGATGCCGTGGTATCGCACCGGTCGAGCCGGCCCATTCGTGCCTAAGCATGGCTCTACCACTGAACTGTTTGGTGTCAGTAGTTTGAATGTTGAGTAGATTAGATATAAAATTTAGTGGCTCCTGTCCCCGGCTTCGGCCGAGTGGTACGTTGATCGGAAGTAGTCAGAGTCCTTACCTAGGACTCGAAGTATCGCGAAAACCATGTGTCTTAAACTTGCATTAAATATGTGCGCGACAAACCGATTTCGATGATATTTTTTTTTATTGGAAGGGATGCCTTCAATGGTAGTTTAGATGAGAGTTTGGTTAGATTCTGATAGACGCATTGAAGTCTACTTTTTTAAAGTGACTACTTTATAGATGCCTACCATAATGTCTCCAGTCTCAGTCTAAGAGTGGTGGTCACCATCCTTATTGGAAGTGTAGTCAATGCAGCATGCTGACCCACACTGGCGGTTAAAAGACCCGGGATCAAAGTGGGAGATTTCCTTATAAAATATGACTATAATTATTTAACAAAAAAGAAATGTTATAATCCGACAGTTCCATAAACATTGTCTATTTTATTTTCTTCAATTGCAAAAGGGTAGTGACAACTTGGATGAAATCCCTTGGCTACGACGAGACTGAAAATCTTTTGCATATTATTTGAATAATAATTGGCGTACACACACACATACATACGCATATTATTTTCACTTACGTTATTAATAAGTCGATTCAAGACTCCTCAATCACATGAAGAAATCCATCAAGCCTCCTGATACCTCCTACCTCCCTATACCTACATAGCCTCCAAAAATATAACCCTCTTTCTTCCGGAGTGAGGTATTTGAAACTAAAATTACGCAGCCCTATTTTGTGAGAGGGGGCTGTTTAAAGGCCGTCTGCGGCGGAAACGTCCACCAGACGAATGACCGCGATAACCGCATCTAGGTCGAGAGGAAACACTCTAAAATGTCCAAATATCCCCCTTCTCCCCTGATTTGTTGGATAACAATCATTTGGGTCAAGTGGCCTTTAACGTTACATTTGTGTGTTTTGTTAAATATGTATAGAAATTTTTAAAAAATATAATTAACACGGAGAAAGTAAAGCTTTGAAGGGTTCTGCTTGCTGCTGCTGTGGGATATTTTATATTGTGCTAGTGAACTGTCATATTGTTCTTACCCGACTGCACAAGAAGGTGGGTTATGTTGTGTATGTGTTCTAAAAGCGTAAACGGCTTGACTTCGACATTTGAGGTGTCCTTTGACTTATTATTGGGATTGACATAGGATATATTTCTTTGCAAAGAATGTTATAATGTTACTTGTTATTTGATTAAATAAAATCAGCAATATAAAAAGAAATAAAACACATTTTAAATATAAATACAGTCACTTCTATATCCACAAAGCGGTAGGCATAGGAGTCTAAAAACTAACTTTTTACCAAAACATAATTTAGCATAACTTGAAAGACAACAGTCTGATCCCTTAGTCGCCCTTTACGCCACCCTCGGGAAGAGATGGGGTGGCCCTATTCACTCCACCGAGAACCACACGGCTGACATAATGTCAATGTCATTTGTCAACCATTTTACGTGGTATCGAATGTCATGGTTATTTATTATTATACGAATAAACTTCACCGACAAACTTACTAAGAGCATAAAATTTCTTTGATTTTAACCTCTATTGTAGCAAATTGCAAGATACGATGACGAAATAACCACCGTCTTCATTCTCCGATAATAACACCTCGAAGGTTATGGGACTTGATGTCTTCATTGCCTTTCATTCACTCACCCATCCACAGATAATAATTAAGTAAAATTATGAATGGTGAAACAGTATTTATGAGTTTAATATCTCTGTTGTGTCGAATTTCGTTCATTGCTTATGATTAAGCGTGTGAAGTTTGCTACCTCTGACTGTCATTGTAAAAAAAGTAGTTCACGTTGTCTCTGGTAGCTTTCGAGTGTTCAGATACAGCTCTTCTTTTAAATTGATATTTTGTTTTTGGTATTTTTAATTTCTTTTTTGATATATTTTGGTGTCTTTTTATAAAATTATTTACTAACTTTTATGAAATTTTTAATTTCTGTATGAGTTAATAAATTTAATACAGTTTTTAATCATTTTTTTTAATGCATGTTTATTTTTCTAAAACGTAGGTATTTCATATAATAAGTCATTTGTAAATACTCGAAGCTGATGTAACGTGATTACATATAACAGCAATTGGATAAACGACAAAAAAAAATGCTGAACGCCACCTTCCTAGTAAAAACCTAAATTTAAGTATGTATGGGAATAAAAATATTGTATTTGTATGTACTGTTGTTTCTCTTAAAACTGATATTAGTACAAAAAAAAAACCTGCCGCCTGGTGTGGTTGCCTGTTATTAAAGAGGCGGCCAAGATTTTCAGGGGTTCCTCGAGGCTTCCTTGCTTCCTAAGAAAAAAGTATAATCTGCAACTTGAAGATACTCAAAAAACCGTTATCAGGAACATCAGTGACAAAGGAAATAAGGCCTGCGTCTCACAGTAATGGAGAAAGCTACTCTACTTCTATAGTTTGACTTTAAAGTTTTGCTTGACTAGCCTCGCAATTGCGTGTACAAATTAAATAACGTTAAATAACCTAATGTTATCATAAAATTATTTGTAGGCAAGTTAGCTCACATGCATGCTAGATCTGCGCCGAGATAGTCACGATCCAGAAATGTTTAACGACTATTACATTTTCACGTGTGAGCTGATTTCTGTATTTCACTTAAAGCAAACTATTAGCACTATAAATTTTGATTGTTAATGTTAAATTGAACTGCTAGTTGTTGCCCGCGGCTGCCCCTTTTTTATATTTGTATGCCATCTTAAAGGCAGTAGATATAAATTATATAAACTAACGCCTGCGGGACATACATGTATATATGTTAAAATATAAAAAATCTATATTCAGTAATGCGTCATACACACGCAAGCGAAAAATTGCAACACCAAAGGGATATTCCAGTTGCCAGAAGTGAGTTTTTTCTTTGTGTGTGAATCTGAATAATTACTAATTCAATTTAAATATTATTTTGGCATTACATAACTCGTTTATTGAGGAAGGCTATTGGTCATATTAGCTACTTCCATAATATACCCAAGTGTAGACTGTTTGAATAGTTAAAAACTATTTGTTTTAAAGGTTCACTAATAATGTTCTAACTGTCCAAAATAGTACAGTCTCGTTAGAACCAACAAACAGAAAAACATCACAATTTTTAGTAAACTTCTAGTATGATTTACTTTTCAGCGTTATTTCTAATGTTTGTTTTATCAATCCAGTCAAGGTCTTTAAAAATTATTTCCATTTTTGTAAGTAATTGTCAGTCACGCATGGTTTCCTTAGAAAAATATTTTCAACAAATATTAAAAAAAACTAACGTGATAAGCTAAAGCGATATTTTATATAAAATTGCTGGTTATAATCCAGTTTTTGTAACAAGTTTAAAGAGATAATTAGACATTTTAAAGCGAGGTCAATCAAAACCCTACTCTGAAATAAAGAAAGACTATTATGATCATATAAAACCGATAAAACCTTTTTTTACGAATAAATTAAGAGGTTGTCCTCACCGTCTATTTCTGCTTATAGATCCTGATCCTGCTAAAATCTATTTTTATATCTTGCTATATCTACTGCCGCCGCGCCCTTTGAAAACCAATCAGTGGTAGAGCCATGCTGAAACGTTGGTTGAGACATGCTTAGGCACGAACGGGCCGGAAATTAGTGAGGTTTCCGGAGGCCCAACTCCCCCACTCTCTTTTCCCCTCCCCGCATCCCCCCATCCCTCATCACACTCAAAGGCGGGTAGCGCACTTACGACTCTCGAGTTGCAGGTGTCTATGGACGGCAGTTGTCACTTCCCATCAGGTGACCTGGCTGTTTGTTTGACCTTTATTATAAAACAAATCTACAATAAAGTAAATGAATTGACAACACAGCTTAAAAATTAATATATAAAATAAATCACGGAACAAGAATATGTGTGATCCGTTGTATAAATATTACACGACTGCATGGATGGCGTAGCGGTTTAAGTGGTCACCTCGCCACTACGCTGCCGCGCCGAATGATTTGGGTTCGATCCCCGCACGGGACAACACTTTGTGTAATCCTCAAATTGTTGTTCTGAGTCCGGGTGTTCCTTGTGTCCGTTATTTGAATGTCTGTAAAGTCCCCCGCAACACAGGAATTAATCCTAGTGCGGGAGTTCTTTTTAAAATAAATCACTTTTAAAAGTCCCCCGTGACAGGAATTATACCATATTTGATGTTGCGCTGTATTTATTCTGGAAAATCTATGTCACACTTTTAATAAACATATCTGGAGGTCAACTACTAACCATAAAGTAAAATACGTAATGTCTTCAGGGTCGGTGAATTATTAATGGACTACAAGTAGTTACCCAGTAGTCTACCCACTTATTCGAAAGAGTCCTCATTCTATTATTCCAAATGAAGGTTGTAATTGTTTTCACTCTTCAAAAGACTATTTTCCGGGATTGATCCAATAAGATACCGTGATGCAAATGTAACAAATACACACGTACACTACATGTCTTACTATAGAAAAAATCTTTCATTCAAATTGAAACTCAAAATAATTTATTTAGATTAAATCAATTGCAGGTATTTCTGACTTGGAGGAGTCAATTACACTTTAAGTCGGTCGTGAAGCTAGTTCTAGTTAGCCCTGCTGCAATTCTTAAAAAAACTGAGACAAACAGACAAACGACACTCTTTTTCAACATGACCATAGGCGGCATACATATACGTTAGTGGGACCAAATTCTAATTGGCAAAATGTAGGTGCTTAATACACCTCTGCCTACCCCTTAGGGGCGTGAGTGATGTACCATTTGTTCTTGAATATATTATTAAACTGTATATAAATTAAATAAGGACGTCACGAAGCTCTTTAGGATGTACTGTTTTGAAGGATATAAAAAAAGCTGATTTGTAGACAACTTACCAGTATATAATTCTTACTCTGAATACTTCGTATCAAGTACTACTGTCGAAACAACCAACATAGATATACGCCTATCAGTAATGGTCGCGTGTGAGGACCTCATAAAGTGCCGCTGTCTGAACCATCACGCTATTGTCGCGTGGGGACCGGCACAATGTTACCGCTCTTTGTAATTTTCTTATCAGCGAGTGATTTGCATGAGGAATCTTGTCAGCCATTATTATGATTCTTACATGGTTATTATAAAGATTTCTTGTTGCAACTACTTAATTTTTGATTTAATGTAATAAATAAGCGATGGCTTGAAATTTTGGTGGGTCCCTGGGTAAACTAAATGATACCTTTTTTTTCGGGATATCCTGAATGATATGCAAGATACGTAAGCTCAGCAAGGAACTTCAACAGTTTAAAAAAATCCGACACCGGTCCATTACTCGTTTACAAAACTCATAAAATACGTATATATTTTTTTTTATTAAATCAATTATAATAATTTTTGAATTGTGAGAAGTAGGAGTCAGTCAAATTCAGTTGTGAAGGCTACTTCCCTATTCAGACGTTTACTAAGATCCTATGGAGAAGAACAGGCAAGAAACTCCAAGACCATGTCATGAAATAAAGCATTCAACGACATACTTAAGAAATGCCATTTGCCGTTATAAGTACATATTTTTGTTTCGTGCTAATAAAACATTGATAATGAAGGTCAAGTTAACATTTTATATAAATATACCTGCACTCAATATCAAGGAATAATGCAGTATACAGCAATGCAGTACATTTGCTATTTATTAGACATAGTTTTGCTGAAATACTTAACTCTACTAGACTATATTGACGCGGCACTGACCTTTTAATATTTAAAATAACCTTGTGTGTGACTTACATTTGTGCAAATGTAGCTTCGTGACGCTGATTTAATCATCACAAGTCACCCTTTTGCCAATATTATTAGGTGTCGGCGTAATGTTACAAAGGGTTTGGGCCTGTTTTCTTTTATTTCTGACCGCCTGCCTGGGGTAAGAAGAATGATAAAGTTATGGTGAAGAATACCGCAAATTTCGGCCAGAGGTCAAGACGATAAGGTCGCGTACCTGTCCTGTGGTTTGAGTCCAGTTCACATGAAGAAGGACATCAACTGGCCACATTTAAAAAAAAATATATTAATAAAACTACCCGTTCGTTAGTTTGTGACGTTAAATATCACTAAAATCCGACTCCTTCATATCTTTTTTTGCTGACATTATCTCAAAATGTATACCAGACAAGGTATAAAATCATCAACTCACTAATAAGATGATTCAAATGACGTCTCTCACGCCTAGGCTCCAAGGCGCAGTGGGTTCAGATACAGAAGTTACTAGCTTTTTATATGTAGAAATAACTGTGCACATTATAAAGTAATATCTCTTCAAATGACGGACGCACATCTGTACTAAAAGCTTGTTTTACTTCACGAAGGCAAGTTTGTTTTATCAATCCTTGCGTTATTGCATAACGTGCTAATATAATAAAATAAGCAAGTCACTGGTGACATGTTTTAGTGCATTGATATTGAACTTGTTTGTTCACTACAATTATCATAAAATATAATGTGCATTCTCACAAGGTTGACTTGACGCAGAGATACTTAGCACGCCATTGCTGTTGGAATAGAACCAATCTGATTAAAATAACTTTTACTTGAATATTTAGTGGTTGCTTCATTTATAAAGTACTAAATACAAAGATAAATTACGAACATATTTATTTAGTTTTTTTTTATTTAGTTTTTTTTCCATTTGTGCCAAGCCACAACTTTTTATTTTATCTTAGTATCTTTTAGTTTTTTCTTTTGAAGGTTGACCAACATAGCGATCATATCTTTATAGACTGTTTTTTTTCTCTCGAAGTACATGACACACATGGCTGAATCTCTGGATTGAATATACACGCGAGGGAGTCCGTAAACAACTAATTATAATAATAATAGTATATATTGACAAGTAACACCGTCTAGTGGGTTTTAATAATATATGTATTTTCCCGTTTGAAAAGGACTACATTCCCAGGTCACGGCAGAAAGAAACTAGCCAAAACTCAATTGCAATTGTACACTTTGCACCAATATCAAAACAACTAAAGGTGAAAATATTGATCATTAATTATATTTTATTTTAATATAATAACAACTCTCGTGCTAGGATCAAATAACGGACTCAAAGAACACCTAGACTCAGAACAACAATTTGAAGATTACACAAAGTATTGTCCCGTGCGGGGATCGAACACAACACTTGGAGTAGTGGGTGACCATGTAAATCACTGCGCCATCCGTGCAGTCGTGTGCAACACATTATATCATACAATTAGATTTGAGCAACTCTATCTGACATCTAAATAAATCTAGAATTATAAATACTTACAGGTAATATTGTAACAACATAGTTACTAGCGATGATATCGATGAATCATATCGAATACCTTCCACGTGCCTGTTTGGTATGTCGATATTCAAGTATTTTGCACGAGGACAACACTAGTTACATCATCTATTATTTTATACTCTTTACATAACATTTCCTATCGTGATGAAGGCAATTATATTTTCTCACGGTCTTTCCTACAGTACGAGCTTCTGGATCTTGACTGGTATTTGCATTAAGGGTATTCAAAACAATTAATAAAAAAGTGTTAAAAACAATTGGAAGTACTTTACATATTGTAACAAAAATATATGAATGTTATGATTATTTATCTTACTAATAACTTCGAAACACGTGTATGCTGAGAAAAGAAGAATCATTAGTGGATATAGTGGAGGACTTAATGCACTTTTGTAGAGTTATAAAGGTTTTTTATACTTTATAGAATATTTTTTTACTAAACTTAGTCCTTCTAATTTTAAATTTTTTAATGCACAAATTTTAAGTCGTTATTATTTTTATAACATCTACCGAACAAGCATTGAACTCGACATTAATTCATCTACATAATGTTATTTCTCTAAAAACCGCACATTTTACAGAGAGGTTAATTTTAGAGTGACTCACACCAACAATATACAGTTGCATTGCGATAATGAGTTAGATAGCGCAGCTCCCATGCCGCCGTACTACCATAGACACACCACGATCTCACATATGTACCCTGGGGATGCAGCCGGAGTCCCACGAGGCTACTGTCTGCTTATCACCACTGACAATAATGCCACAGATTATCAAGTGATCGTAGGAAAATCTTTATTTAAAAACATTTAAATTCTTATCATAGACTTACAAAAATCGACAAAATAAAAATAGATGTATATCTTTATATTTTTTAGTTTTAATTGTTTTCTTATTAAATTTTGTTTGAGATATAGCTTAACTTAGTACGAGATGCAATTTGCTATCATATCGTGCAAAACATGTATATTTTGCGATCGCATTGCAATCATCCTCGAATTACGATTGCATTGCATTGGACCTTTTGTTGGATATTACCAAAATATGTACCCATAGACAATATATATTTATGTGAACGTCAAAAGGTTGAATAAACTTTTAATTGCGGATGGAAAAACTTGATATAATTTAACATTTTTTATTAATATAGTAGTTTACAAAAAGTATGCTGGATACAGTTATTGTATTAATGGGAATTTTAGAGACAACAGGCACAAATAAAGAGCACGTTAAGCTTTAGTCGATTTCGTTAAATATAATTTAGTTATCCGATGATAGAAATCGGTTAGTTTATAAAAATGCACAATCGTCTTCTCGTTTCAGTCTCAGGAATTAAAGCACCCCTCCACTGTCTAAAGGGGTAAGAATAGGTTATTTGCGAGACACACCACTATGCCTAGAACCGCTTAAAAAGAAGATTAAATAAAACTAATTTACACGGTTTTCATACCCATTCTGTCAAGTCTGGCTTAAGAAATATTTATTAACTTAACTGAAATATATAATTTTGAAATATGTACATAACTAAAAATGACTCATTTTTGCCTTCTTCTTATAGTTATTTAAGTTATTTTTTCTAATAATGGGCCAACAGTAATCCCCTAACATATTTTCATCCCAAAATCCTTGATGTCGTTCTTCAAAAACCCTTAAATCTTAGTGAAAACGTTCCCCTTGTTCGTCACTCATACTTCGTAAGTTTTCAGGGAAAAAATTCAGATGCGAGTGCAGGAAATGAATCTTTAATGACATGTTTACTCCCACCTTTTGAATACTTTTCTAAGAAATCAATAAGAATTTCTTTGTAATTTTTACTTTTTTATTTCCCAAATAAAAATTCCACAACTATTTCGAATGACTTCCAAGCAGATTTTCATTAAGGGATAAAAGACTTTCAAACTGAGAATCTTTCATAATTTTACGGATTTGTGGACCAACAAATATACCAACCCTCTTTCAGTTTTCCCTCTGATATGTTTGGAAAGATTGTTTTTTTTTAATACCGGAAAGCATCACGTAGTCCTAATTTGATGTGTAAGGGGGGTAGTGATGTTATTGGAATCTACCAACAGCTCGTGTTTAATGTTCATTTTGCCCGGAATATACTCATTCTGAATAGACCATTATTCAATATTCATAATGATGATGTTACGCTCTACTGTCCCACAAACAAAGTAAAACAACACAACAAAGTATTTTGTGCTGCCCTGCCCTGCAATCCCAATAACATACCGATGACCTTAAGGTTTCTTTATTAATTAAAATTCGCATCGTTTCATAGCTTTCATTACAATTTACTGCGTGTCCTATTGGTATGAACGATTTTCTATTACCACTGTGTAATAAAACAGCTTTTAGGCTATATTTCGAAGAGTCTATGAGTAAGCGCCACTTTGTTTTATCATAATTTTAACTCATTGCTCCAAAAAGTCCCGTCCCGTCCCGATATCAGTACTATAACAATATTTACCTTCTCTTTGGAAAAAAATCTGAGTAAAATTTGCTTCTGTTTCTGAAAAACGTAACTTTTGTGTCTAGTACTAATAAGTTCCAGTGTTGTAAACGGGAACCAAGAAGCTCTGCTTTAGATCTTGATAATTGTAAATCTCTTATAAGATCATTTAATTCGGCTTGGTCAATTAAATGTGGAGTGTTTTCTTGAAGTGAGCACTCTTCAGAATCACTATAAATAGATTTGAATTCAACATCACTTTCATTGTCATCTAGTATATTTGTGCTCTAATTGACGGGACCAATGGAAGGTGAATGTTTCATCTCCTGATGACCACTGGAGTAAAACGATTGTACATCTTTCGCAAAACACATGAGGCACCCACTTTTTATCTTCATTTGCAACAGGAAATCCAAAATAATGAAGATATGCACTTTTTAATTAATCTACAATGGGTCTTCTCTTTTTTGAAAATATAAACTGTCCACAAATATATCAAAAACGATCAAATCTTTATTTACACTTTCTACTCGATATTTTAAATTAATTCGAAACAAGATAGTTCGTTTGAAGCGAACGAATAAACAATAAAATCGTCACCACGTAGGTAGTTAAAAAAAAACATTTGACTGCAGGAAGAAAATGTGACGTGATAAAATATTTCTGTTAACACTTTTACGTTTAGGGAAGGTAGATTAACATATTTATTTATATACATTTAGTTTAGGGTAAAAAAAAGTTCCATTTCGTAAACTAGTGAATTAACAATGCATTCGAGAAAATTTTAAAACGGGTATCATAACAAAATACGAGCTGAACCCAATATTGCGCGGTCGAGTTGGACGTACGGGTATGTTTACTTCTTAAAGGTAGTCTTGAAGATTCAGAATCCGACTAGTAGGAAGCCGGACTTTATGATGTATAAAGACAGCATCCTCACCCAAATATGGACCGCCGAATTTGTTTAGGATTTCTTCTACGGTACTTTCGCTATTTAAAGAGCCATTTTCTATAAGCACCAACTACCAACTCTCTGAATAAAATTCAGCTTCCACTAGTACGGATCCACCGCCACAAGGCACAGATAAGTAATTTGTATAGTGAACACAATTTATTTCACTAAGCTAACATGTGTCATGTGACCCGGATTAATTTCACTCGAGTGCATTTATTACATAAACCGTTCAATGGTTTAATGGTTCAATTTTAGAATAAGAAAAAAATTACCAATTTGAAAAATAATAACACAGAAACTCATTTCATACATATTAATTAAATGATCTAGAAAGGTTAAGGAACCAATGTTAAAACAACAATGCAAAAAGCAAACCACACTTGACATTGCAGTGTATTCACCTATCTTGTACAATTGTGACAGCGACGCGGAACTCGTCATGCAATCGCGTCCGTCCACGACACAAAATACCGTTTTTGAAATATTAATAATGAGTGAATATAGTGAACAGTCTTCTAACGAACAAAATATAGCTAGGTGGTTCGTGGGAATTGTTCCCAGGCACCATTGTACTGGCCACCAGATCTGAGGTCGAGCACCGGCCCCCCGACGATAGACACTATGAATAATAATGCCTAATTAAACGTTGTTTATCCAGATAATTAATTAAACAAAACCGGTTACAGAAAATATGTTCTAATTGGAAATGGCGGAAGGTAGTTTAACTACTGTAGAAGTGCATGAATTATTTGTAGTTTTTGTGTTTTTCGATGTTTATTTTTACTCTGCTTATACTCTAAAAGGCTGCATGTTCTTATACACAGCCTGTTAGAGAACAAGTAAAGTTACGATTATGTCTGTGCCTTTGCGAGAGTGTGAAGCTCTATTCTATTTGAGCCAATCACAGTAATATAAATTTATATTAATCAGATCAAATGATAATAATATCAAACTATTGATCAATGGAAATTACTATTTTAGGTGTGGGGCAGCGTACGGGTTCAACTTTTATTTCAAGGGGTTTAACATATACATACATATATGTATTATGTTATAAGCTCTATATAAATATTTTTATGGAACTTGAAATCTAATTATTTTGTCCACAGATTATCCTGGCTGACGAGTGCACAGAAGCGGAAGGTCGTGCATGGCACATGAAACACTTCGCATGCGCCGAGTGCGCACGGCAACTCGGCGGCCAGCGCTATATTATGCGCGAAGCACGCCCCTACTGCCTCCCCTGCTTCGATAACTGCTTCGCAGAATATTGCGATGCCTGCGGGGAGCCCATCGGTGTAGACCAAGGCCAAATGTCCCACGAGGGACAACACTGGCATGCCACAGAAAGATGTTTCGCTTGCCACACTTGCCACGCCAGTTTACTTGGCAGACCATTTCTCCCAAGAAAAGGAGCTATATTCTGCTCAATAGCGTGCTCAAAAGGCGAACCTCCGACGCCCTCAGACTCCTCAGGTCCCGGCCCAAGACCTCCACGAATGCCAAAACCAAGACGAGTGCCTTCACCGAAGTCTCCGCCAAGAACTCCTCAAAGAGAACCATCGCCACATCATATAGACGCTGACTCAGAGCCGAGCGGGTCCTTGGCACCGGAGTCACCCCCTCCGCATCCACCTCCACCTCCACCCCCGCACGCCTGCCTTAGCCTCGACCGGGCACTAGCAGACCTTAGGCTAGAACAGTCGATGACAGAACACCAGATACAGCCGTCTCCGACTTCAGATGATCATAAAGAGGAGTCGCCTGAGAACTGGAAACCACCACATCCAGTGGAAGCCCTAGCTGTGGTCACTCCTGGGCATTCTTCTTCGATGCCTGAATTAACATTAGTTGATGGAGTCAAATCGCCACGGAAGCCAAGAGGCGGTAGAACGGTCAGGTTTTGTGGCGACGACAACGCGGCATTCGAGCCTGATGAGCCGCCGAGAAGAGAAAAGGCGAGAGACGAAGACGCAAGCAGTTACTGCAGCACCTGTTCTTCTTCTTCGTCTTCTGCAGAGTCCTATACACTACCTACGAGAAGAGCATACGGCGGTGTGAGAATATCGTACGTTCCTAACGACGCGGTGGCCTGCGCGAAACGCGAGAGACAAAAAAAGAACGCCCAACATGACAAGAACTGCATCATCTCGTGATCCTGGCTCCTAATAGTGCCTACCCCTCCGTGACACCGACCTCCGATATAAAAGACTGACTTTTTGATAGATTTTGTAGCCTCCAACGCCATAGTATTGTTAGATAGATTACAAAAAGTCTTCCTTAGCTTTCATCTTGCCACGATAGGCCTACCGCAGAACGT
Organism: Tyria jacobaeae; assembly: GCA_947561695.1. NCBI lineage: Eukaryota > Metazoa > Arthropoda > Insecta > Lepidoptera > Erebidae > Tyria > Tyria jacobaeae. Next base: position 18,796,918 of record OX387224.1, on the reverse strand, counting down.
GTATAAGTCGCGAATGAAATACACCCAGGTGTAAAACGCGCGTGCGTTTGATCATGTTGTGACGTGCACGTTTCATCACAATCGCTATCGATATAAAAGGTTTAAATTGTAAAGGGTTTCGACAAATTTATGTCATACATATAATTTGGTATTAATCGGTTTAAAATGTGAGTTCCTTTCATTCTGTAACATCTTTGCTCACTAGTTGTATTGTAATGATATTATATGCCTTGCCATTTTGTTCGCGCGACAAAATGTTGCAAAAAGCGAACCTTCTATTATAATAAATTGGCGTAAGTTATCGTATGAACGACGTCAGCTTTAAATTATTTCCAATGTTAATATATACAATATATGCGTAACATATCGCCGCTTGTGTAGTTATTTGTTCATGAAATGATTAATTTAAGACATATCCCACTTCGCCACCTAGATACTATGTGTAACATAAGTTAGATTTAAGAAAGTATTGTATAGAAACAAGTACAAATAAATGTGTTACTTTGTATGGACTTCATTATACTTGGAATGTGTTCAAATATGTAAATAAATGGAGTTGATGTAGGAACCAATATGTTTTATGTTCTAACATGCAGTGTGCTCCATATCAAGAAAAATGAAAAATTACAAAGAGCATAACGGCTTCTAATATTATTCTAAAACCTCTTCTTTTACGTGTTTCCCTGTCTACGGAAATGTAATACTGTTTGAAGTTTTTTTAATGGAATGGTTGGTAATGTCACCGAGACACAATTGATTGTTTATTCCGAACTCTTGCTTCAAAGTAAAAGTTTTGAATTCTGAGTTTATTTCTTTGTCTGTCCAAGACACTTTTTGTGCAAATTTGTTAGTTTCAAAATCAATAAAGCATAATGTATACGCATTTCAGTTTGCATTTTACACGAGTCATATTTATTTAATTACTGTCGTTAAACACTCAAAATAATAATAATAATACTCCAAAATTCGTAAACTTGGCCTTTAACAAAGTTTTTATCGGAGTAAAAATGGGATTGAAAATTTTATTATTTTATTCGACAAATAGTGATTCTTTCAAATCAGATTTGACACCAAAATCAGTCTGTTTTAAAGTTTCTTTTCGCTTCTTCCTTTGACAATAAGAAATTAAAGGCAATAAAATGTATTGTTTTTTTTAATTTATTCAATCTCTAGCTAAAAAAACAACTTAATATACAATGCTTCATATGTTATTGGTTTTAAAGTCCCCGAGTTACAAATTACAAACGAAATGTACTTATTACTTATTACTTATTATATAACATTCAACCTACTAGCAACCTTTTATTTATATTAAGCCTTAAACAGAGCTAATACTTTCCTATCAGTGTATAATACTCCATTTTTAATATTATTTCTCTTATATAAAGCTAAATATTTCACTTAAAAGAAATTTTAAGTAACAAATGTGTGTACGCAATGTTTGTAAGTTGTTTTTCTAATAATAAAAAAACATGATATTTGTACAAACATATGAATTGTAACGATAAATAATGAATGTACGTAGATGTGTAAGTTATTTGTAAGAAAAGATGATTAAAATGATTTCTAATATTTTGATAGTTTTCTTTGTACATTTTTAACTACAGGCTCAAGTCCCAAGTCATGAGTTATCGCTAGAAACCTTGAAGGATTCTTTGATAGGACTTATATGACGAATAAAAAGGTAAAGATGCTATGTACATGATTAGTTTATGCGTTAGTAGGGTTCTTAAAGCCACGATATGGGTCTGGGTAGGTACTTCAGTTAAACGTTAAACTTCCGTTAAACGTGAGTTTTTTTTTTATATATAATGTAGGGGAACAGACGATTCACCTGATGGTAAGTGACAAACGCCGTCAATGGAAACCTGCAACTGAAGAGCCGCAAGTGCCCGCCGTTGAGTTTGATGAGTGATGGGGGATGCGGAGAGGGGGTGAGGTGATTGGAAAGAGGAGAGAGAGGTGAAGGGAGAGGAAAGAGGAAAGGGGAAGCTGGGCCTCCGGAAACCTCACTAATTGCGGGGAAATGAAACCTTAGCGTTGCTTTACAGCCGTTTTTCTGTGAGACCTTTGTATCCCACCGGTCGAGCCGGCCTTACGCATTGCTCATAACGTCGTGCTTTTAACATACTCGTAGTGCCGCAGTGTTAGCAGTGCAAAATACATAATAAATGATATATCATCATAACAAATCTGACATTTTAACACTTACATTTGTTCTTAATATATCTTCAAAAATGTTGTACAGTGCACCAAGGAACTAGCTGTTTTCTCAGTGTATATTACACATTTTTTTTTATATATAATATAGGGGACAGACTTTTAGACAGGGATGGGAGGATGCAGAGGGAAAATAGGAGAGGGGGATGAGGAGATGAGAAAGAGGAGAAGGTATGAGGGGCGGTAAGATAGGAGGAGGAGTTGGGCCTCCGGAAACCTCACCAATTGCACAAGTTGCTTCACGACCGGTTATCTGTGAGGACGTGGTATCGCACCGGTCGAGCCGACCCATTCTTGCCTAAGCATGGCTCTACCACGATAATCACCATACGACGAAGCAACAGTACCACATACGCACACACACCTGTGTGTGCAGATACTATAAACCACATTTTGAGACATTTATTCCTACTCACGTAATAGACTTTTGCCGTCAGTCGGGTACTTGGCGAATTCAATGGGAAATTGGGGTACGACATTTTGCAGATCAAAATTTAGTACGATTCACAAAAAAGGCAAGCAACCAGATAGGAAAATTTGGGGTATTGACCAAAAAGGGATGTTATACGGATGGATTGGAGAGTATAAGCAATAGTTCAAACATGCAGGTTCGCATTCCTATAACTCGAACTGATGGTGCGAGTCCTATAACTATAACCTAATTAGAAATATATCTCGTTTTTAAACTCAACTTCGATATCCTTCACAATTCCGAAGATCAGATCTTTATTGATTCTAGAGCTACGACATTGATACTTTGATTCAGTTTGTTATTTCGACAATGTCCAACTTGTAACTACCCTATATGATACATTCATACTTATGCTCACTTATGTATCCCCTAAGAGGTAGGCAGAAGCTTATTAAACACCCACATTTGCCAATCAGAATTACACGGACAAGCCAGTGTAGTCATCGCTCTTTTCTTGAAGGTTTGAAGGTCGTATCGGTCCGGAAATACGGCAGACGACAATTTGTTCCGCAGGCTGGTTGTGCGAGTCAAAAAGCTTCTGGAGAAGCCGACAGTGGTGGGTTGACAATCACCCAAGTGATGGGGATGGATATTTTGTCCCGTAGGACGATGGCAATAACCTACTGTATAGTATAGGGGGACAATCAAGCAGATGAGTCTGATGGTTAGTAACTTTCGCCGCACGTGAACACTTGCAACTGAGAAGTCACAAGTATGCTGTCCGCCTTTTAGGGTAAGGAAAATTGAGGGCAGTTTTCTGTGAGGACGTGGTAATATTTCGGTCGAGCCGGCCCACAAGTGCCGAAGCATGGTTCTCCCACACTAAACCTCCACGGAGAACCACATGGCAAATGATACTTTCACTTATCACGGTTCAGTGGCAATGACATCCAGGGCTAGCCAGCGACCTAATCAATCAACCTATATGTCAAAATTCTCCGTTCTCCATTCTCCACATCCTAGTGCAATCAGTGAAAGTGGGCGTGGAGTGATCGACACGTCGTCCCATGTGGGAAACGTTGAACACAATGGTGGCATCGTCGGTGGCAACTACGGTATTGTTTAGAAAATGTTGCTTACTTCACTAGAAAAAATATATCTGAATTGTTGCATATATTCTGTCATTGTCACTAAGATATGAGTGAATGTGTGTTGAGATATACACAGCTGATAGTCGTGTTTGGAAATGGCTGAACGGGGAATTGTTACGTCTTATATTGGGTGCTAGTAAAACAAGCAAAATCATTAAAATATTATAGAAGTCGAGGGCATTAGCTATTAGGAATACTAAAGATAATTCTTGAATGTTTTACCCCACGTCACTGCCTCAAGCCACACATAAATAGATACACTCGAGAAACATAACCGACCGTCTTGCGCAACGGAGTAAAAGGACTGATATCAAATTAACAGACGAAATTCTAAAAGCTATATGATGCGCTTATGGAAAATTTAACTCAGGGGTCACTATTAAATTCCCGATCAGTCCCTTGTTTACAATATGGTAGTAATAATAACTTGACACACATCTCACACTGATCCCCAACTAAGCAGAGCTTGTACTATGATAATAAAACAGCTGATGAACATACTTATACACTTCTAAATACATACATTATAATAGATAAATTACACCCAGACACATAACAAATGGTATGTATGGGTTTCGTCAAAATAATGTAGGCATCTAAGGATGTCAACTCATTTTCTAGATCTCTCTCTCTCTCTAGATGAAGCATATGAAACTATGAAACTATATAGGGCTATGAAGTATACCCTTATATAACTACTGGTGTACTGGTTTAGTGGTTAGGTTAGTGACCCTGACTGCTGGGACTGAGGTCGTGGGTTAGATTCAAACACGGGACAAAAATTAGTGAGATTCACAAATAGTTATCCCGCGTCTGGATGTTCTGTGTGGTCTATTTTGTGCGTTTGAAAAGTCCCCCGCGACATAGGAATAATTCACAGTGCGAGAGATATTTATTTATAAAAAAATATATAAACCAATAAAACAAATATCTATATTACGACCTGAAAAAGGTATGTCTATCTACGCATCAATAAAGTGTTACATACGTTAGTCAATAACTATATTCAGAAATGTCTTGAACAACAAAAGAACACTTTACTTCGTCATAACGTCTTTCGAACCAAACACAAAAAGGATATCCAACTAACTACTCAAGTACCTAACTCCAAGTATCATTGGGACAAAAACTTTGCCAAAACTAGAGCCAACAGATATAAAACGTGCACTAGAAACGATTTTTATATCTGTAACTTTAGATGCAAGGGAAGTTGTTATGTCGGATTCAAAACCTCCAAATATTAGTAGTACCCGTGGGTGTTTGCACACGATAAAAAAAAGCTAGTGATGCACATGTGAAACCTATAAAGCCAATATCTAAAGATACAATATTTACATTTTTTTTTATAAAACGTGAATTACGCTGTGCCTAAGCGTCCTCTTCCTACGTCCTTTGATGGCATCTCTCCATGCTATTTGACTGCTTCGTGTTCAATAAACTGGATTATATATACATATACACATATCACTGCATAAGAAAATAGCGTCTGAAACTTAAAAAAATACCTATCACATTAACAAAACAGCACAGGTGACGTTGACGGGCCTGCTGGTCTAGTGGTTACTGATCCATCGTGCGACCTTCGGATCAGTAGTCGTACTGAACCGGAGTCTGAATGTTCTTTGTGTCCGTTGTATGAATGTTAGTAAAAAAAAAATTGACACCGCTCAAACCTGGAACTATAGATGACGTTAAGGAGGAGAATAGGTAGAAGTACAAAAAACTTATGTTTTTAAGATTGTAATATGAATAAAATTTTTAACGAATTTTCCCATCCAGTATTTAAAGAACTTGGTGGTGATGTGTCGTTGGCGGCGTCGACGTTTGAATTGACTTGGCGTTTGTCTGGCGAATACGCAACTCACCCTCTTATGTGAATTTAACACGCACAGAAAGTTGAACAACTTGAAGTAAATGGTTCGAGGTATCAATCTGTAGGCTTCTTTAATAGTTTTATATAAATTGCTGATCCACCTATTTCGCTATAGAAATTACAGCTAGTGTAGACGAACCTAATACCTTACCAAGCTTACACTACCCAATCTCCTTGATCATAGTTGCCAGTTTCCAAATTTGCTGGAGTCTATGAGAATAAAACCGTATTGTCTATAATTCTTAATAAATAAGATCTCATTTAAATCCTTATACAACAACAATTTCAATTCCAAATACTTTAATTTAAATAGTTATAGAAAGATGTAAATGGGCGGCGGTTGTCACTTGCTATCAGGTGACTTGTCTCTTGTATGTCTGCCTATTTCATAAAAAAAAAGAAATGTGATGGAGGCTTGACTAAAAACCTGTTCATAATGGACCTTTTTAAATGGAGTTATAGAAATATACATTTTCGTTCGAATTTGTCAATGTAAGTTTATAATATTCACGCGATAGTTATCGAAAAAATTAAAGAAAGCCACTCTTGTACAACTCATGTAATAATTTGTCCTTTTTTTACATCCTAATCATAAGGCAGTAAATTCAAAGGTTAGTAAAGAGTTTTTTTTTTATACTATAGGGAGACAGACGAACAGACGGGTCACCTGATGGTAAGTGACACCGCCGTCCATGGACACTTGCATCTCAAGAGTCGCAAGTGCGCTGCCGCCTTTGAGTATGATGAGGGATAGGGGATGCAGGGAGCGGAAAGAAGAGAGGAGGGATGAGGAGATGGAAAAAGGAGAAAGGAGATGAGGGGAGAGAAAAGGGGGCGGGGGAATTGGGCCTCCGGAAACCTCACTCAATTTGGGGAAATGCAACGCAAGCGTTACTTCACAACCGGTTTTCTGTGAGGCCGTGGTATCGCACCGGTCGAGCCGGCCCATTCGTGCCTAAGCATGGCTCTACCACTGAATAAACGTAACGTAAGTTAACGTGTAACATTAAATAATTGGTCATAAAACAAGTCTCTCTGTGCTCGCTATATGAAGAAACTCATAGCCATTTGTGCGCGCCGTGTATATGTTTTCTTTCGATTCAAAAAACTGAATTCTGTTTCGCCACCCCCATCGTCATATGTATTCGGTTGGTTGTTGCGCTTTGGTGAGATTTAGATAGTAGACATTGGCATAGTCGAGAATTTGAAGAAGTGCTTGTGCAAGTGCGACCTTAGTTGCAGACGGCAGAAAGTTACGCCATCGCAGAGACCCTGCTGAAGCGAAAACTTATCGACTGACTTCTGGCAGATAATCCTAAGTTTTTAACAGTCCTGCTAATCTGTATTGTGGTGTCATTGAATACAATGTGAGGTAGGTGTGACCACTTTATTCTTAAGACCAACCCAGGAATGCCAATAGCAAATACCTGGGTTTTTAAAGGGTTAACTTTATGTAGTATTAGTATAGGTCTGCATTGATCAAGTGAATTGCTTGGGACGACATGTTGGGCGGAGTTTCAGTATATATCTGTAAATTATCTGCATAAAGATAGTACGATGGACATAGATTTTTAGAGATGGAGTTGACAAAAACAGCAAAGAGTACGGGAGATAAAACGCCACCCTGCGGTACGCCAGTAGAAATATTGCACCAAGAGAACATTGAGTCTTCAATGCGTATACGTTGCCGACGACTAGACAGGTAACTATCAAACCAATTAACTGTCCCTGGAGATATGTTAAGAGACTGCAATATACCAAGCAGAATGTTGAAATCAACGGTATTGAATGCGTGGCTAAAATCAAGTAGTACGAGTATCGTAATATTTCTACTTTCCATGCTAGCCTGATATTGTCCATAATGTGGACAAGTGCAGAAGTCGTGCTGTGACCAGGACGAAAACCAGACTGGGAGGTGTTTAGCAGGGAATTTTTGAAGATAAAGTTACTTCATTGAGAGTGAATAAGGCGTTCAAGGACTTTGGATAGGAAAGGTAAAATAGATATAGGACGGTAGTCAGAAAATATGAGGGCTTAAGTATTTTTAGGAAGAGGAATAATTATTGCATCTTTAAATGCTGATGAAGTGCCACCACTGGACAAAGAGCCTCCGGCGCCAGCGCCCGCGCTACTGTATGTCGATGAGTGTGCTAAACGCGATTACAAGCATCAAATAAAAAATTATACAATGTGTTAAAACTAAAACAACTTTTACACATTGAGGCTGATCTGTGATAATCCAGACTAGACACTTTTGACAAATAAAGAGAGGTTATAGTTTTAAGTAAAATATTCTATCTTAAGGATTTGAAGTGGTTTCCCTTCAAGGCCCATTGCTTTTTGTAATCCTGTAATAATAAGTGCTTTAAGTAATATCTAAAATGTCCTTGTATGAAAATCGGAGACACTGCGGGAAGTAACTGCAACAAGACATGGGTGTTTGCCAAACGGCAAGCGACTTGCCATTATGATGGCTAGACGCGTTGATGGGGCCATTTGAGATGCAGCCGGGCCGTTTCAACGTCTTACACACAAAACATTTTTCTATTCTGTGGATTTAACTACATAATTGAAGTTATTTATAAGTTCAGTTTACATACATAAAATTGCAATCACTGAAGTTGTACCCAGGAAACATATTTCCTACATAGCTAGATAGTATATTTAGAAACACTTGTAATGTATTCAAGCATATAGTGCGTAAGAGGGCTTTAGCGTACATATAGGCCAAGATCCCCACCCCAAAAATACAAGTAATTATGCGATCAGTGTATTTATAAAGTTAAATTACAAAGCATGATAGTGAAAAAAAAAAAACTTCCAATTTAACATACTACTAATACTAAATTGAAATAATGATTAGAAATAGAAAATTACAAAACATACATAAAATTATTATAATATGCGCTACAATAATACAATAAGATCATAAACAGTTTAACAGTTGCAGTTAACTAGCACTCGAAATAGTCATTAATACAAAAAGAAAAGGTATGCGACCCTGACTTGTTTGAGCTATTGCTTATACTCCCCAACCCATCTATATAAGCAATATCCCTTTCCTTCCCCTTCTAAACGCTCCTTTCTGTCAATCTACCCCCAAAACCCTTGCCCCCTATTAGGTAAATGGGATTAAATTATAATCGGCAAAACTTGGGCGTTAATGACGTCTCTGACTACCCCTTCGGGAATACAGGCGTAAGTGTATATAAATATTTGCACTCAGCGAGAACGAACTGACTACCTCAAACGTTGTAGTCAAATACGCCACATGACAAATACATGTTTTACTGTCACCCTCATTATATAAAAAAGGCAATTATGAAAAACGTTCTATAAAAACCAAACGACACAAACTTTTAACCCTTACAACAACCTTGAAATTCCCTCGTAGTGCAGATATCAATTAGACGTGTATACCCCTGGTTACGCATAAATGGTGTATCGCGGTCATTAAGACCATTAGGGGTATTAACAACTTGATTAATGACTCTTAATGCGTAGCGGGGAAGGGTTGACATACACTAAAAAATACTATTTTTCACTGTCACATAAGGGGTTGAAAAGTGTAGATTATACACCCTCTGTTTATAGTTACTATGTATAGTTATCTAGACGATTCAATAACTTTTTGAAGCTGTCTTGCTTAAGAAGAATTTACGGAAAGAACGTAGGTAACGATATTAATACGCGTGTGGTTCTCGGTAGCGTAAAATAGGGTCACCCCATCCCATCCCTTGGGAGTCGTAAAAGACGACTAAGGAATCGATTTTTATATATACTGTCATACACAGCCCGTATTATCGCAACAGGCTTGCCCCCTGATTACCTCTTCGAGTATATATCATCACTTATTTGCTGAAACATAGGCTAGTTACAGCTCTTAGGATTATGTAAGAGGTACACTATGTCCTTCCACATGCAGAAAAATTACATAAATTAAGGAAATTGAACACAGTTCAATTATCAAATGTCAATGGAAAGATCAAAATTGTCAAGGTTGTTACAATAGATAACATAATAATAATATAGAGATTATGTTAATTTATCATTTAAGTAATCCTCAATAGAAAAGTAAGCTGTATGTTTGTAAAAAGTCCATGTGCTATTTCAGACTATATATTCTTTTTTCTGTTTTTATGCGATAGAGGGCATCATGGACACCCGTAGCTCAAGAGTCACAAGTGCGATGCCGGCCTTTTTGGTAGGAGTACGCTCTTTTCTTGAAGGTTTGAAGGTCGTATCGGTCCGGAAATACGGCAGGCGACAATTTGTTATAATCTATCTGTGAGCCGTAATTCGCCGTGTTGTTCAGTCTTTCTGACGTTATTAAGTAACAAACAGCCATTCAAACTTTTGCATTTACGAGTATAATTGTGGAATAGTAGGTAGTTAGTAATAAGGTAAGGATACACAAAGTTACCCGCAGTGATCTTTGATAGTAATTGTTCTGGACATTGAGGGTCAGAATAATTGAGCTGCTAAGGGTTATTGCAACTCTTTTGTAAACTGCAATGATTATGTATTGTATATTTGCGTCGGAACACCAGCCTATTACGGACCGATACTACCTTCAACCTTAAAATGGAAGTGGGCCGGGCATGTAGCGGCGACTTACAGACCACAGATGGACAAAAACGGTCACATCATGGAACGGACCATTGGGCAAACGTCAAAAAGGTAGACCCTATACGCACTGGGAGGACGACATCAGTAATATTAGTAAAGATATGGCTATTTTATGTTATTTTAGTTATTTTATGTTATTTTGTTATTTTATGTTATTTTGTTATTTTATTATATATTATATCATTTCATTTCATTTCATTTATTACTAAACCCATTGTCTATGCACTTGTCTAAACTAGGGGTTGATATTCACAAGAAGTGAGAAAAATACATCCACCATACCACTGCTATTAATATAATAAAGAGGCACAGTTTGTGTTTTTTGTGTGAACTTACTAATCTTAAGAAATACTAATCTCATTTGAATACATAATAATATAAAAAATAAATCAAATCAAATCAAATCAAAATAATTTATTTCAATTGAACCAATAAGGTATGTTTAATTTTCAGGAGAAGAAGTCAGTAAAACTAGTTGCCTGGTCCAATAAATAAAATGTTAGGACAATGCAATACATAATTCTGAAATATTTATAAACGAACTCATATATCTGCAACTATATTTTAGACAGTGATAGGTATTTTGGCGCGCGGAAATCTGACATGTCGTTACTACATGGGTTTATCTTTATGGTGATTTAAACGCACCAGCGTTGATGAGATGCAAAACTATGTAATTTATAAGTTCAGTTCCTTCGAACTTGTGCTATTGACAACTTGGCAAGCCATAAAAGATTAATACTTTACTTGATCCAAAGTAAGACCACTGCAATTAAACTTTATGTGTGTTTATTTGTGTACAGTACAAGCAGTTACAACTACAATACGTAGAATGCGTAGAATGATAATAGTATTCGTATTAAAATATTATTAATACGCCATCGAGTCGAGAACCTAGGCGTGTGTGTATGTAGTATATACTTCGTATTCAAGCTTATTTACTTTCAAAACATACTGTAGAAATTTGACTCAGTTATTACACACATTATTGTAAATTATTGTTGAAAAGTCTACACTTCTCGAGATATTGGCGAAACGACCGCATTACACGACCTTTGAACCCGCGTAATTAATCAAACTACTTCTGTTTACGATAGGGAACTGCCACACTTATATTTTGCATTGCTGTTTATTTAATCCATAATTTCCAGTTTATATCCCATTGTATGAACTTTTAAGATGTTCTTTATTAGAGACATGTGCTAATATTTGTTGCAGTGTTGCAGTGATTGTCATTATGTAATCGTATGGTATGTATGTAAATACATATGTATTTATGTACGTATGTTTCTTTATCACGGCCTATAGCCTAGATGTTTTTAAGCATTTTTACAAGAAAAGGGTCCTTTGAATAGTTTTAATAGTAAGTGGTATATTTCATTGCTACATCAGAAGTCACGTCCAAGTTTATAATGAAGGGTTTTATATTTTTTCAATAATTTCATTTGTTTAACTTGTGGCTGTCGGTGTAATTTTCTTAACATTAGAACAATAGCAGGTACCTACTAAAAATGTTACAGAGTTGAAGTAATGATTTATAAACTTATTTATAGGTTTATGGTATAGTGGTAATGGTACAGGGTCAGTAAATATACAAGAGATTATAATGGCGCCTACTTATCAGCTGAAAAGGACTAATTTGTAATTGAAAACCGGCAACTTCTTTATTATCTATGTTATCTTTTAGAGTCTGTTTGTGTGTGTATATGTATATATATATGATATTTCTGTGTGACACCTTAGAATCTTTTTTTCTTATGTGGAAACCCCCACGGGTCATCACTCTACCGGAGCTGACAATGGGGTGGTATGTCGTACTCGAACTGACTAAAACCACACGATGTTCCGTCACAACTGGGTCTATTGCAAAGGAACCTGGGAATACCCTAGGAGGATGCTTCAAGGAAACCCTGCAGACCTCGGTCCACCTCTTTTGCAAGAGGCGGTCGCAACGTGAAGTAAGGGAGCCTCACCCCCCTCTCAATTTCAATAAAGAAGCGCGCGTGGAACACGTCATGCCACCGTCTCAGGCCTGCTAGGGCAACGCGCAGCCCCCTGCCCCCAGGCCAGCGCTCATGGAGGCCGGAGATCGTGTCACGATATCCGGCGCCTGGTGCGTCTTCTGCGGGTCGGGAGAGTACTTGTCCTCTCCCGTGTCCTCTCCGACGCCTCTTTGGGCAGCATGACCTCTTCGCAAAACGAGGCATTGGAGTCCCACGCACTCTCGCTTCCGACCATGGACAAAACCATGGCCGCCAGCGAGACCTTTCCTTTTCGACGTGAAATATCATCATTGGAATTATCTTAATAGTGGTATTGAAATAGGGTATATAATTTGGAAATAATACAAAAGAGGTCGTTTATAACGCAGTTTTTATTTTTATGCTTTGCCTTAAGTCCGTCAGTAGGAAGTCAAGGGGTCACTATAATCTCTTTGGAGGTGTAATGATAGTGAAAATCAATAAGTGCAGTGGTTGCGCTCGCGCCGCGGAACCGCACCTGTGCTTCACGCTCGGAACGCTAGGGCACAGAAAATTGCCTCGTAATCACGGCTCACACCGAAAACATCTAGAGTTCCGCAGCTCGGGAACAGAGGGAACAATAGAAAAGGAAATAAATACTGTCGTTTAATTCTTGGTTGAGTACAATAGGGCCACCCTATCTCTTCCCGTGGGTGTCGTAAAAGGTGCTCAGGGATCGGACTGCTATCTATCAGACAGTATATAAACAGCCTTGCCCTCTATTCCGTTACTGGGACTAAATTATTGTTTACAAAAAATGGGGTTTTTGAGACGAACCTACCCCCTTGGGGATATATGCATGAGTGTGTGTGTGTGTACATAAATAACATACATAAAAATACACTAAAGTACAGTACAGTACAGTAAGTACAGGTTACTATAGCATATCAAAGAAGAAAGAAATAGAGATCACATCATGATTTTTTAATATATGTACATATGTATGTATGTTGCTGACAACAGTACAGAAAAAGATATACAACGGCACTGCACCTTTCATAGAGAAAAAAGTAGGTACTATTGCCGAGAGAGAGAATACCTTTTAAAGCGAGTGAACCCGAAAAGCTAAGTCTCTTAGTGAAACGATGAATTTCAATCTTGCAGTTGTTTTTGAAGGCACAGAATTAAGATAAAACTTTCGACTCTTTTATTTATTAAACTATTCCTTATTTAAAAAAAAAATAAGAATATAAATAATACTATTAAGAATATTTTATAATTACAATTATAGGTATTGATTACGCCAATGGTGGCACTGGAAGACCTATGGCTGAAACGATTATGGTAGATGGTGATGATGATGATTTAGGACGCCATGCAGTTATAAAAATATATTATTCATAATTATATTTTTTTGACTACGGAACCATAACTAAATTAAGATGCAATCGCACAATTCACGAATTCCCAGTCTACCCTTAATTAATAGCGAGCGTGAAATTAATATTTGATAGATATTTTGTAAACGAGAACTAATCGATTCAGGTCACATTATTACATAACTGTTGCGTTAGGTAGCAAATTGTTTTGCGTAAACGAGTGCAAATGGATTGGTATAAAATTTAAGTTTCATAAACTAAAAAGTTATAATGCATTTTTGCTCGCATTCTCGCAATCCTCAACTGGTGAAATTCTCAATGAGCTAACTCTTGTCGTCGATACTTTATATTTGATATAAATCATCATGATCAGCCCCAAGGAGCGCCAACTATCAAATACCGATGCACGATGGACCGACGACTATAAGATGGCTGGTAAGGGGTGCATGCGGACTGCCCAAGACTAGGATAGTTGGATGCTCTTCGTCCAGTGGATACATATTTGCAATAAATCAAAAGTATGTAGAAATAAAGTTTATTGCATAACCTCCACTCTCAGAGATTAGTTCAGCTTAATAATGTAAGTACTCTTTATTTTTTTATTTATTTTTTTATGCGAGCAGACGGGTCCCCTGATGGTAAGTGATTACCGCCGCCCACGGACACCTCAAGAGACACAACTGCGTTGCCGGCCTTTAAGGTAGGAGTACGCTCTTTTCTTGAAAGTTTGAAAGTCGTATCGGTCCGGAAATACGGCAGGCGACAGTTTGTTCTATAGGCTGGTTGTGCGAGTGCAAGCGCACAGTGGAGGAGTGCCAATCATTAAGGTGATGGGGATGAATATTTTGTCGCGTAAAACGATGGCGGAAACCTGCAGCCGGTATAAGTCCAAACAATTCCTCTAAACACTCCCCATGATACGAGCGATAGAGGATGCAGCGTGAAGCTACATCTCTACGCAACGCCAGAGTATCAAGCTGATCAGAAATATCTTGGCAGTCGATGATGCGAGTCGCTCTCCGTTGAATGCGATCAAAAGATAGAAGCTGGTACTGCGGTGCACCTGCATAGAGTATTTAATTGTGAACGCTACGTTTAGGTAAGTAGCCCATGTGTTATTCCAGACTATAACTACTATAACTGTGCCGAACATTATCCAATCCCGTTCAGCCGTTCTGATTGAGCGACAAACACCAATCAAAACTTAATCATTTATAATAGTGGTGAGATGATAAGTCTATCAATACAAAGGTTAATGATAGTTAACATCAAATATGTAGACATTATTAAATAAATATGAAAGATGTGATACAATTTTTACTTCGTTCTTGGGTAGAGACCTTCGGCTACAGCCAGTTCGAGTTACAGATATGCGATCCGATATTTTCGAGCTATGAGTTATACTTCCAAATCCATCCAATATACAATATTTCTTTCCTTCAATTGCCTTCCCTAAAACTCAATATACTAGCAATGTTCCTTTAATGTAAAATTTTAAACAAATTTGTTGTGCGTGTACTTGCAGGTTCGAACCCCATCCATATTATAGCACAAACATTTAGCAGGGAAGGTTAACAAGAATAGTAGTAATATGTGACCCACGTTGTTAGTGTTTTTAAAAAAAAAACATAAGTTCTCCATCGACAGCAATAACCTATTGTCGTCTAATGCGTCTAAATTCTAATTGGTAAAATTGGTAAGAGGTTTTTAATACACCGCTTACCTCTTCTGAAATCCAGGCGTAAGCGTATGTGTGTATGATGCAAATTATCTAGATCACTTCCTTTTAATATGGCCGTGAAGTTATCTAACATGTCATGTCTGTATGGGTGTGTGCTAACCCAACATTAGACGGTAATCGATAGCAGTTATTGGCAGTAAAGTTGTTACGACGATCGCTAGTCGCTCAAACGCACAATTTTACGATCACCGTAATGTTATGCGATAAGGGCATACCGCACAGACTTTGTCGGAGAGGATTTTATCATGAAAGGCTTTTTAACTGCACGATAAAACTTAATGATACCTTAAGTAGTATAAGGACATACCTTGATTCGCGATAGACAAGTGGCTATCCGAGTGACACTTGAAACATGTGGTTGAAAATATGTTGGCGTGATCAGATACAATACATATTGGTGTCATGCTATCAGAAATTCCTCGATGCAAAGTTATATAGAACATATAAAGACCTCGAAGCTGTTTAATTTACATTTAAATTGGCTACCACTACATACTAGTAGCTCATGTGATAATTTTTTTATGTTATAGGGGCAAAAAGTAGACAGGGCACGTGATCGTAGGCGACTACCTTTTTCCATGACCGCCTATAACTCAATAGTCGCAAATATGCTGCAAGCCTTTGAAAGGGGGGTGAGCGGGTAGGGGTAAGAGAGGAGGGTAGGGCTTAGGGAGGTGTTAGACCTCCAGTGACCTCACCTGCTCGATGAAACACAATGCAAGGATTGCTTCATAACCGATTTTTAGATACTAATTTAACCAATTGCTCGAAGACAGCAATTATTGGATCATCAAATCTAATGTCTTATCATAACCGGTTTTCTTTAAGGTACACCAGTCGAGCCGGTCTATACTCAAATACAGAAAACATGAAAATATGTCAATATCCCCGAAGTTGTGGGCATAGCCGTCTCAAACGCCCGCTTTCTGGCAACCATTATTTCGTCCTACCTATTTAATAGGGGCAAGCCTATTTAGTCCTACTTATTTAATAGGGGCAAGCCTATTTAGACCTACTTATTTAATAGGGGCAAGCCTATTTAGACCTACTTATTTAATAGGGGCAAGCCTATTTAGACCTACTTATTTAATAGGGGCAAGCCTATTTAGTCCTACTTATTTAATAGGGGCAAGCCTATCGCTTTCAGGCGGGCAGAGAACATTCCGATCCCTTAGTCAGCTTTTATGACACTCACAATTCTGTCCATTTCTGTAGTCAGTTATCAATCAGACATTAATAATTTTGAAATAACGCTTTGTATTAAGTGAAGTGTTGTTTAGAATCGATACGGCGTTACCCCTTGTAATGTGACACTCTGTGGTCACCAATACACCGAGTAACGGGTTTAGGGAACTGTGTAACGACTATCATTATTACAATACAAATAAAACTGTAAACAAGAAAGAGTTCATGCGTTGATAACAGAACTCATTATAACTACATTGCTACTAATATAAATACGAAAGTTTGAGGATGGATGTGTAAGTTCTGCAACTGCAACTGCAGAACGGATCCCGCTTATAATTCGGCAGACAGATAGTTTACAGATGGAGAGTTGGGGTTTTGGTACCCTCACTCATCGGTAATATAAAGCAAACATTGTTCGTCTACCGGTTTTCTGTGAGGCCGTGGTAATACTCCGGTCGAGCCGGACCATTTGTGTCTAAACATGACTCTCCCACGAAATATTACATTATAGTTAAACGGCAATAAATATTACGCAAGCCATTCATTTCCCATCCACGAGCAACTAATACAATTCAAAACATACACCACCTTATGCAACTGAGGCAAATACCTTCTAAATGAATCATTAATATAACAAAGTTCCAACTGTACTCGAGTGTAAACATGTGTGGGACCCTGACACAGTCTACAAGGACATTCTGACTCTACCTTAGCAATAAATAAAACCTAGACTTGTATACACCTAGATAACTTATTTTTTTACTTAAACAAAGAG
Source organism: Tyria jacobaeae (assembly GCA_947561695.1). Taxonomy (NCBI): domain Eukaryota; kingdom Metazoa; phylum Arthropoda; class Insecta; order Lepidoptera; family Erebidae; genus Tyria; species Tyria jacobaeae. The sequence goes on along the minus strand of OX387224.1, from coordinate 18,779,589 downwards.
TTGAGCTTGAACTCCTGACTATAAATACCACGTATTTATTAATTAGTAATGAATATCAGATACGCGACTGCAATTAAATTACTGCATAATATGATCACTTGCCTAGTTGCAGTATTTTTTTGTTTTTTTGGAACGAAGTTCCTTATGAGGCGTTGCGGAGGGGTACAATACAAATAAAACTGTAAACAAGAAAGCTATCTAGCCGTCAAAAAACGTCCGTAACGTTAAAAAAAGCGTAAGATATTTATGTATAGTCTATGTATTTTTTATGGGAAAAACTAGCAGAGGGTTCATCTGGTGGTAAGTGACTACCGCCGCCCGTGGACCCATGACCCAAGAGTCACAAGTGCATTGCTTATACAGATGCTCAAGCAAGTCAGGGACGCATACATTTCGCTTAACTCTTCTTTGGAAACATCTTTTTAGAACTAAGTTCCTTATCGCGCATTACACGTTTAGAGCGGATGGGAGCTAGACCAAAAAGTGTAATAAGACTTTTTCCCGACACTGCGTGCTATAGTTACAGCCGTGTATGAACTTCGTTCTGACCAGGAGTCTATACCCCTCAAGCCTTAACTGTTAAAAATAAAAAAATTGGAACATATGTACTTATTCCCCAACTTTGACAGATATTATTGTGGTTCAAAGACGACCAGTAGACGACATCTAGTATTTATGACTTACAGTCACTGTGTCATAAGCACTAGATGTAGTCTAGTAGGGAACAGGTATGTTATAATTTATAAAATTTTCATTTTTAACGAAATCTTAAGTTATCAAGTACCTCTATTGTTCATAAAAGTTATAAAACGAGCTTGTGACGGTAATCAATCATATCTATTAAGTATTAAATAAATATATCTGCGCGTAAAACTTTAGTGGCACTTTCTCCGATTAGTCGTTAAATTCTAACAAAGATGTACACGATTCATTGTATAATATATGTATATGAAGAAGCGATAATTTACTTGATAAAGATAATGTATTAATACTAACTTCTGCCCGGGTGATATCAGTATACATGCAGGTTTTCGTTTCTCGGGAAGCTTCCTCCATATGTAAATGACTGTTGGTCCAGTGTTGATTGAATGTTTGTAAAGTCCCCCGCGACACATTAATATTTTCTAATGCGGAGGTTAAAGTTAGGGAAAGCTGGAGAAATAAAAAAAGTGAATTTACACAACAGCACTTAGATATACCTACAAGAAAATGTGTATCTTATTTACCCGACTGTACCGACTACTGACTGTAACAAAGAAGGTTATGCTTTTCGAGTATATGCACAATTGTGTTTCTATGTTACGTCCTAGAATTTGGACCGACATAGGATATAACACAACCAAATAATTCGAGATAACACAACCAAAAAAAAATATGCAATACTTATTACATTTAAATAACGTATTATGTGGAAACTTTTATGGGTCCTAGCTTTACTGGACACAACGGTGAAGAGGAATGTCGGACTGGAACCGACTAAGTAAAACCACACACAGTGTTCTGTCACAATTAGGTCTCCTTCATAGAACCCAAGTAGGTTGTTGTAGGAGGTTGTAATAATAATTTATTTTAAACAAAAATCGACGTAAGAAAAAATAAAAATATCTTCAGATATCTTACACACGGCCTTCTGATCCCAAACTAAGCAGAGCTGGTGCTGTGGTAACCAGATTGCTAATAAACATACTTATATATTTCTAAATACATACATATTTAAGATAAATTATATACAATGATATGGGTCACAAATTTATTTAGCCTTGGCCCTCTAAATATGATAGTCTTATAGGTTCCGTAATTTCGTAGCATTTAAGTCCTGCATAGAAAAACGAAAGAGTGAAGCACTCTTCTCTCTTCTCTTCGCACTTCTCTTATTCGCACTATAAATTATTAACGTATTACTTCTGAGGAGATTTTTAATGATAGATTTATAACTTATATATAAGTACTTAGTTTTAAATAGAACAATAATTGTACATATTTCCTTTTCATTTGATTGTACTTTAAATTAGATCAATAAGCATATTATAATATTTGTATCCAATTTTCCTTTTTGTATAAATGTTGCCACATTTATAAATTACCTTGTTCGTGAATTAATTTTACTCGTTATCGTAGTGTAGCAGTTTAAGTGGTCACCTCAACACCATATTGCCGCATCTTAGTGTTGTGAGTTCGATCCCAGGACGAGACAACACTGCGTAATTCTCAAATAGTTGTTCTGAGTCTGAATGTTCTTTGTATCCGCTGTTTGAATGTTTATTAAAGTCCCCCGTGACACAGAAATATTTCCTAGTGCGGGAGTTGTATTTTAAAAGAAAAAACAAAAAGAATTGTGACATAATTAATTTAAATGTATGGTGTCATATATCAGATAGCATTATAGTTAGTACTGAAACATATTATGTATCATATTATAAAAATTGAATGCCATTTCATTCATTAAGTAAGTATCCAAGTGGTCTGACAGATCGCAAGAAAAGATGGCAGAATACCGCGAAAAGTGTGACATTGTGATTCATTCATTCAGAGAACTGAACGAACTTTGCTATATGGTGAGTTGGAGTGGCCACCGTTGCGTATTTGTTTTTTTTTACCTACTTCGGAATGATAAATGTGTGATTCATTGATATAATGTCGCATTTTAAATAATAGGCACTTGTTATCGTGAGAATATTAAGAAAATGTTGCATTTATGTTAATTCTATTACTAAGGTGACTTTTAGGTAAACTTGAGAGGTGATAGTTAGATAAGGAACAAGTTTTTTTTCTATTTATTCTTCTGGCCATAAAATAGGTTTTTGCATCGTTTGTTGTTTTCAAAACATAAGTGTTTAGAGAGTTGAGTTTAATTTTAAAGTCTTCCAGGCAACGTTATTTGTTTTGGTATCTTACATTTTTTGGGATCTTAGCATAAAAAATCTTCAAGGCAAGTTCAAGCAAATTAATAGTTCGGGCACCATATAGATAAAATAATTATGACATAAATTACAAAATGCATTTTCGAAATAAAATAAATACAATAAGAATATTACTAATATTAGGTATCTCTCTCCAAATTAATCGCACAATGTAACACATTATAGGTAGAGAGATAGATAAGGAAATTAAATAATTAAAAAATCAGGACAATATTTACTTATTCTCTATTTTTTTATTTTCTAACGTTATTTTAAAATGCCACTCCAAACAAGACATTCCACAATACTTAGGGGATGTTCACAAAACTGATTATTTCTAGCCTTTATATCAAATAGTACTTATACATGAATGCTTAATTTAATTTTATAATAACTATTATTTACAATTGGTAAGCCCACATATCCACATAAGTACCTATGACGCAAACAACGCAGATATAACATACAAACAAGTTACATATATGAAATAAATTGGTTTGTAAAATAATATATATATATATAGTAACATATATAAGAGATTTACGATTTACGATCATATATATAAGAGATTTCCACCGATATATTGACTCATCACGATATATCTGGAACCATAAGGCGTAGCGACTTGAAATTTGGTAGGACTATTCCCACAAGGGGTGTTGCGGGGATGTCAACAGGTGTGCTAGTATAATACATGTCAGTAATAATCATGGAAATACATTAACAATAATATTATAGCTTAATATACATATATACGTATATTACAATATACAGCCGTGTGATTTTCAGTGGAGTAGAATAGGGCGACCCCATCTCTTCCCGTGAGTGTCGTAAAAGACGACTAAAGGATCGGACTGTTATCTATCAGACAGTATATTATATGTACATAACCTTAACGTGCCCGATTGATGGCGATAGGCTTGCCCCTATTACTTAACGTGCAACGTAATTATTATTAAGTGGGACTAAATTATTTTGGCAATAAATGGTTGTGCAGACACGCCCCCACCTACCCTTCCACCTAGGCGTGAGTGAACAAGTTACATTCCGCTTGCAAAGTACATCATAAAAGTAGATGTTGTCAACTAACATGACATAGTTGGCAGTGTTGCCACACCAGTTTTGAGCACAGTTAATAATTATCCTGAAATGGCAAATATAATGAGTCTGCGTGCTGTGGTGCCACGTGCTGCCGCAGATGTAACTGATCTATAATTATATATTACACAGTATTGCAGTATCGATCGTATTTTGTTGTTATCGATTTTATTAAAAATAAATAAAAATTTGAGGAAACTTTAATGGTTACAAATAATAACATTTACTCAAAGAATTTTGTGGAACATCCTTCGCCTCAGAGTGTCAACGTGGTAGATAATTGATATCACTGGTGATACGGTAATACGCTGAATGATATAGTTTGGTATGTTCAGATATTTAAGTTATATTTCGTCACCACTTACATGATCTATTAGTTATCTGCTTATTTACATCCATGCCATCGCAAAGGTTTTTTTATGACACAGGGGGATAAACTAGCAGAAGGGTCACCTGATGGTAAGTTACATACTTCCAACTCAAGATTCACAAGAGCGCTGTCCACCCTTGGATATGGGAAAGGAAGCAGGGGGAAGAGAAGGGTCTTGGGCCTCCGGTAACCTCATCCACTCGGTGCGATTTTCTGTGAGACCGTGGTAATACTCCGGTCAAGCCGGCCCATACGTGCCGAAGCATTGCTCTCTTACGTTAAATTTTGTTGCTCTTTTTACCAGATTTGATTATTGTTATAGATAACTTATATTCACGTAAGCAACTAAGCAATAGCTTAAATATCCAACCGCGCAAGAACTAGGTTTAAGTTTTCAGAGCCTAAACGAATTGAAAAGTGCATTGTGTGGCATTTGAGTTGTTTTAATAGTGGGAGTGACATAGAGTATCAAATTTAAAAAGTAAATTCTTTATGACAATGTATTGATTTAATATATTTTTAATAATTATACTGTTTTCTCTTAATATTGTACAAGTTAAAAAATAATAATAATATAATACTTTTTTATTTAAAAATACAACTCCCGCATTAGGAATAGTTCCTGTGTCGGCTTTACAAATACAATGAACGGACCCAAAGAACACCCAGACGCGGAACAGCTATTTGTGGATCACACAAAGTTTTTTCCGGTAATCGAACCCACAACCTCCGGTTCAGCGGACAGGGTCACTAACCACTACACCAACAGGCCCTTCAAATATATTTTTAGAGTGGTAGAGCCATGCTTAGGCACGAATGGGCCGGCTCGACGGGTGCGATACCACGGCCTCACAGAAAACCGGTTGTGAAGTAACGCTTGCGTTGCATTTCCCCGAATTGAGTGAGGTTTCCGGAGGCCCAATTCCCCCGCCCCCCTTTTCTCTCTCCTCATCTCCTTTGTCCTTTTTCCATCTCCTCATCCCTCCTCTCTTCTTTCCGCTCCCTGCATCCCCTATCCCTCATCACCCTCAAAGGCGGGCAGCGCACTTGCGACTCTTGAGTTGCAAGTGTCCATGGACGGCGGTGTCACTTACCATCAGGTGACCCGTCTGTTCGTCTGTCCCCCTATAGTATAAAAAAAAAAAAAAAAAAATATATAACATCAATTGTGTCGTTTGTTTATGTATTACTAATAATTACATTCAAGATAATTTTCTTAGTACCCCTTTTGATCTGTTCATCGAAATTATGAAGAAAAGGGGAGAAAGAAACCAGCTATAAAATATGCATAGAATGCAGTAGGTGCACTTTACAAGGTGACATCACCATGAAAACTTGTAAATTTTTAAGGCTTTGTAAATTCCGATTACGTGGATGATTTTTGGTGACTAAGTACATTCCTCTGAAATGAGGAACTCACTCTTTGTGACTGCTGACGACAAGATGACGTTGAAAACCGCAATGATGAAGGTGCAAACTCAGCCCTTGTTTTGTCTTAACACATGAACTAGCACGAAGAGTTGACTTTAGAGTGACTTCTAGCAGGTGGATACAACTACCCCAGAGAAAGAGAGACGCCGACTACAAAAGAGTCTATTCCCATATTTATCAGTGTACGCAATGACTACTGTGAAGTCTAAAGAAGATTAGACGACTTTGATCTGTTATTGTAGTAGTTATGAAGTTGATACCTGACTTTAGTTAGCAATTGATGTTCGTATAAAGTATATTTAAATTGAATTAACGTTATGTAGTCGAGTTCTCGAGTTCTTGAGTGGAGATATCCATCTATGGGACTATCCCATAGTTCAGTCCAATCCACGTACTAGTGAAAAGAGTGTTTGATATTGTAGCTGTCCGAACTTTGGAAAATCTCTTCTCTTCTGAATCAGGCACTCCTGTCAGAGTGGTCGTGATTGCGGTGATGAACTTCATTTTTCTTCTTCCACAAACAAACAATTTGATATGCATATTGGGCATGGTTCACAACAGAACTAATTTTTGTTAATAACTTAATGAAAATAAGTTTTTTAAACTATAGGCTATGCACTTTTAAACCGTATGTCGTTCATTTTTTTAATTATAGTTTTTGATTTTCATTTTTTTAAGTGAAAACTTCTTAAGGCGCGTTGAGCACTTTTTGGGTGAACAAAAAGCGTGAACCTCACGTCATCGGCACGGCACGCTATCCATGAGCTATTTGTATACTGTCAATACTGTGTATAATCTAATAGTTCGACGATATAATTCACAAGTTGCTTAGTTTTCACTTCTATCTGCAGTTCCCAAAGACTGCCCGAATATTATTTTTTCTCTCTAAATTACCAAATTTTTACAAATATATTGTAACAGTGAATCCGAATGTTTTCAATAAATGTCTTTGCCGATTGATAATGTACACCCATACCTTAATTTGTAGGCAAACCTATGAATAAATAAATAAATAAATTGTTGGTCCCTTTGATGGACCTTCCGATGTCACGCCACTTTTGCCGATTGATGGCGTTGCGAGAGCACTGTACTATGGAGTTTTCCGTAGAAATGTATATGGGGTTGGTCCAGCGAATTGGTCAGGGCCCTGGAAGACACGTCTCTCTATGGAATACTAATTTCTGGAGATGTGGCCAAAAAACTTACACACGCCCTAAGATTGGAGATTTATTTGGTTTTAGAGACGCCTCTTTTTGATTCGATAGTCCTCAAGTTTCGAGTTATTGGTACCAAATGCCGTCCATTATCAATTTTATTTGATTATCATTATCTAATCTCATCTTCACAGCAACCACCTTTAGAGATAGTAGACCCGAGGTAAATGTAACTTTGAACCACTTTGCAGTTACCAATTAATTCTGGTCTGTTATGTACCAGCCCGGTTCACTATCGCCATTTATATGTTATCGCGATTAATCGCAAGACCAAATTTTAGGCTGATTAATTCCAGACGGGACAGGAGATCTTCTATATCTTCATGAGTTTTGGTGAGAAGAGCAGTGTCCTCAATATAACGTGGATTGTTTATCGCCTGTCCCCCGATCGATACATCTTATACACGTTTATGCCATCGCTCCAGCGCATTATGTACTCCGTGTATGTATTAAATAGCAGTTATGACAGGCTACACTTTTTCCGTACACCAGATTGGGTTTTACAGGATTATTGGATGGGGTTTTATCAACACTTACCGCTGCTGTCCTGTACCGGGGCGTGAGTAAGGTGTTGTGGTACGCCAATTTCTGACATTATATTTCCTTGGGAATGAGATGTGAAAATGTTTATGCGGATGGCTTGGGGAGTATAAGCAACAAGTCAAGCCAGTCAGGGTATTGTAGTTAACGCAGTATAAAATCTCATAAGTAAATAAACCTCACCTTTTATATGCCTATGTCCAAAAACCCACAGATACCTAACCACGTCATATTATAACAAATAAAATATTAAATTTCCCAATGATTCACTGGGCATGTCTGATAAGGATGTGAAGTCACAATAATCATACAATCATACAGCAATCATTCAATAACAGGTATGTGCGCACGCGTACCGGTGGCTCTCAGTGGCGCCACCAATTTAGAGCAATTCGCTTTTGCAAGGATGTTATTAGTTTTGCAAGTCACTCATACTTCCTTGTCAACTGCTTTATTTACTCCAGTCGGTTTCAAGCGATATGGACACGTCATCACCTATTGGTATTTTCTAGAATAATCATGGTTGTTGCTTTTGTAGAAAGAGACATTTAAATCTAGTCTAGGCCATTGCAAAGTCAGCAAATATATAATAAAAACTAATTCTAAAACTGACTTACTTACTTATAGTAATACCACGGATTATTTTTGACATATTAAGTCATATTAATTACGTTTTTCAAAATCACTGAGTTTTATATAGCCTTTCATATATATATATACCTAATCGAGATGGATATTGCTTTAAAAAAATCTTCTTTAATCTAGTAAAAAATACCTCTCCATAAGGCATTATTTTCTCAATACTGAACCTTTACATTCATTCTGTCATTCAGTCATCATATCTTTGACTGTCAAAGGACGAAGACAACAACTTAAAAAACGCTTCCCGTGTCCAAAAGCCTAATATTCAATATTCGAATGATGATGGCGTGACGGCGAGTTTATATGGCGGTATTATTGATTGGTAGAACTAATGGCGCAAGAGTGTAATAAGTTATTGCCTATTTAATTTGCCTACAACCCTGAGTATAGTTTAGAATAGTAAATACATCAGTTTATCGTGACTATATCTGAGAAGAGACAAAGTCGTAGCTACTGGATTCAAATTGTAGCTAAACTAAACCGCTTATAACTGGCTGTCACGAAAGATGACTATACTAAACACGGTTAGGAATATCTTGCTCGGTTTCTTCCGAAGATTACACTAATCGTTGTGTATTAGTTCTGACGCATGGCAAGTCTTATCTGAAGTACCTACCGATGACTATGCTATAACATATCACGAGTTATTTACTGTCAATGATAAGTAACAAATCTTTAAAATTACGGTGATGCCCCGCGGTGTAACCGTGTGAATCATTAAGGCTACCCCGAGAATATCTTCATTCTCTTGTCGCCTCGAAAACTATCGACATACATAGAAAACAGTTATATTCTGGAATGCTGAATGCCTTATAGTGTTGCCTCTGCAACAAAATATTCAACTTTTTAATAACAAGAGTCGGGTGAAGAAATATAATAGATAGCGAAGAAGTAAGTAGCCTGCTACGTACTGGGTCACCAGAATTGTGATTAAGTATTACAGATTAAACAACAAGACGTGAATCGTAATTAGAAAGCCACAGATAACACATTCATAGGCATAAACATAACATGTACCTACACAATGCAGTTTACGTAACAGTGTTTGATACAAGTAAGTACCTACATTGTAATATAATTATATTGTAATATTCATTCAATTTGTAATAATATATACTTTGGTTTTCCTGGTTTTTCTCATCAAAAGTAAGAACAACATGTTTAATTTATAATGTCTTGAATTTTACATCGATAAACAAAAGACAATAGTGAGTGATCAACTTAATGAATTATTTTTACTGTTGTTCGGATTGTGACCATAATATTCATAATACATAGTGAATATAGTTTTATTTCATTCAGTTTAATACATATAATTTATATTTTCAATATATAGACTTTCCGTGTGATAATTATCCGAGGTCACTTAAATTATGCAGTAAATGTATTTGTCGTGTGGTTCTCGGCGTAAAACGTAAAACACGCCCATCTCTTCCCGAGTGTCGTAAAAGGTGACTAGCGAGTCCAAAGTTTAATCGATATATATACATATATATCTTTTTATATAAGGCCCGGATGACAGCAACCAGCTTAACTACTATTATCGAAGTGGGACTAGATTATTTTATGCAAAAAGTGGGCGTTTGATACGCCATTGCCTATCCCTTCGGAGATTTAGGGGTGAGGGTATGAATGTATGAATTTTTATTTTGCAATTGGATTGAATGTAATGTCTAGTATATACATATATAATATTAATACTTTCTATTGCACACCAAACATGTAAACGGCATGTCGAATACAGTGAACTTTTAATGTTAAAATGGCCGGTCTCATCGCAGGCTGCTATCTGTTACAGGCGTCCTTTGGATGGACTACAATGGGCAGATTATAATGCACAATTTCTAAATAGATATAATATACCTACCGCTAAACAATAACATTGTTTTCATGTTGAATTGAAATGGGCTACAATTTACATCACTGGCGGGTCGAAAACCCATACAAAGGTTAAAAAAGAGCTGATGTCTAACCAGATTTTATTTAATTATAGCTAAAACACTCTTGATCAAGTCACTTTTTAAACAAAAATCTAAAAACTAAATCCAATTTAGTGTCGCTTACTGATAATTCTGCCAATTTCAAAGTGGAAAGTATGTGTCAGGAGTTAAAAACACATTCTAAATCACAAAATTCATGATAATATGGCCTAAACGATAAAAGTAGGTTTGTTAAAGTAGACGGCAAATTATCGGTAGTACATTAATTAAAATGAAAATAAAGGCTAAACGGGCTAACGGGCGTTACAGGTAAATTTCTACATAATTCTTACAAAATACAGGTAAATAATACCATTCATTACATACAGATACAGATGTTTACTAGCTCAATACAATAGGCACAGAACATAATTACATTCATCCTAATGACCTATATTCTAAACAGATGTCTACTAAGGTGTAATGCCATAACTAGGACGATAATATTTTATTGTTAAAGAGAAATAATGGTAATCTCAAACACGTGCGAAGTATGAACGATTATCTGACGAAGACAAAGAGACAGGTTGGAAAGCATACCGGTAAATTATCTAAATGTAGATTAAAAAATAAAGGGCGGCAAAGCTGGTTATCGTTTTCTTTTGTCCTGATATTTGGCAACTGAAACATCAGGGAGCCTTGTTTTTTTTTTGCACAGTAATAGTTCTATAGTTTTAAAATTAATTGTTATTTACTAATCTTTATCTCGCACAGAGCATAATGGACTAACCTTTCTTGTACTTACTGTAAAATGGTCCATGTTTTTAGGCTCATTCTTAGAGTTAAAATTTAAAAAGACGCTATAGCGTTATAGCGTCTTTTTAAATTTTGTGGGTTCGATCCCCGCACGGAACAACACTTTGTGTAATCCTCAAAATTGTTGTCCTGAGTCTGGGTGTCCTTTGTGTCCGTTGTTTGAATGTTTTTAAGGTACCCAGCGACACAAGAGTTAATCCTAGTGCGGGAGTTGTCTTTTAAAAATAAAAAAAAAAAATAAGAAAAAGACTAAGTTTTAGTTCCATGATAAATTATCATGGAACCCATGATAAAATGTAAATCCATGATAAAATGGGGAAATTATAATTATATTGAAAGGGAAAAGGAGGTTTGAATTGAAAAAAGGAAAAGTTGCTTACACAGATGAAATGGGGAATATAGACAGTAATTCAGCAGGTCAGGGTCGCATACCTATACCTGAAACAAGCTGATGGAACGTCCGAGCGTTCTAATCGATAGCTCATATGCGAATATAGGTCGTCAGATAAGGTATTAATTTATTCTTTTGCGCCCTATGGCCTGATGAAAGAGTTTATATAACTATGCTATAATAGTCTTTGGTAGACTTTTCTGCAATATCTATAGTCCCTAATAAAGAATTAATACAGTTACGTAAACATACAACTATTTAGCCATGACGTGCATCGCTACAGATTATCTGTTAATGCGACAATCCTTTTGTTTGAGCTGTTCCGATAACAGCGTGTGCGCAGACCGTGAGAACGCGCAGTGAAAATGACCTGACGCGGACATATTTTGTGGTTCACTTACTTTATGTAACTTCACAATGATGCTAGTGTACGTAACACATACATATATGTTGGTTACACGTTATTATTTGAGCATCGAGTTCCTGTCTCAATTTTGTATAAACTAGTTATTAAGAAACATTTTTTTTACATATTACGGACAGTTAATACTTTAACACGAATTTATTTTTTAAATAAACAAACGTAATGCCTCCTACTTTTTAGCAACTACCTATTATTTAAAAAAACTACTGCTACATAGGGTCCTTAGCTGCCGCCACCGTGTGCCACATACTATAAATAAATAATTACCATATACTTAAGTGTTGAAAGATCAAGAATGACTCGCATGATCAGGAATGAACACAGAATGTATTATATTAATATAATATGAACCATGTTTTCTTTTAAAACATAGATACATGCAGCCTGTGTCTTGAAAAATAACGATTATTTTCCGGACATTTCCAAAAACTATTGAATGTTCAGATAAACGGTAACATTTTCTTGTTACATATTTTTGTGTTATCTGACTTGTAATTTGTTAATTGTATTATGTAACTTAGAAGTCAGACAAGAATAACTTAGAAGTCAAGACAAGAATTTTCAAAGACTGATCTGGAATACAGACCAGTCTTTGAAATTCAATGTAGTTTTATTTTATTACTTTTAATTATAATATAGTATTGGTAGTTGACAGTATGTGAGACAATGATTGCAAATATGTTTAGGTTTATAGGAAGTTTATCATCATTATCCCTATCGCAGTCCACTGCTGGACATAGGCCTCTCCTATTGCACGCCACTTCGATCTATTTTCGGCTTCTCGCATCCAGCTCCTGCCAGCCATCTTGCGCAAAGCGTCCCTCCACCTGGCCTGTGGGCGTCCTACGCGTCCTACACGTTTGCGGAGACGCGGTCTCCACTCAAGAACTCGTTTTCCCCAACGGTCGTCGGTTCTGCGGCTAATATGACCAGCCCATTGCCACTTCAGCCTGCTGATCCGGTGGGCTATGTCGATTACTCTGGTTTTTTGCTGGATCATTCCTGATGCGATCCTTTAAAGAAACACCCTTTCCATAGCACGCTGAGCAACTTTGAGCTTGTGGACCAGCCGTACCGTAAGTGTCCACGTTTCGGCTCACGCAGGACACACTCATTGGAGACTTTCGTCTTAAGGCACTGTGGGATCGACGATGAGAAGACTCGGCGTAGCTTCCCAAAGGCCGCCCAACCCAGCTGAATTCTTCTGTTCACAGGAAGTTTATAACCGTACTTTATTCCCAAACATGTCTTTAAATATACAACACTTAACACCTCCTGAAGAAAGCATCGCTCATTATTCTAATCTCAAGAATACGTCCCTGCATAAAAAACACACACACTTCGACTCTATTTAATACATACATATATGTATGTATATATATTGGTACACTTTTATAGGCATTATACGGAAATCATTTAATGCAGTCAACGTGGCCGCGTGGGAACTACATCCAACAACTCCGGACACTTGGCATAAGTATAAATTCAATAACACTAGGCTATTTAAAAAAAAAACATCAAAACTTTATGACGTAAATTTTAAATAGATATTAATCACCAGTTTTATAGTGAACTCGACCTACTTTTTATAATTTATTTTCAGCGTGTTTCGTAATCTATTCGTAAGAGATGAGCCGTGTCTCTACGCGTACGTTTGATGAAATAATTTTATTTTTACACGTGAGTAAGTAATGATTCTAATTATGTTTCTTATTCAGTATTTCATGAGTGAATCAATGTGATTAATAACGATTTCTAGGTATACGTCCAGTGAACCAGTTCAATATTTGTCACATAAAAATTGTAGTTGTTTTTTTTACGGGTCGGGTCACCTGATGGTAAGTGACTACCGCCGCCCATGGACACTCAAAACTCAGAAAACTGCCGACCTTTTAGGTACACTCTTTTCTTGAAAGTTTGAAGATCGTATCGGTCCGGAAATACGGCAGGCGACAATTTGTTTCATAGGCTGGTTGTGCGAGGCAAAACGCTTCTGAAGAAGCGCACTGTCTATTCTGAATAAGGTGAGAGTGAGAATGAAATAAAAAGACCTGATATTCTAGGTTTAGAAACTAGGGTTTGTAAGTATATAAACTAAGCTTAAAGCCTTCTTCTTCAAATAACATGAACGAAACTAATATAACTTATAAACAAATATCATTAAAATCAAACAGTTATCTGTGCCTACATTGGGCAGGCTTCTCCTGGCTTGGAATGTCTAAACGTCACTGTGGACAGGACAAAAATATTACAAAACATCTTTGTCCTATGTCTTTGTCTAAAAACTATACTAATAATTATCTCTTGTGAAAGTCCATTTGGAGTTTTTCAGACAATGCTATATACATATGTATATGAATTTTCAAGGCAATTACATATAGACTGTCGTGACCATGAATCGTCAAACTTTTGATAAACCTTAAGGGTGATTGGTTATCAAACTATCCAACTATATTATCAGGCTAAGAACACACTAAAAATATATCGTCCATATTACTCTATTACAATTTTAAATACCCATTGTATTAACTAACTAACCGCACGCTAGGATCTGTACTCGGCGTCAGTACCTACCGCAAACAAAATCCCTTCTTACCTTCTTTAGATTATATAAGGATGTTCGGAAGACGACAAAACGATTTCAAGTAAACATTGTTTTATTTATGAATGAGAATGAATGAATGAATGAGGTGCATACCGTGCGATAGTAAAGTAACATTTTTTTGTCTATGAAAAAGAGTATTTTTATTTTATGACAATGGCATTGACACCTGTAGTTTACAGCCCTGTTGAGTAATACGTATTAGTTTTTTTTTGGTTAAGGACATTTCTAAGTAATGCAAAAATTACATCTTTCTCGTGGGAAACTTCTTGTTCGTAATTTCATTTACGTACGACAATGTAGAATGTGAAGAAAGTAAAATGACAAATTTCTGTGTGATCTTCAGACAATGAGGCATAAAATATTTGCTTGTTGTTAAACTCATTATCTAGCCAATTACTTGTCTTATAATCCACATTCTTTTTATATATTAGTACTTATGTGTAGGTATCTTGTTGGTAGTAATGAATTTTATAATTTAGCTATCGGTATTGTCTATGACACCTAGACTAACTGTATTGACTCAACAAAGACCAAACAAAATAGCTATTTTAAATGACATGCTATGCTAATATATCAGCAGCTATTCTACTTACACGGGTATAGATTAAAAGTTTGTAATAAACGTTATGGTTTGATGTTTTATGTTTATTCTATTTATGTATTTTTTTTATGTTATAGGGGGCAAACGCGCAGACGGATCACCTGATGGTAAGTGACTACCGCCGCCCATGGGCTCCTGCAAGTCAGAAGTCGCAAGTGCGTTGCCGCCCTTTGAGGCGGGAGTACGATCCTTTATTGAAGGATTGAAGATCATATCGGTCCGAAAATACCACCGGCGACAATTTATTTAACAGGTTATAAAAAACTAATATTATTAAAAAAGTATAAGACCCGTGTACATTATTGCTGTCTTTTTTGCTGACCTTATCTCAAAATGTCCATGCTCTAAGGCGTGATAAACGAAACGTGCATACATACATGTATAAAAACATGAAAAATAAAAATATGCACTCCTGGAGTGCCGACAGAAGTGAAAACTTATTTTGGTGCGTCAGACATTTTTTAGATGGCTACTAGGGTTATTGGGTAATGAATTGCATTTTATTTATGAATTGTATTTTATTAATTATTAGAAACTTTAAAATACATTTAATATTCTTTTATGAATCATCGCTAACAATTTCGACAACTCTTGTATCATCATCATTATCATTAAAATTATTAGAATCTAAAATAGAAACTATAGGTTCATGGTAACTAAAATAGGAAATAAACAATTTTGATTGGAAGTTATTTAAATATCTCTTGAATGAATTGTACTTTTATATCTGGTTGTGCTAATATTGCGTTGATTGGACATATGCGTCTCGTAACGGTGTCGCGAGTCCATAGATTTTATCTCATCTAAAAATATGCGTACCACACTAAAAGAAGTTTTCACTTCAAAAATTGTTGAAATCAGCATGAGCCCCATGAATTCTTCATCAAATACGTAACATGTTATAAAAGGTTTGTGTAAAATTGTTGTGTGAACACAATGTCGCCTACAAATTTTCCTGAACGTGGGCTCATGTTGGGGGCCCCGCTTGACCCATATCGCGTAGGCATTAATGACTGGGTCGCTAGTCTAGTGTCTAGACTAGGCACGAGCTAAACACGGGACGGCATGGAACCATTTTTTTAAATTCAATTGCATATGGCACTTCTTTTCAACCGACTTCAAAAAGGAGAAGGTTCTCAATTCAACTGTATTTTTTTTTATGTCTGTCACCTAAGAATTTTCGACTGCGCGAAGCGATTTGACCGTTCTGACAATGGCATCCATGAGAAAACCATATAAGTCTTTAATTTTCATTAAGCATGTGCGAGACAAATGGACGAATAACTCAAAATCACGCCAACCGATTTGATGATTCTTTTTTTATTGGATAGGATGTACTTCAAGGGTAGTTAGATGAGAGTTTGGTTCAGTTGTGACATTGGCATCCATGGCAAAACCATATTAGTCTTAAATTTTATGATAGACGCATTGTAGTCGGTTGTCTACTTTTTTGAAGTCCGATTATTGTGTCTTATAACTTAACATTTAAATTTCGAGAATTTGAGTTTATAAAATTTCTAATCTAATGGAGTCATAACATTATTTGTTATAATGATACTATTTCAGAGGAGCAGCGCCAAATATATTAAGCAAAATTATCCTCAGTAGTTAGTATTTAAGTTACCTAACTTTAAAAATCCAGGTGCTAAACCTATTTTATGTTATGTGAAAAAAAGTATTGTACGTTAGTATAAGTACTATAATTAGTTAATAATTAATAATATTTTTTTGGAGATGTCACACGCAGTGTACCACGGATCATCACACGACATCATATCATCATCATCATACATTATAGCATCTAGAAAACCATTCTTCTCTAATGGTAAGTGCTCTGACAGTCTGAAAGACAGACTTATACGGTCTTCTTATACGGTACTGAGGTTCTTATACGGTTGAATGATGTAGTAACATTAATAAGTACTGAACCTAAAGATTTCAAGAATCCAAGTCCAAACAACTGTTATATACTAATATACTTATTATATTACCAATCTTCTGGATTTTTTTTACATGACTAAAATATAACACGACATTTCCATGAGTGTTACATGCTCAATGACTACTACACAAATTTGGAAGTATATTCAAAGATGTTTTGCAATAATTACAATAATAGTGTATGATTCTTACACGTGAGTATATTAGTATCCGGAACGATCAACCGCTGGGCAACCTAGCGCCGCGCCGCCGGGACGCTCGCCCACTCCTTCCTGCCCTAGTGAAGTCATCCACTTGCGAAACTTTAGGCAATACAGTCAATATGTCATATCATATTTCGACTGCATTAAACCACTTCAAAAAACGATGTACTTATAAAAAAAATAGGTAGTAATTGGATGCTAATAACCTTTTGATGTAGTTTTTATATAATATATTAAAATATATAAAACGATATCAAAATTTGAAAATATAAAACATGTAGGTATTTTAAAGGCATTAAAATTGTTGTTCTTAGTCTGGGTGTTCTTTGTGTCTGTTATTTATGTTTATAAAATCAGCCTAGACACAGGAATTAATCGGAGTTGTTATTTTTTATTTTTTTGTCTAAAAACTGCTGCATTACACTCAATGAGTCCAAACTCTAGGTTTTTACTAGTAATATGAAAAAATCCTCAATCAACTTATTTATTATATTATACAATATTTACGCTAAAATAATAGAGTTTGATGACAGAACTCGGTAACTCGGTAATTCGTCACTTCTAACAAATACTTAAAGTGACAGCGTTAACTAATGAATGTATCGCGTTAGACGCCAGGCGACGGTCATCAGTCAGCGCGCGTCACTTTCGCGCGGGAAGCCGGGAAACGCTGCCATTACCAATTGCCGTAAGCAGGAAGCTACTGATTTGCCTAGTACTTAAAATGTCTCAATGAATCATTATTAAAATTTTTTAGCACGTGGAAATTTGGGGAAACAGTAATTTGATTTAATCGAAATATCGTGCTAAAAAGACGTGGTTTTTGTTTCATTGCAGTTTAGTTGGTAGATATAATGGCAGAATAGGTACGGAAGTTGATTAGTACACTTAACATCTTGACCTACTTTCTGTAATGCATTCTTATTACATTGCATTTGTGTCTCAGCAATGACCATTCATTATTTTAAGAGTGAACAGGTGGTAAAATACTACACACCTACACACAGTCTACCAATAAATTAATTTGCATTTAAAAATAAATTCAAATGTGGATATTTACGTCAGAGTCTCAGAAGCTAGCTTAATTACTGTTGCTAGGTTTATTTTGTCAGACAATGTTCTCACCGCTATATAAAATTATATTAAGACAATACACTCACACTTATATCCCCGAAGGGGTAGACAGAGGCGTCTCAAAATAATAATTTAGTCCCAATTACGTAATATAAGGCAAGCATATTGCCTTCATGCGGGCACTGTATGACTGTCTAGTTACTGTATTACTGTCTATATACTGTATGACTGTCTATATACTGTCTGATAGATAACAGTCCGATCTCTTGGTCATCTTTTACGACATCCACGAGATGAGTATGGATGGTCCCACTCAACTCCACCGGGAACCATACGGCATAATAATATTAAGAAGAAAATTTAATTTGAGCCCCGTAAATATACTGTCCCGCTCTTCGACCTTAAATTTAATCTGAACTGGTTGAGGCAAAAGTTCATGATGTCGCGTCCTTAAGACTTCGTCCTAACTACACACTTACAACAGTACATATTAAAATAACATTCAAGTATTTTATTTCTTATACGATATAGCAATCTAACATTGCTAGTAATCGTTTAGTTCTCATAGGGTTAGTAATTATTTTACTATGATATAATCAATCGCAATACAGTATTTGGCCGTCAAGTCAAATCAGTTTCTCTTCATTAAACCTTAAAATAAATTACCGTTCTGCACTTACACATCGCGTATAAAATAACCATTTGTGACGTTGTAATTTGCTATCTGCTGTGAATGTTTGCTTTTATAATTTATAAACGGGGTAGCTGTCGTCCACGACTTCGTTCACGGGCAATTTATAATGTACTGTAATTTGTTAGACGGTAAAATTTTGACGGGATTCGGATGGAGATGCCTCTGTCCAGCAAAAAAACTGTTGTGTGCTAATTGATTGATTGATATTTTTCGGGATAATACCAGTAGTGTCGTCGTGAGTGGAGTGGAATAGAGCTACCTTATCTTTTCCTGTGGGTGTCGTAAAAAGCTACTAAGGGATTGAATAGTATCTATCAAACAGTATACAGTCATACAGTGCCCGTTGTACAGGAATAGACTATTCCATTACGTAACTGGGTGTTTGAGACGCCTTTACCAACTGCTTCAGTGGTAAAAAATCGTATACGTAGTCATTTAATACAGTGGAATGCCGTCTATCAAATCAACAGCTTAGAAAACTCATCGGTATTAATTATTGCATTATTCTTATCATTTACTTATGCAGATAATAGAAAAGAAGAAATAAGGTAAAATCTCTGATATTAGTCCATAGACTACGTCACGCACATCACCTGGCCGGAGGACCGGAGTGACGTCAGCGCTCCTTGTAGCTAGCCCACGCTATACGCACCGAGACAAGCTCGAATTTAATAACTGAGATAAACGCTCTTACACCATTCATAAGGCTAGTTGGTGTTAAACACGTCTGAGGAAACACTTTGGTATGTATTACTGTACACGAGCCACGCTAATGCCGGTTGAAGAACCACGGAGATGATTAGAGTTAGTATTTATTTTCAATGAAAACCCTTATATTCATATGAAATCAATTTGTTATACTCGTAGCCTACTTAAGACTAAATCTTTAGAACAGATTTTTACCATCTCATATGTCACCTACTTGATGTGCAATAAACTTACATCTTTAGATATGTCATTACAAAAAGTCAATGTTCAATGATACGCCTGAAATAGAAAATAGTAGGATGTAGGTAGACTTGGATCTCCGGGCTACAGCCACATCGACGTCGACTTCCAGGTGACCCCGACGTCCTAGAGTACTTTTCCAAATCCATCCGTTTAAGCATAACCCTATCCTTCTATTAACTTTCCTTCTTTTTACCATTCACTTTCAATTTACTTCTTTATATTATCTTCTATCTTCTTATCTGAGAAAATTTACGTGTTTATACACTTCTGCCCCCTCTTTCAGTCATGAGCGAGCTCTTACAGTCGTGAGCGATTGTATATATGGAAGATTGCCATTTATTTTTCTCTTCCCGTAATTAGAAATTTTTAATGTTTGTTGTCTTTAATATGTAATAAAGATCTTGTTTAACGTACTTACGCTGGTGACACAAGGACCTTAAAAGTGATTCCAACATGTTCCAGTTTTAGTCAATTTTACACTATAAATGACTGGTTCACTCAGTCTGAGAGTAATTCATTCACAACTATGCTTGTATCAATGAAATAAGACCTTCAACCTATAGAAGAATTTGAACATTTTAAAACCAATTATAAATTATTCATATTAGGCATCAAAATTTTTGAGTAGGCGTGAATTGAAACAATAGAAAAGTCTGAGCAAGTGTCCTAAACGGGTGGTGGTGATGATAATGTATATATAGAACGTTAGGTAATCTTAGATGATACTGACGACGATCAGACTGACACCAGACGTAGCTCGGACTGCTTAGTGTTTAAAGAAGTTAGTAATGATAGAGCGGGTATCTCAAAAAAACATGCGGGGCAGTGTTTGGGGACTGGCGACAGAAGTAGAACTAAGTAACTTGTGTATCGTTGACCTATTAGATTATACTAACAGCTCATGGGAAGCGTGCGGTTACGATGACGCGAGTTTGACGCTTTTTGTTCACCCAAAAAGTAAACATATATACATAATATACAATACCTGGATAACCGAGCTTTGCTCGGTATTTTTTGGTAAATCGTGTTAAACAACGAAAAAAAAAGTTAAATAAAATAATCATCAGGACTCGAACCGGGGTAATCCGGTTATCTGACCTATTACAACCTTATAGATGGTGGCGAAATTTACCTTTGTATACTAATGATATTGTAACAATTTTTCACTGCCTGAAAACACGGATAAAACGACGTTTTCTAAAACTGAAACCTAGCTAGATCGATTTATCGCCCCCGAAACCCCCTATATACTAAATTTCATGAAAATCGTTGGAGCCGATTCCGAGATTCCAATTATATATATACAGTCGTGGTCAACTAATTAGGGACACTCTCTAGTTAATCCAAATTGTGAATTTATTTTTTATTTTCCAACGAGTCTAAACAATATTCCACATCTTTTACATGTAAGTATAATTAGTCATTTATGTGCCTAATTATACAAACAATAACAACTTCTTAAACATTAAACCTCTTTACAGTATAGCTGATAGATGATCACAGTGCTATTTGTTCAAAGAATGCTGGCTGGCCATTTAATTAGGGACACTGAGATATTGCGTTCTAGTTTCAAAATCTGAATCTCAATTATTATTTTCTTTCTTCTCCTATTCTTTGTGGTAGTTTTGGCGGCAATCTAGATTTGTAATTTCAAGTTTTGAGAGTTATTTTGAAGAACAATGGGCAAAAATAAAAGTTGCGATGCAACACTACGAAAAATTATCATGAAGTTTGTCGAGCGTGGTTGGTCATACCGAAGGATAGCAGGATATTTAAATTGTTCAAAAACTATAGTATGCAATGCAGTGCAACATTTCAGGCGCAATAACACAACTTTAAATGTGCCCAGAAAAAAAAGATCGAGAAAAACAACTCCGCAAGAAGATAGAATGATAACCAGGTTAGCTAAGAAAGATCCGTTTCTAGGCTCTATTTTAATTAAACATGAAGTGTTTGGGGCAGACGAAAGAGTCAGTGTATCAGCGAGGACATTTCGACGACGTCTGGTAGAAGCAGGGTTGTTCGGAAGAGTGGCTCGCAAAGTACCGTTGTTAAAGAAAGAGCATAGAAATGCACGTTTGGCGTTTGCACGTAAATATGGACATTGGACCTACGACCAATGGCAACATGTATTATTCTCTGACGAGACCAAGGTTAATTTGATTTCTTCAGATGGAAGGCAATACCTACGGCGTCCTGTAAAAGCGGAAATGAATCCAAGATTCACAAAAAAGCAGGTGAAACATGGCGGAGGAAACATTAAAATGTGGGGATCATTTTCTGGACGTGGAGTGGGACCTGTGAGGAAAGTTCAGGGTAACTTAGACCAACATCAATACAAGGCAATATTAGAAGAAACTATGCTTCCCTATGCTGAGGAACATCTTCCTATTATATGGACTTTTCAGCATGATAACGACCCAAAACATACAGCCCGTTCAGTCAAGTCGTTTCTTAACAGACAGTCGGTATCAGTGCTAGATTGGCCAGCAAATAGCCCCGACCTCAACCCAATCGAGCACCTTTGGCACGAAATTAAGAAAAAAGTTGCCATTTATCGTACCACAACTTTAGATGAACTTAATGAAGCTTTTTGTGAGGCATGGGCAAACATTCCTGTTGAAATATGTCAGAAACTGATAATGTCTATGCCACATCGGTGTCAAGCGGTAATTACTAACAAAGGTTTTGCTACTGGGTACTGATTTTACCCGTAATAAAATGAAGTTGTTAAAGAAATTAAAATACTGCAGATTATTAGTTCTGTTTAACTCTATTTTTCATTTTACTTTACTGTTCTTAATTAAATGTCCTTGTCCAGAATTGTACCTTAAATTGAATACATGGTTAACCTTTGATATTAAACACTTTTTTATTTTTATTTAATCTTTTATTTACAGCCATTTATAGTATAATAATCGGATCAAATTATGCAAATAATAGTTACTGAGAAATCAACAGGGTTTTATATTTGTATGTACATAGCCGGTTATTGCTGTCCACTATCTTGAATGTCCTTAATTAGTTGACCACGACTGTATATATATACAAGAATTGCTCATTTAAAGATATAAGAATATAGCTCATGGAAAGCGTTCGGTAACGATGACGCGAGTCTCATGATTTTTGTTCACCCAAAGTGATCAACGCGCCTTAAAAATCCCTTAAACACTTTAGCCAACTTAGTCAGCTTCTGAGGGTAGTGTAAGGGGTAGGCACAGGCGTAATTAAAGCCCACATTTTTAAGAAGAAATTTAGTACCATTCAGGTCACATGTTGATAGGAAAGGGAGGTTAAAAAGGGAAGGAAAGAAATATTGCTTTACTTCTACTACTGCTATTAGAGACTATAAGGAATAACTCCAGCAAGTCACGGTCGCATACCTATACCTCGAACTAGAATAGTTCCTGTATCACTTTGGGCTTAGGAGGGGATTAGACAAACATTCAAACAAACAAATATATTGGAGGATCACTTTTATGTTTGTCCCTAGTGGCTTAGCAGTAGGGATCACCAGGCCAACATAATATGATTTTAAGTAATTTACGAGATGACCTATAACGCTGATCATGAGTATTCACTCTGTTTAAGAGGAACCAGAGAGTCTTTTCATAAACCTATGAATATTATGTATTTTTTTACTGTTTTAATACCTAAGTTAAGATCGGATTTAAGACGGTAGTGAACTTGGTGTAGTTCGAACACGGGTCAGACTCCTTAGCCGTTACTACAGCCGCCGCGCCGCTTTGAAATTTGAGCGTAGTATTTCTAATAATTTGCTCCTTTTTTATATTTAACAATAAATGTTATATCATTCTCACATATTACTTGTGCTTATAAACGATGTAACCAGAAGCTTATAAAACAAAAACGAGTTGAAAAAGAGTGTCCATGGAGTTTCTTCCCCGTTCTTCTCCTTAGGATCTACGTATTGGAACAGGCAACTAGCTTCACGACTTATACAGTGTGACTTAGTCCTACTCCTGATTTCAAAAATAACTGTATTTGGTTTAATTGATATAAATGATTCTGTGAGACAAAATGACGACACTGACAGGTATGGCTGATGGAACAAGTGATTTAGGAAGTAGCACCTGAGATAGAATAGAAGTCAGAGCTTTCAGGTAATGCGTAGCACCATAGAGTAGCAGTATGAAAAACTACTGAATGCTCATTGGATGGTTGCGACCTCCACACACAGCAAAAACCAACATATTCTTTCTGTAACATTGTGTGTGTTAATCTATAATCTGTAAATATTTAAAAAAAAAAGATTTTTGAACAAATTTATGAAGTAAAGATGTTGAATTAGACTTGTAATTGGAGTTGCCTAGGAGCGAAGTATCTACGACGTGATCTGCCATCACTCTCGTCATTTCAAAATGATTCTTTTTAAAATCGTTTCTAAGAAAAACGGTCATAAGGGTTCCCTTGTTCCTTTTTAGGAACGGAACCCTGAAATCTTTCAGACTGACTAGTAAATCCTGAGTTAATGAGTGAATGTGAAATATCAGAGACAAACTTTGCTTTCAAGTCCTCAGAATCTATGTATATACATAATTGTGTACATCTGCTGCGAAGCAAAATTCATTCATTTTAAAACACATTCATCATTCTTATTATGTAGTAAGAAAATAAAATTCGAAAACAAAGTAAGATATTTAAATATTATCCAGTCGGTTGACAATCAAGACAAAGGCCGTTCAATTTCATTGCACAGATTAGACATATCTTTAATACGATGCAATAGCCCCCGACATGGACAACACCTTGTGACCTGATACAGAAGTTAGCAAATTAATAGTGTAAAAAGGACGAAAGGTTATTCTAAATAAAGATTAAAATGTAACAAACCGGCACTTCACTCAGTTTAAAATAATGTGAAAACGCAACGGCGCTCAAATCCTGGTAAAGAACTTTTCATTTTGTTTGTTTGTAAATAATAAAGATCTGCCAGATAAAACCTATCATCATAACCAGTAAAAATTACAACAATCGTATGATGCGCCGAGAAATATACATACATACATATGTATATGTATACCTACCTACAACCCGTAAAGATATCTGGACAATACGAGTGCTAATCTTTTCTTCCGATATCTCAAATAATAGAGCATTTTCACCTAAATATTTATAATGAAAGTGTAATATTGAATGTTTGACATATCTCCAAACAATTGACCCAGTCGTCACAATGGCTTGACCGAGAGCCGCGACTGCTAATCAACATCAAACACAAATACTATGCCTTGTTTACAGTTTACGCTCATTCACTATTGTCTTGTGGTAACGTAAACATAATGGGCTAGACGAATTTCTTTGAATTTTGTTTAGAGAAAATAGAATCCGTTTTGAACAGACTCCAATAAAGGAGCAGGTTCTCAATTCGATTTGTATTTGTGTTGGTATTTAAGTTGAACTACTATTTAGTATTTTTAAACGACTTCAAAAAAGGAGGAGGACAGCTATGTTCCACTGTAATCTTTTTCTCTCTCCTCTACGGTGGTCCCATTGTAACTAAGACAGGATTCGATGCTGGGATCCCAAGGACACCGATAAAAACCACATCATGTTATTATTCACATACTTTCTAAAGCTACTGAGCTATTTACGTGTCATGTTGCTGAACTGCTTTGCTGAGCTGCGTTGCTGGAAGGCACGACTCCTTAACGATCTAATATATTTCTATCTTTTATGTTATGTTTTGTAGTATTTTGAAATAACAGCATAAAATGTAGTACAATCGTCCGTTAGAAGCAATCTATAGTGACAGGCTTCAGCGATCACAATATTCCCACGTGGAACAGGTGATAATTACTAGATTGTTTATAAATATACCTTATATATAGTAATAATGACTTCTTGACAATTGAGGAAACATTTACAGATACTGTTTGCTTTTGATTCAGTTCTGTATAACTCAATTGATTTCCATATTATAATTTTTAGTGTATATAATTTTTAGTAAATATAGTTATATTTGAAAGTTCCAACTCGACAATGAAAGGTGTTATTAGGTAAATTTATGTATCTGTGTATGTCCGACTGTCTAATTTTAACTTCTCAACTGATAGACCAAATTTAATTTAGTTCGTTTTTTATAAAAGTTGATCGAGAGTTTTCTGAGTAATAATTGAAAGGATTGTATTCTAATCTTTTGAGCACATTTCTATTCTTTGAAGAGGTTTCTAATCTAGATTATTTTAAATTGATGTGAGAAGTGTTATTTCTAGAAGGATTCGAAGCTGTAGGTTTTTACAAGACTGCGCAATTACGGATGTATGTATGTGATGTTTCTTAGGCACGGTCTAGAGCTAAGACGGCTTGATCGATTTCGACGAAAGTTAATGATAAAGCAGACAGCATTATTATTAACTTTCGTCGAAATCGATTTGGATTTAGAATTTTTTTTTAATGCTTTGACCACCCACTACTAAATTGA
Organism: Tyria jacobaeae; assembly: GCA_947561695.1. Classification (NCBI taxonomy): domain Eukaryota; kingdom Metazoa; phylum Arthropoda; class Insecta; order Lepidoptera; family Erebidae; genus Tyria; species Tyria jacobaeae. The sequence goes on along the minus strand of OX387224.1, from coordinate 18,753,330 downwards.
TCCCGAGATTTTACCCGCTAAAATAAAGTGAGGGTAAATTTTGAAGAGTTGATATTTAAACAATCCCTCCTGTCGCTGCGAAGTTGACAAACATAACCAACGGACATAATGAACGCCGAAACACGGGACAACTTTATGTTAAATATTAAAATTTAAATTAGTCCAGGGTGGGAATTAAACCCATGAAGCTAAGCAGTCAGGATCACTAGCCGCTAGACCAGTCATACTTTCTACTACGCTATACGTTGCGAGACATAATAATAAAATAATAATAATATCTTCATACATCTCACACACGGTGGGCTAATACCAAAATAAGCAGAGCTTGTTCTTAAGTTACCAGACAGCTGATAAATACATACATATTACAGATAAATTACACCGTGACAGAAAAGTGATCGTGCTCATCACACAACTATTTGTCCTGGGTTGGAGTCGATACCCACGACCTCTGGTTTAGCAGTCAGAATCACCAACCACTACACTAAACGGCCAGTCAATTTAAAAATAACAGCTAATATGTTGCTTTAATTTGCACATGCATTTATTCTCGGTAGAAACAAACATTTTATAAAATTAAACAAGCTTATTTAACATCTCACTGCTCTGTTCTTAGTTAGTATAACTTACTTCATAAATATTTATTATAGCTATGCAATTTGGCAAATTTATGTTTTTATAATGAATCCAAAAAGAATATACAGCGTGTCCCAGAATTTGGAACAATTATTTTTATCACCTATATACGTATCTAACATGGAAGTTTTCATATTTTAAATATGAAAACTTCCACAACTTTAGTTTTTATGGATTTTTTTCAATAACGGATTGATTAATAATTACAAAACATAAAAATATGTAAATTTTAAAATATTTAACTTTATATATTCCACTTGCATTTATGCAAAACGGAGGTGATAAGACCTGCAAATTAATACGGTCATAACGTTTAAACTTTTTATTCACATTTTTTTTGCAACTGCAAGCTATATTTTAATGGTTGATATAAGTGTTCCATTTTCTGTGACACGCTGTATGTAGCTACGTAAGATAATTAAAATCTCTATTATAAATATTTTGTGTTAAATGCTTGTAAATTAGATGTAATTTATTACCTTCTGCTACATAAAATATATAAAAATGTTATAATATGTAGTTTAAATAATAACTTTTTTAAATCGTTTACATTGTATGGGCCAGCTCAGACCATTGTGAAACCACACCGCCTCATAGAAAACCCGTTATTTAAGCAATGATTGCGTGGTATAGTTTACCAGATGCCCAAACTCCCTCTACTCTTTTCCTTCCCATCTTCCACACTCACGGGCGGGCAGCGCACTTGCCACTCATGATTTGCAGGTGTCCATGGATGACGGTAGCCACCATCAGGTGACTGTCTGCTCGTTTGCCCCCTTGAATAATTAAAATAAAAAGATAACTTGATTCATGGATAGGTCGGTATTTAAAGTGGTCACATTTAGATTGAAATCGCATCGAGTGTACGGCTTTCAGAAGAAACTCGACGAAGTTTTACTTTTATACCCGACTTTAAAAAAGGGTTCTTTGTTCGACTGTGTGTATGCTTTTTTTATGTATGTTAAACGATTTCTCCGCCAGTTTTCGAACGAATTACATTTTTTTTTATCTCATTGTAACCAAGCCAGGATTTGATTCATTCTTGTGTAAGTCCGTAATCATACTAGTTCGACTCGTGTCCTGGCGCCAGGTTGACGGTGGTTTAGATTAGACAGGCCCCCCGTCTGGACCGGTTCCCTATTTGATGATGGGATCTCTGAGAAAATGTAAGTATCCTTCATACCTTTTTCATCTTGCAAAATGGTCAACTAACATACGCTCGTAATATATTAGTCTGTCAAAAGCTCAGTAACACTGTTTAAGATCAATTAATAGTCTTCAAAATACGAACAGTTTTTTAACTACCTTTAATATCTAGTGATTAGTGATCTTGACTACTGAGCCAGAGGTCGTGGGTTCGATTCCCACATGGAACAGAAATTTGCATGATCCTCAAATAGTTATCCTGTGTCTGTGTGTTCTTTGTATCCGTTGTTTGTATGTTTGTCGAGTCCCCTGCGACCGATGTCATTCATTCAATTAAAAATGAAATAATATACAAATATCTTTGAAATAATTATTTGTAAGAATTAATAAACATTTGTTTTCATCTCTCGACGACAACAGAACGCGATCAACTCTCGGTGAAAATATATAAATATACAAAAATGTAACAACAAGTGTAACAACAGGTTTATACATGTGGTGGCCTATAATATACAATAAAATACCAGACATAATTATGGGAATAAAATTGACATTTCAACAGTTGAAAAGCAAATAAAGACCTATTGTTAGAAAAGAGCTATTATTGTGTCACAGATTTCTTTTATAGTATAGACGTACATATGGGTCACCTGAGGGATAAGGGGAGGGGAATGAGGAGAGGGGGAGTTGGATCTAAGGAAACCTCATATCACTAATTTTGGCGAAATGCAATGCATTCACAACCGGTTTTCTGTGAGGCTGTGGTTTCGCAGCGGTCGAGCCTATATTTGCGCGCCTAAGCATGGCTCTTTCACGATATTTATATAAATATCCCCGAAGGGGAACGTATCGTAATAGGAGAGCAGCCTATTGCCGGCAACCGGGCACTGTATGACTGTATACATAGTAAGTATACATACTAAATATTTTAATGATATTTTATTTTAATTGTTATTTGTCTTCAATATATGTATTTTTTTCTTACATATAGACGTAACTATTTGTGTGTTAGCTATAACTAATGTAACATTATGTAAATGATAATAATTGACTGCTTAAAATTTGCATGCTTTAAGGTAAAATGTACTGGGGTCCAGAATTGTTCTGAATCTACATTCTAAACAAATTAAGTTTGATGTTTTATGATATAGGGGGACTTACAAACAGACGGGACACTCGATGGTAAGTGACAACCTCCGCCCATGTAGACCTGCTACTCAAGAGTCATAAGTGCGCTGAGGGGGAATTGGGCCCCTGCCCCTGAGGGAGTAACCCTCGGTAATACAACACATTGTTTGTGTACAGGTTATCTGTGAGGCCGTGCCTAAACATGGCTCTCGCACAGTTTTATGTATATATACAAAGTTAAAAATTAAGCATTAAAGAGGATCCCTTCTGAAATATCTTTCTACTTACTTAAACTGTAGGTGTGTCTCCCTTTAATAACCATATCCTATTCCAATAATAATAATAAGCTAATGCTAAGAGGCTCGACCATTACCTGCCGATGCCCAGCGCAGCTATTAGCAGAAGCAAAAGGCAGTACTTCTTGATACAGCACATATTGTGAGGTTTCTGTCTCTGGAGCCCTAACCACCGGTAGCTTGGTCCTTGTACCCAACGGCAGTGGTATTTTTTTTTATATTTTTAAATATATTTTGTTTTTTGTTACCTCGCCACCACGTTACGTAGTGTTGTGAGTTCTTGTGTTCGATCCCCGCACTTTGCTTTTCGTAGGACTGCATAAAAATCGTATACCCACGTGTATTTTCCACGAACATAGCAGACGCGATACATCGCCACGATACACCCAAAATGCAACGAAATGCATTATATAGTTATGTAATGGTCCGCGTACGGAGAAGGTATTTGAAACGCTGATCTCTGCTACTTTATAGTTTTCACCACCAACTTTGTGCAAGCCCCATCTAAGTCCAGCATGCGTACTTGGTTTTACTACGTATGATTTTGATTGTATGGAACAGTATCAATACCAACATAATTACTCACATCATAAACTGATAATTTTATGTTTATCAAAAACAAAATAGGTGTTTGAATAACATAGAGGTTCGTTCGAAATAATATCAAAAACAAAATAGACGAAGTAATACTGAGGTTCGGTTTTATATTTTTAACAATTTTACTTGTAATATGTATATACATATATACGTATGTATAAAACCCGAAACCCTCGGGTTTTATGAAAAGGTGTAATGACAGCTGGTGACGTATGTATGTAAGTATAGACAGCAAGCTAGTGTCTCTGCCTACCCCGATGCGAAAAAGCTTATGCATTTGCATTAAGTAATAAGTTTAAGATTATGAACCGATACTCCTACCCATTCTCTTAAATAAGAAAATGGAATTTATTTTGCTATGATATAAAGTGGTTCTTACATACATAGTAATCATGCCGAAGACAAGGTAGAGGCGATGACTCGGGTGTCTCCACACCGTTTTTAAGGCATAAGAGGAAACATAAAATTAGATTAGGTGCTTTACTTGTGTATAAACTTCTTATTCTTATCTTTAAAAAATAAATACGCAACTTCGGAAAGTCGTAATCATATACTACGCCTCTAAATATTATTTTAACTATTGACTACATGTTTCAGCACTATATTTTTGCATTAAGTCTTGTAACCATCAGATGACCAGTCTGCTCGAGTGCACTATATAAAATATAAAATAAAAATAAATAAAAGTTGCTGCCATTCTTCAGATACCTACCTACCTAACTCTTTTTGGGGCTATTTATTATTTATCTCTCCCTCATTTCAAAGGAAATCCTATCATGTAATTCTTTATCCTTTAATAAAATAGAAATAAATGATCCAGAACTAAAATAACTTTTTCTAGTAAACCAACAAAACTTTTAAACAGTCTAAGCCCGCCCTCGACGCTATCGATTACTTACAAAACACTTACTTCACATCGATAATTTACGCTACGAACATAAAAGAGTTCAATGACTACAAAATTATCTATAATAACCTTCTTATGAAGTAAACGCAGCCATTTTTGGACTTTATCTAAAAGAAAATTGAGGTTATTATAAATATTTTCAGTGTAATTTTTTATAAGCACAGATCACTCGTTATAGAGCCAATCAAGATGTCGCTGAATGGCACTCGAGACAATGACGTGATAAGAGGCAGGTGACACGTGCGTTTAAATGTTTTTCAGCCCACCCCCCGAGCACAACTGGTTTTATGAACTCGATTCGCGGAGTACACATGCTGCAGTATTCGAAGATGTGACAGATGAATGAGATAACTTAAATCAGGGGTTAAGACGTAGGTCTTACTTATGTCGAATTTTTAAGATGTGCATCTTCTGTCACATCTTAACTATGTGATTTAACTCATGGGGCCTTAAGAGGCATTAAAAGGAGGTTGGATACAGCAGATTTCGTCACTTAGTAAGGGGGCGAACTCCTTCCTATAAAAGATCACACTGAACACTTCTTTCACAAGGAACATTTCTCTGTGGTAATAAGAACAACGAGGCTTTGAAATGTCAACTCATAAACTAGGATAAGGCAGGTCGTGTGGTGGTTTAAATGGGTACTTAATTTATTTTAAACTACAGCGAAGGGCAACAGGGTTCTCTGACTTTATTTAAAAGTATGTATGTATGTAGATATGTATGTCTATAAAAGGTGACTACGCTGATGAAGCTTATGGTAAAATAAACTAATATTAACTTATCTTTCCCGACAAATAATTATTAAGGTTTTTTCAGGCTGAAATACATCGGAACTTTTTAAATGTTGTTTTTGAAATCTACTTTTCAAGTATAATTAATATATATATATATTATGCCTAATACTCCTAATCTCAAGTCATTAGCAAAAATAAGTTAATCTATGACGCGCGTGAGTTTTTGTACGCAAGCGCACGTGCCACCATCTGGTGCAGGAAGAGCGCTCGAGTGGAAGCCGGGCTTCTGAACGTGCTGACAGCACAGGTGATATTATCTATGGCACACCGAACGTGTCGAAACAATTATGAAAAATATTACTAATACTGTCAGATGATGATAGAAAATTCATCAAATTATAAACAGGTAGGTATCGAATTTCTAGGTATCTTATTTTAGTACAGTTGCAAATAATAATATAAAAAAAAGGTATTTCATTTTAGTACAATTGCAAATAATAATAATAATAACACATCTCTCACAAATAAAGTTTTAAACAGTTTTTCTGCTTTATCAAACCTTACCATAATTTAATTCTTTCTGATTTCATATTTTTTTTGTTTTTTATTCTATGACTTATTATAATTTTAATTTAAACTAATCAGGAATAAAAACTAGATCTTTTTATAGTCTTGCTGGCCACTAACTTGCAGCTGCCAGATTTGGAAAGCTACTGCACTGCCCTGGCCAGCTAAAGACCGACACTGAACAGCTCCACTATTACGGTATTGACTTATCGTATCTGCTGCACGGCTGGCGTGGCAGTTTAAGTTGTCACCTCACCATCACATTGCCGCGACGAGTGTTGTGTGTCCGATCCGGGACAACACTTTGTGTAATCCTTAAATTGTTTGAGACGCCTCTGCCTAAACCTTCGGGGCTATAGGCGTGAGTGGTTGTATGTATGTTTTTCTTCATTCCAATTTCTACTACAGGTCACACATCTTACAGTCAATGGAAGGTAAACAACATCAAATGAAAGATATGTAAAATATTGTTGCTAAGATATATTACTTAAGACACGTCGAAGAATATCCTCGACTAATATATACTCTGCCTACGTGTGATGACAAGCCCTGACCACAAAAGGTGTTAATTAGGTACAAAAGCCATATTAAAACACACAATCCGCCATTCAATTCTGCAGATAATATGAAATTTATTTAACAAATGTTTTTTTTATTGCGTCTGCCACTCTATTGACAAATAACATTAAACAGTTTGAAATGCATAAATCATTATTTTACTACTTTGTTATATTTTGAACTATTGCTTTATATATATATGTTAATATGCTTCGCTAATGTTGATCTCGTTTTAGATTTCTTAAGATACTTTTATATCTCAGATGTATATTAAATCTGTAGTTACCTAAGAATTTACAAAGGTTGTAGATTAGGATTGCGTTAAACGTTTAAACTGCAGGTTCTTCTATGATGCTAATTCGTCTATGCCGAATTAGGTACCTCGGCACAGACTAAAACTTTTTTAATATTGTTTTTCTTTAACCTATGGTTACTGTTATATATTCTGTGGCAAAAGGGGCAAAAAGTTATAATACAGCTTTGATGGCAAACAACAAAAGATTTGCATAGTAAGGCGTTTATCGTTGCCTAGGTGTAAGTAGTGTAAAAAGCTATGTTATGTTTACAAATCTTTTGTAGGTTATACGCCCGGGGTGGTCCTATAGGTTATAACATTTAAAATAGCCTTAAGCCATAACATTTTTTCCTTATATTGGGAATCTATAGTGTGAAGTCTGAGAAGAAGAAGTCGGGTTTCCTGTGAGAAAACTGTAGTAGCATTCAAATTACAAAATTCAAATTATCGTCATACAAATATCGATATATATATATACATATATATTTCAATTAAAAATGTTTAAGGTATTTTTGAATTGTTAGTCAGACTAAGTAAGTAGTAAAGCTAGTTGTTTTTTTAATCCAATGCGTAGGTGCTATGGAGAAGATCTAGCAAGAAGCTCCATGGACACTCTTTTTCAAGATCGTTTTTATAATACATAAAGGTGTTCAATAATACATATTCCTTCCGTATTCATCCCCTCGGAAGTGGTAGGCGTTTGTAATTAATTAAAACAAAAATAGTTTTGTTTAGGCAATGCCATAGTTCTAATCAAAGTGCAGATTAGAAACCTCGCCTCGCAGAAAGGAATTCGTGTGGCCTCATGAAGAGGAGGAGAGGGGCTCTCTGTGAAGCGGCACACGCGGCTCCATACATGTCGCAGGAAGATTTTCGCGAGGCAAGGTAATGACAAGTGGGCCGTAACACGTAGGCACGATAATTGGACGCAATGGCCACCGGCCGACGGCCATAAACGAACCGAGCGTGGGCCGAGCGACGCATCGTCTATAAGCACGACCATCCACCAGAACCCTTGCTGGATCAACCTACACTACAGCCGTGGTTCAGCTGCCACTGGGCAAAGCGCACAGAGGCTAGTAGATGTGCTCGATGCGATTGTCTCGCGTTGCCTTGACTTGATGTTTTCATTCACAGTGTTTTGCTGACGTCCGCTGTCTAGCTTTGTCTAATTGTTGTTTCGTATCTACTTTCGTTTTATTTCGACGTTACCAACTACCTAGTTGCTGGTGCAAGTAGAACTTAAGCTACCACCACTTCTGAGATAAATTTCCATTGTTGCGTCGCCATTAAAATAACAATTCTGATAAGCGGCACGTCTAAAAGAGCACGTTTAGTGTGCCGGGCTCACTGCCTTACACTGTAACAAACTGAAAATCAGGACATTTCGAAAATTATTCGCTGAATATAGGGCAATATACATTATAAGTATATTTTTTCTATTTTACGGCAAAAAAAATTAAGTAGAGATTAGTAAATTCTCACAAATGTTGCATCCAAATTCTCTTATATTGATTTTACTACATAAGACTTCGTCTTAGAAACCCAGTTGTTAATATTAGGCATCAAGATAGAATATATGTTCCTACTTACTTTCTGAAAACACACTTTATATTAAGATAGCATTCCTTAATTTCAAAATGTTACAAACTTAATAATTTAATAACACGACTTTTTTTAGTTCTTTTCTAATTAAAATTGTTTCATTTCTGAATACAATCAATGAATTTTCAAGGAAATTAATATGAATTCATTCATAATATTGAAAATTGTGACTAAGCCGCCTAAAAACTTAAATATGACACACTTTTGAAGACCTAGGCATTCGTAATCCGTCGACTTCCTGCACAATAAAAAATACGTAAGCTCTGTACGCATTGAAAACCAAAAACGGCATTTAATCTACTTCGGCGCGGTGTCTATTTTGGGTCGTTGTCCATCCATCGGGAGCCTGTGATACACAGCTATTCCGGGCGGGGCAGGTTTTCGGGGAATGTCAACAAACGCACGGGCACTCATTCAATGAACTCTATGCATGCGACGTCGGTGGCGGACCGGTCCGCTCGGGTATTCATAAAAATTATGCTCCCAGACACGCTCAATGTAGTGCCGTCGCATTGCGCCTTTATTCTTCTAAAGGTCTTTTATGGCGTACGGATCGGATCACGTACGTTTTCTTTACGAATTTCGAGACGTGATGAAACAACGGAAACGTTTCAACTGTCCCGTGATAGACTTTCTTTATCGTGCAACAATACACAACGAAAATCGATAGGCCATTATTAAATTTTACACAGCAGATATCTTTTATTTCCAAATCGATTCGCACGCAAACAGGTGTTTATTGCACAAGTTTACGAAAATTGATTATTCAGTAGGCGGCTTGTAACGTATGTATCTTACCTCACTACGAGATCATTTCGATAGTTGCACAACTAATGAATACTTATCTGATAACTCGCAACGTTAGGTGCCAGTGCCGACACCGAATGCGAAGTTATTTCACGTTATTGGTATCTAGTTCAAGATTATAATCATTAGCAACAAGAGTTGCTGTTATTATAACAAAATACTGACAAAAAAATCCTACTTGTTTTACAAAGCCTTACAATGAGTACGTGTTGCTTTAATGTGGTTATGAAATGAAAGATATAAATAAGGATTTAGTTTCATATAATTTTCTTTAACAAATGATCAATAGAAAATTGTATAATTAACAAGTAGCGTCTTAACAGATACTTCGAAATTATTAGTGTTGTAGGTAATATTTTACAAATACTTTGGAATGTTCATATAAAGTATCTCATATGAATCAATGTACATGGAACTCAACATTTCACTCCACCTTTGCCGCATTACATTAATGCAGTCACATTTTTTTATTTTTTATTTTTCTTATAGAATGTGGTGGCGGGCAAACGGCAAAATAAATAATTCGTCAAACATGAAATTGCCATTGCTTGTGTCTAGGGTAAAACTACCGCCTGTCCGCAACCCCCCTTCTTTGCCCTCTCACAGCCTGTCTTTGCTATTTTTTTGTGTGCCTCACAGTGTACACATCAATAGAGATTATAAGACTTATTAGCATGTACTAGTTTCAGATTTTAAGATAAATATTTAAACCATTTTTTTTTAATTTAAGATATTCATTTTTAGAGCCTGTGATTATTCTTATAACTTTACATGCAACTTTTTTAGAATTTATCTCTATTAATAGTATAGTAATTACTAGAATATATAACAATGTTACATACAGAGAGCTTTGGACAGATTGACATATCAACATTGCTGCACTACAGATAATCAATTTTATAATTTGAATACATAAATTATCTAGAACATAGAAACAATATTTATAATTAAAGAAACATTAATTTTGGCTACATTTTTAAGTTAATTAATAAAAAATTATATAGATCATTGAATAAACAATCATATATAATATGCAGCAAGGTCAAAAGACAGTGTTACAGGGTGACATACACTGTTGAGGCACAAACTTTTTACACACCATCCAATGTTGTTTCAAATTTTACAAAACAATACTAATGGAGATTCATAATGAGATTACAATTGAATATACATTACGCGAGGCCATGCTTAGCAGGGTGAAATGAAAATACAACCATTAACCGCTCAGTTAGGCGCCTTGGATGCACTGATCATCGAGATTAACTAAATAAAGCAGTCAATAAATAAACGATCATAAATATCTAATAAATACCTACACGGGCTATATTTACACAAAAAGCCTTCCTCATGACGGCACATACTCAGCCTTTAAACAAATATAATACAGCACTATCCCAGTGGGATAACAGGTATAAATTAAAAAATAAAGCTGCCGGCTTAAGACTTGTATTACAAAATAATACTGACACCAGTAAAATACTCTATCCGCGAGATGGAATGTGCGGGCACTTGGCCCAGAACAGCAATAGGAACCAAACTGCGCTACTCGCTGCCTCGCACAAGCATACAATAAATTCATCACAAATTCTATTTGTATAGAATGGAATATTAATAAATACAATTAACATTGATTCACAATTATCTATGTATATGTAGCTCAATGAGAGTCTCCGCTACCTTAACAAACAATAACATACAGTATGTGCCACAACTAGCGCTGGGCACACACCATCTCTCACACTAAACAGATCAATTCCTGTTTGCACTGTTTTGATTACCAAAATAGTCAGACGGGGAACTGATATCTTCAGTGTGAAAAGCAACTCAGCCTTTTGTATCATCTGATACAGTGCAAACAACAATATAACATATAACAGCTCTACTTGAAGCGAGTAGCATTTAGGTACATGGTCGTTGTTCGATCTTACACATCGGATACACACTCAATGTGAACAGAATAATACAGGTTACAATCCACAAAACGAACACTGGGGTAGGAGACTGAAATTTAAACTTTGCGAAGTGGAACCCACCACGGAACAGATCCGAGAGGTATGTACAAACAAAATTACTTCCGAATAAATTATAAACTTCGTAAAATAATTATCACATAAATTTCTCCTTATATCTTCCGTTCTCTCCACATAACTTAACACATAATCTATCTATAATATGTACACGACATACAATATAAACAAGGGACGCATTGTCCGGCGAATGTCCACAAAAAGGCTAATGGAGCACGGCGGCCTGGCTGGGCGCCTTGCACAGCGCAACGCGGCCGCTGGGGGCCGCAACGGCCACCAGCTGGACCTGGCCGCGCTCCTCCGAGAAGGGCGGCGTCTTGCCACGCCGGTGCAGGCGCACCCACGCGCCGAAGCAGACTAGAATGGCGAGGAACACGGCCACCGTCGCGCCACCGGCGATCGACGCCGTCTCCATCATGAGGTGCCGACTCGAAAACACGTACGAGTCGTCCAGGTCCTTGAACTCACAGCGCTGTCCCACGAACCCACTCCGACACTCGCAGTTGTAGATAGGGCTGTCCGAGATCACCACGGTGAAGCACGTGCCCCCATTGAGGCAGTAGTACTCCGAGTAGGCGGGCTCGCACTTGAACGTCGGGAAGGTAACGTTAATCCGCGACTGCGGCTGCGGCTGGGGATGCGGGCGCTGCGGGCGCGCTGGCCTGGCCGGCCGCTTGGAGATGGAGCTCGAGCACGCGCCCGCCAGCGCCCAGGCGGCTGACACCACCGCCCACCAAACTACCAACGATTGCATTTTCCGCACGATCCGGAGGGTCGGCGCTCGCGGTACGTGCACGATTTTGACATTGGACGGTGACTTATGAGAAATCCGAAAGGCGATGACATGACCGCATTCGAATTTCGAACTGGAACCCTTCGCTCGCATCCGCGTCGGCGGTCCGCCCAGACATGTTTCCTGTGTTAACTTTTTTTACGTCGACGATCACTCGCTCATGACGGAGGCGCGGTTTCTACGGGCGCCCGAGATATCGCATCGATCCCTCGATGGGCATGTCGAAAGTGAAACACTGAACACTGTTCGGAACTCTAATTGTGGTTCACGATTATTCACGGAGCACATACACACAATGTCCCGTTCGAAAAGATATACACAAAATGGTGCTAAGAGAATCGCAAGCACACTACGCTCGGTGAGTTGTCTATGCGCGACTGACGGAGGGCGTCCACTGCATCCGCCATCTGCCGACGAGAATGAAATGCGGGGAACTCGGTCTACGAGAGGGCGTGTGTGCGATAGCGCGCATGTGTGTGTGTGCACGGGGAAATTATACTCGTATGCGTCACCAGCGTACCTGTGTGAGTGAGTAAACCTTTTTTTTCTTTGTATGGGATTATGAACAAGGTATTTTATTTTCTCAGCGATTCCAAATGTCTTGGAATCATTATATGTGGATTTTCGAGTAAGAAGATCAGTTTATTAAGTTAGTATACGTATTTGTCAAAACAACTATGTGTCAACTTAGTAAAAACTAAGAAAACTTTTCACAAGATCATGTAAGTATAGTACTTAGGCATGTTGTTGTGATTACAAGTAACTCACTTAGTTACACGTCTACCTGTATAAATAGAAGGCGCTCTTCAGCACTCCACGTTATTGCTTCACATATCTATAGCTTACATACAAGATGGCATAGAGTATTCAGCTACCTTCTACTTATAAAGGTACAACTTAACTAATGATGCAACTGTTAAGCAATATGATATGTGTTATTGATAGCATAACAGAATCATTTATAAAAAGTTTCGAGCTTATCAGTATCAAAAAATTTGTTTGGAGATATTTTTTAATATGCATAACGAGTTATTTCTAGTTTTTCGTAATTATCTAGTGTACAAAAAAACTGTTGTTTTAAATTATACCTAAAGATAGTCTAATAGTGAATACCAATTATTTTTATTACCCGGGAGAGTTGGGTAAGATAAGTTTGCTCTTTAGGGATCTGTAGCTTAGTATCATTTGTAACTCGTTATTCTAATCATTAATCTAAGTATAATTTTAGACTTTAAAGCGACTATTAAAATAAATATGTTTCGCTTGAAAACTTACCACAATAGGGTAAATTGATATGATTGCAATCAAGGTATTTTGACTCGTTTGTTTCGGATGACATGATGTAAGCGACTTAGTAATATGACCTAAAAAAGTGGGCTTACAAAGAACTTTTAAGAAACTAAAAGTTTTCTAGGTGGGATGCTTTTGTGTGTGCAATTATGTACTTATTAGGAAAACTCAGTTTAGTCTATTCTAGTAATAAAGTATCTTATTTGGAATATCCAAGTGGAATGGAAATAACATGCTGGTTTCAAACTGACGAACTCTTCTACTCAAGCTATGTTATTTTACATTCTTTAAAAAAAAGTTTTAATTCCAAGTGCTTTAGTAGAAAATTATCAGTATGGATCTTCATAGCCATGTCTATGGTATTCAGTACAATTTAAGGAAGGTAGATACATAACTCCTTGATTTAAAACAATTATTTTAAAAAGTCCTATGAGAATGATAAAAAAATTACGAATACCACGAATACCAGTGGTAGAACGTATTCTTCTAAGTTATTAAAGTTCAATATAAATAAACGTTACTTCTTTAAAAGCCATTCGAAATATTTACTCTTACCTTCGTGTTTAATGTTTTATACATACTATACAGTCGCCGTTCCTGGTCACGGTCCATGGTCTCTGCTCCTCCGTTAGAATCGCAGCGTGATGTTTTGTTAGCTATTTCACTTCTCAATAAATACTGTATCCAGTGCAAAAATAATCATTAAAATATGAGTGATATTTCCAGAGAATAGCGCGTGTAAGTAATCGAACAAGACATCTCCTCAGCTTTATGAGCCATTCGCTGCACTCCATTACCTGGGTTTATTCTCATTCTGGGTTTATATTTCTATTGCTGCAGGTGAATGTTTCATAACCCTTTTTACTCATACACACATACGCTCACGCCTGTTCCTTCTAAGGGGTAGCCAGAGGTGAATAAAACACCCATGTTTTTCGAATAAGAATTTGGTCCTACTGATAGAAAAGCCTAATGTAGCAAGCGTATTGTTGTCAATCTGACACTTTGTGACTCTTGTATACAGTATCAGTACAAACCAGTATCTGATAGATAACAGTCCGATCCTTAAGTCGCATTTTACGACATTTACGGGAATGGGGTGGCTCTATTATAATCTACCGAGAACCACACGTCAGCCTATATTATTCCTTAATAAATATTCCATCTAATACAATACAATTTTTCGAATTCGACTAGTCTGTCTGGTCATTCCAGAGATTAGCCCGTAAAAATAATCAAACACTAAAACTCTTTAGTTATTTTATTACTATAGATTTATGTTATTAATATAACTTATAGTGTTGTTGGTATTGGTGTTAAAAGCTTTTTGTTTCCAATAAGTAAAATATTCCAACGTGATCTAATCGCAAGAAAAAGCTTTGTGTCATTCTTATTAGATTTTATATATTGTTATTCTTTATGATGTATACCTACATTATTGGGGTAAACATATGGACTAGTCGGAAAAAATAACAATTGCTTAAGATATTCCAATACTTATAGTCTAGTCCAACTATCCTTATACTTACCTGCGCATGTTTACAAAGCCCTTAAACTATTTTTAACTAGAACCTAATTTTAATTCAATATAATATTTTAAAATATAAATATAGAACAAGTTCTGTAATATACATACCCATGAGCGTTTAAGGGTTAACAGAGTAGGTACGTTAAAAATCTGATAACAAAACGTCGTGTGTCAAAAATTCATGTCAAAATACGTATTTACCATAAATTATGTACCAATACTAAACAGTTTATATACACTCGAATACAATTAGACAATCCCTAGATATTGCAAAACAAGACGTTTTTTTTCATAATTAGTAAACGGAATAGGGGTTCTGGAACGCATTAGCGTTCCAGGACCCCTATTCCGTTACTTGTAGTAACAAGTCCTAAAATTATTTTATCAATAATGTTGACGTTGAGGTATCTAATTCAACACAGAGATATGAATTTTCCTACCAATATTAATAAATAGATTTTTTATATACGTATATTTAAATATTCTAATGACATCACGCATAAATAATTAAATACACGTCAGGCATACCGAAATGGAGGTTAACTATAAAGGATAAAATGATCATGCTCCTAAGACGATTATTTTCTCTAGATGGGAATTTCAATTAAAATAAGTCTTTATTAATTTTCATATTAAAAATAACAGGACGACGCCCATCTACAGATTCTTGATAATATGATAAAAAAATATATTCTTACTTAATCTTCTTCAGACTAACGGTGTAATTTATATATCGCAGGATTATGTCTAAAAGGATGTGTTCAAGTTCTAGCTTCAAAACTATTTTAATTGTTGAACTGTTGTTAAAAAGTTGTCAGTGTCATCGAAAGTGTCAAGTGTCGCTAATTCAAAGATTGTTTGTTGCATTTTTGTTTTGGTTTGGTATCTTGTAAGCCATTATTTATATTTTAAGTTGTAAACTGTCCTTATAGAGAGTTTAATATAATCAGACAATGTCGGAATCTTCCAAGTCTAAATCATCAATAAATTTAAACCCGGCGCCCACTTTGCAATGCAAAGATTTACATGAATATCTCAAAAGTCGTTCGGCGCAGTTCTTGGAGACTTTGTACAACTATCCTACAATATGTTTAGCAGTGTATAGGTATGAACACCCTTATAATATATTATATACTTTTAAGTGTTAAATTTTTTTTCTTCCATACAATTTTTAATTTTTTTAAATTTGAGGTTAAGTATGAGGCTGTAGTTTTAAGTTGACATGTTTTCAGGGAGCTCCCTGAATTGGCGCGACACTTTGTCATAAGATTGTTGTTCGTGGAGCAGCCGGTGCCCCAGGCGGTTGTCACCTCATGGGTATCCCAAACATTTGCCAAGTATGTCTGTATATATATATATAACATCACATCTGATATTATAACATCAGATATTATATATATCTATCTATGTTTAGTCTTTTCCAAGTGTAACAGACACAATAAATAAACTTTATTGTACTTTTTCATTTGTTTGAGTAACCAGCAGTTAGTTGCAGGTTGTATTATTATTATTTATTATTGGTTGTATTATGTTTATAGAAAAGACATTAGAGAGATATGTGATAGCTAAAACTAAGCAACTAAGCAAGTTAAATCAATGTGTTCAAAATATGTTTTTTAAATATGGTTCAAAATTAAAATAAAATGGTTTATTTCAACTGAACCAATCATAGATTTGTTTGGAATTCTCAAGAGAGGAAGCCAGTCAGACTAAGTCAGTCTGAAGTCATGAAGCTTGTATTTTGTAGATAAAAATAAATTATTAAATAATTGTATCCATATTAAAGTTATTATTAAATAAGGTTGTTCAATACATGAACATAAAGTTATGAATGTTGGTAGTTTTATAGATTTTGGGCTGGTATCCCTTTTTTGTATTTTTTACTGTTGGGTTCGATGCTTGCAGCTGCAGCAGCTTGCAGCTCAATTAAATATTTAATTTTGATATAGAAATTGGCTATATTTCAATTACAACTTGCTTGCTTTATTTTACCAAAGGTATAATTTACTAATTTCTGTTCAGAGAACAAGCTAAGGCATGTGAGGCATTGTCTGAGCTCTCAGTATGGCAGAAAGCCCCCATCCCCGGTGGTATGCCCGGCTGGATACTTTCACAGTCCTTCAAGAAGAATTTGAAAGTCGCTCTACTCGGAGGGTAAATGTTTTATGACTATCTTTGAACTTATATTTTTGTGCAAAGACAACATCTTTAAAACATATTATCATAACACCTGTAGATAAACAAAATCAAATAAAATAATTTGTACAGCCACCTTTCATATAAATAGAAATTATACTTAATGTCATTTTATAGTCTTATTGGTCAATTACTTGCCTTAACTATTCCATTTTAATAGGCTGTTTAGTAATTATTAAACAGCCCACTGTAGTCCCATGCTGCAGCCATAGCATCTAGTCTATTCCATTCCCCTTTTGTATTGTTTTTTGCATAATAAAAAATAGTATTATATTTTTACTGTCATCATTCTTTTTCAATTAATACAATGTAGCACAAACCATATCCATATCAGTTAAAATAATATATATATAAATACTTTAATATTTAGTAAATTAAGTTCCTATACTAGTCTATTTTCGGGAAGCCCAGAAAGGTTAAGAGATTTTTAATAAATAGGTTGCTTAACTTTTGTTAAAAAGACCCACTTTGCCCCAAAATTGGTTATGCTGTTTATAGTCCAGTATATTTGGTAGTAGTCTCATTATATTATGGTAAATAACTTTTCGAGCCCTATAATGTCTACATTTATAGGGGTCGCCCGTGGAGCATGTCGTCATCCCTAGAACCTGATGGCAAGGCCCGGGACGTGGCATTCCTAGACGCGTACGCGCTGGAGCGCTGGGAGTGCGTCCTGCATTACATGGTGGGTAGCGCACAGACTGAGGGCATCAGTGCCGATGCTGTGCGGATACTGCTGCATGCTGGACTCATGACCAGGTTTGAACGACTATGTACATAGGTACATTTACTCAGAGTGACTGTCAGAGGCTTTTCAACCACACACTTCTTTACAGCTTTTTTGGAATAAAGTGTGTGGTTAACGTTACGTACGTTATGATGTAAATGGTACTAAATTGTGGTTGATGTGGAGTATGGCCGGGACCGTATTTGGGGACAGACCTGACCACTCTCAAACAGCTTTTAAATAGATATACATATAGTCACGCCTACTGTCTGTACACAATAATCTAGCCCCACTGTCTACTGGCTACATGAGGGGACTGTATGACTGTATGGACTGTCTGATAGATAACAGTCTGATCCTTTAGTCGCCTTTTTCGAGGCGTAGAGATGGAGTGGAACTGTGCTATTCTACCAAGAATCAATCTTTATTAATAATTTTATCCCATTATTGCAGAGATGCTGATGACGGATCTGCAGTGATCACACGCGCTGGTTTCCAGTTTCTTTTGTTAAGTACTGCTAAACAGGTAAATGAGTTACATACATCATATATGTGGGTTGAATCAAAAGCAAAATATAAATCAATGATTAGAATCTTCTTAATATTATATTATTATAAATTGGAATTGGATCAAATTTGGCACAACAATTGATTATGGTCTGGATTAGCACAATCAATTAACCATTTATTATATATACAATAGTCCACTGTGTGACATAGTCTGCCCCCAATGTCCGTCATAGCACCCAGTTTTCCACTTTCAGCATCCAGTCTATCCCAACTAGCATAACAGAATTAGCAACCATAGGTAAATTCTTTAGAAGAAAGTTGCTGCCATAAGCATCCAGCATCAACAAAATATATTGATTGCTTACTTATCATATGTTCAAATGAATTTCAAAACTACTATTAGTAGAATTAGAGAAATTAGTAATTAATTAATAGTTATAAGATTTAACGTTGGAGAGCCATGCTTCGGCATGTATGGGTCACAGCCTCACAGAAAACCGGCAGACAAAGAAATACTTGCATTGTACTGCACAGTGAGTGAGGATACCCAACCCCTCAACTTTTTTCCTCCTTCTCATCACCCTGAAAGGCTGCACTTACGACTCTTGATTTGCAGTTAGGTAGTCGTTACTAAGTAAATAAATATGTTTGGTTTCAAGGTGTGGCTGTTTCTCCAGCACTACCTGCATACTGCGGAAAAGAGGAGTCTGAGCGCAGCGGAGTGCCTCGCTTTCCTCTACCAGCTCAGCTTCAGCACACTTGGCAAGGTAGAGTAGAAAAATCTGTAGCATTCTACATTCACTGCTTTTACCCAATTGTGTAAGAGGGAGGGTTATGAGTGTCGTCGTATTTTATGGTCGTCGCGGATTTAGTAAAATTTCATTTTCTTTAATACTGCTTTGAAATTGAGAATCCTTTAAATTTATCTGTAAAGCTAATATTTCGTAAATGGTCTGAGTGAAAGAAAGAGAGGAGTTGACATGAATTAAACTATAGGTATTGGCATATCCATCCATTATTGAAAATAACAACAAAATTCGTAGTACGTTGTTTATAAATGTTTACCAACGCCAGGAAAAGTATTTTCCGAAGATTTTAAAATTAATTTGTCATTTAAGTTGTTTTAATAGCGAGAGTGACATAACGTATATTCACATGGGACATAGGGTACACACATATACACTCACGACCGTATCCCGAAATGGAAAGGCAGAGGTGTTGTTGACACCCACATTTTGAATAATGTCCCTTTTGCGTAATAGGGGGCAGGCCTATGCTAATAGCCGTCACCCGGACCCGGAATTAGATGAGAACATTTGGAGTATATTGACAAGAAAGAGAAGGAATTAGATATTACTTATACAGATGGATTGGAGAGTATAACCAGTAGCTCAAGCAAGTCAGGGTCACATATCTAGAAGTGCTTGTTATCTAATGAAGGGTATTTCGATTAAGTTATAATATTGTTTATGGTACACCATATCTAAGAATTTATTGTATTACATTTTAGGTGTACAAAATCTATTGATTAAAACCACTCAACTACACGACCATCTGCAGATTAGATGTCTAGAGTTTGACAAAGAAATAGAGCACAGAACAAATCCATACAAAAACCCAAATACAGGAAAATAGCAACAGCGTGGCCTCTGCCCTAAGCATATCAAATTAAAAAGAAAAGGTTTAAATGTCAAAAAACATATGGGACTCATTAAAGGAGCCAGATTGTTTACTAGAAGAATGACCGACTCCAAGTCTGTTAATTCTGGTGTCCCACAAGGCTGTGTGCTATCACCCACGCTGTTTCTTCTGCATATCAACGACATGCTGCAGATTAGCAGCATCTATTGCTTTGCAGACGATAGCACGAGTGATACCCTTTACACCGGCCGCGCTAACATTTCTCGGGTAAACGTCATCGAAATCCGATCCAAACTTGTGTCTGAAATCGAAACTTCTTTATCAAAAGTTTCAGATTGGGGTCGACTTAACCTAGTCCAATTTAACCCCACGAAGACACAGGTTTGCGCGTTCACCGCTAAAAAGATGCCATTGGTCGTATCACCTCAATTTGAGAGCACTTCCCTAACTGCATCAGCCAGTATCGGAATCCTTGGCGTCGATATATCAAGCGAAGTCCAGTTTCGCGGTCACTTAGAGAGTAAGGCCATATTAGCCTCGAAGAAGCTTGGTGTGCTAAACAGATCGAAACAGAATTTTACTCCGGCCCACCGCCTGCAACTTTATAAGGCGCAGGTTCGGCCGCACATGGAATACTGTTCTCATCTCTATGCAGGTGCACCCCAGTACCAACTTCTCCCTCTTGACCGCATTCAACGGAGAGCGACTCGCATCATCGACTGCCAAGATATTTCTGATCGACTTGACACCTTGGCGTTGTGTAGAGATGTAGCTTCACTCTGCATCCTCTATCGCTTGTATCATGGGGAGTGTTCAGAGGAATTGTTCGGACTTATACCGGCTGCTGGTTTCCGCCATCGTCCTACGCGACAAAATATCCATCCCCATCACCAGGACGACTGGCACTCTACCACTGTGCGCTTCTCCAGAAGCTTTTTGCCTCGCACAACTAGCTTATGGAACAAATTGTCACCTGCCGTATTTCCGAACCGATACGACCTTCAAACCTTCAAGAAAAGAGCGTACTGCTACTTAAAAGGCCGGCAACGCACTTGTGACTCTTGAGTTGCGGGTGTCCATGGGCGGCGGTAGTCTCTTACCATCGGGTGACCCGTCCGCTGGTTTACTTAACCGATCGCAAGATATAGAAAGATAAAAAAAAAACCATAATATTGTATTTGAACTCATATTATATGGATATTCATTGTTTTCTCATTTTCGTGCCAATCTGTTTTAAATATTTTTGTGATATTAAAATGGAGTGGGGGGATAAAGAGAACCGAATTGCTGTGGTAGCAGTACTCAAAGTAGATATGGAGACAAATGCAATTTTTGAAATTTCATCTGCTTGGTATTAGACAAACGTTTGTTTACCGGGTTATTGATAGGTACAATGTATGCCTTCTCCGTATGTAACAGAAAAAGATCTGGCCGCGTAGTGTTCGTACGAAGAAGGCGATCGAAGCAGTGAAGGAAGAAATTCGAAGAAATCTTGTCCGAAAGCAAAATATTTTATCTCGGGAAATGAGTATACCTAGAACCATGTCGGGTAGTTGGATTTTAAAAGATGACTTAAGACATGCAGTCTATAAGAGACGCACTGGTCATTATTTAACTGATAATTTTAAAGGTGTTAAAATGAAACTTCGTAAACGACACGCAAAAGGGAAGTCACAGTAAGTATTTATCTCTGACAAGATTTTTTTTACTATTGAGCAATATTTTAAGAAGCAAAATGTCTTTATGTTCAAAGCTCTATAGAAGCTTCCCAATTAGTCATCAGAGTACAACGTGGGCGTTATCTTTAATGGTGGTTTGGTGTTAACTATCAAGGATCATCATCAATCAACGAAAAAGTTTTCAAAACATCGGCACAAGTTTATCAAGATACCATTCTTGAAAAGGTGGTTAAGTCTCTTAAAAAAACCATGTTCCTTAACTAAGTATGGTTCTTTCAGCTAGACTTAGCAACGGGTCATAAAGCTCGATTCACCGAAGTGTGTGTTGCCATTGATATTTGACAAATTCAAATTCAAATGAAATTTCTTTTTCCTTCCCACTTTGATCCCGGGTCTTTTAAGCGGGGCGTGAAAAAGCATCTCACCAGCCCGCCATAGTGTGGGTCACCATGCTGCATTGACTAGACATGCAATGAGGATGGTGACCACCACTCTTTGACTCCACCTATTGCTTTCCATCAGGCAAAGTGGAGTCACTATGGTAGGCTAATATAAAAAAAAAAAAATCATAAAACTGCTCAACAATTATTTGAAATCGGTTGGTTTAAAATTAAAGATAAACACATAATGCGTCACCGCAACTATAGGTTACTTTGTGAAGTGTAAAATAAACATTAAAAAGATAGTTAACCTCCGTGTGTTGATCTATAATCGCCCCTTTCCAAATGGTCGAGCCTTATGAGAAGAAATCTGACAAACTCATGATATCCATGACATGCTCCTCTTATAAATCACCAGATCGATATTACAATATTTCGTGTACAATACAACACTATTTTAGAAGCCTAATAAAAAGAAGATAAGCAGTGATAAAGAATTAAAAAAGTAAAAAGAAAGCAACATCAAAAAGATTGAAAATGAGAAACCTACGAGAATATAACTTAGCACACATTGCATTGTATTGATTATTGCTGTCTATGAATCTTTAACAGTTCAATCTCTTTTATCATCCATTTAATCCACCACTACTCAGTGGCTGATTAAATGGAATTTTGTAGATCTGAATATCAGAGACATCACCCAACAGTAGAATAGCATTATAACATTATACTATGAAAATAAGAAAAGTAATCTAATCTGGCTGTTTCAGTGTCAGTCAGTTCACGAATTTTTCTAACTGTATGCCGCAGAGCCGAGTATATTCGACAATTTATCGATATGTGGGCCCTTTTGAATCAACAGTAATGCCTGAAAATGTTGTGTTATCCACTAGCTCTAGTTCATCTTCTTTAATAGTTACTGCACTTTAACCATACGGGTGTATAACCATACGGGTAGTGAATCGTATACATTTGGTTTTCTCTCCATTAAGTAGTAAGATGTTAACGTTAAACCAGTGAACCACATTCGAAACAGCGCGGTTTACGTCGTCAATGTTTGTAGTTATAAGTTTTAGTTTAAATTAAAGTGAAGTATAAATTGCTAACAACACCATCTCGTGGCGGTTCTTATCAAGATGAGTTAGATCGTTAATATAAGTTAAGAATCAAGAAGGTCCTAGCATATACCCTGTGGAATTCCCATTTTTACCACACAGCCCGGAGATAGCTTACCAAATTGACTTTCTGATACCTATTATATAAGAAATAGGAAGAACCACTCGTTTCTAATAACGTCGTGATATAATTTCCTGATCAGAGTTATTTGTGATAATCCTCCCAGGCATCAGAGATATGTTTTACAAGTTCCAAGGTACAAAGTTGAGTTACCTTTATTTTTGTGTGGAAACCCCCACGGGTCATCACCTTATCGGGGCTAATGAGTAAGGTGGTATGTCGGACTCGAACCGACTAAAACCACACGGTGTTCCGTCAACGGGTCTTATGGCAGGGGCCTCAGGTGTACCCTAGAAAGGAAGTCCCTGTGTACCCTGGCAGACATGGCTTGCAATATGGTGTGTGGTGGGTCCCCCCCCCCCTCCCTCATATTTAGTCAGGTGCGTGTGGAACACGTCGTGCCGCAGTCTCGGAGGTATCTATAAGCCTAATAACTTGTAACAGAGAGGGTTCACTTCAATGAAACTGTAGGTATTTAATACCAAGGGTGTTGGTGGTATACGCGGATATTTCCGAAAATGTATACATAAAAAAAAACATTTTTGAATATGACAAGAAAATTCATAGCATGTTGTAACGTATATATGTACTCACACGTATTAAAAATGTTTTACTGTGGACTGTATCTTTAGATAATAAATATTTATTTATTTTCCAGGACTACAGCACAGAAGGTATGAGCAACAATATGTTGGTGTTCCTTCAACACTTGAGAGAGTTCGGACTTGTCTACCAAAGAAAGGTGAGTTATTTTATAATATAATATTACACTAAACATATTCGACAACTATCAGATACTTAACTGACACTTAGGTCTTAAGCTAAGCCAGAGACAACGTTTTTGTCTCTATATGGTTGTGTTAGCTATCCTTGATCCTATTCAACGCTAAGATATTAGTAGTGATTCTTTCTCTAAAATGTGTAGCACCCAATAAGCACATTTTTTTATTTAAAACTTTTTACACTACAATATTGTACAATGTCAGTGGCATTTTCTACCAGTCTACCTTTGGGTTGTGTAGAGGTAAGTCACTAGGTGCACTAGAAATAATAAAACAGAAATAGAAAAAAAGAAGATTAACAGTGAGTAATTGTTTACATAATACATATAAATATATAATATAATATAAGTATAATATATACATATATATATATAAATAATATAAACATGATGTATGACACACATACAAACATACATTTTACCATACAACATACATATAATTAATCATTGTTGTGATGGTTCTGCAGACTTATGCACTATGGGAGCTCGTACTTTCGCCATTTAGTGTGTTATCTTAGTACAGCATGTTTTTATTTACTATTTCAATGCTCGCTGTATTTAATCGAGTGAGTTAGGTTACCGAGGCCTAATCCCCCTCTCTTTCTTCCCTTACCCATAATTCAAAGGTGAGCAGCGCACGTGCGACCCCTAAGTTGTAGATGTCCATGGGTGGCGACAGTCACACACGGTTGATCCGTTTGCTTGTTTGTCCCCATGTATAAAAAAAAACATACTTTCAATACATTTTACATTTTTGCTGTAGCAGCTATTGAAAGGCTTTCTCAATCAAAATTTAAAGCAGGTTTTCTTAAAAAAAATGTTTTTTTAAATCTCTATCAATTAGTCCTTATATGTCCTCAAAAAATTGTATAAAAATTGTATAATATAAATGCAGCTTGTCCCATGATGAATCGCTGATTTTGACTATTGATAATATACATCTGTAGCAGTTCTTCAATCTGCTGTTGAGAAAATCCATAAAAAACTTAATACTGAACTTTTGTAAAATTATTTTTTATTTTTTCTTCCACCTGCAGTTATTAGACGTGATATATATATTTTTTTTGTATATATATTTTTTATGCTATAGGGGGACAGACGAACAGATGGGTCACCTGATGGTAAGTGACAACCGCCGTCCATGGACACCTGCAACTCAAGAGTCGTAGGTGCGCTGCCCGCTTTTGAGGGTCATGAGGGATGGCGAGATGCGGGGAGGGGAAAGAAGAATGGGGGGTTGAGAGGTAGGAAAGAGATGAGGGGACTGGTAAGGGGAGAGGAGGAGTTGGGCCTCCGGAAACCTCACTCATTTCGGAGAAATACAACAAAATCGTTACTTCCGGTTTTCTGTGAGGCCGTGGTATCGCACTGGTCGAGCCGGCCCATTCGTACCTAACTATGGCTCTACCACTGTTAATATTTTCAGTGATTTCCATTTTATACGACACTATTCATATATATGTCGTCGAAAACTTAGTTTTTATTTACCATAAAATTGTGTGTCCAGCGTAAAGCCGGTCGTTTCTACCCGACGCGCCTGGCGCTGAACATCGCGTCCGTCACTGAGAGCTCCGCGCCGCAGCAGAGCGGCTACATCGTGGTGGAGACCAACTACCGCGTGTACGCCTACACGCAGACCAACCTGCAAGTCGCGCTGCTCGGACTCTTCACTGAGCTCATGTACAGGTCAGATATAGGTATTGGGTGTGTCATACTCAATGAAACACAACCGGTTTTCTGTTCTTTTAAAAATCTGATAGTATAAATCTGAGCCATATAGGGACTGTAACATGATCAAGAGGTATTACTATTGATTTAATGTTACCTCTATCCGCAAAAACCATAAACTTAAAATAATTGCCATAGGTCATTTATTTTTAATCTGTTATAGTGCCATCTAGTGACGCACGGATAAACTAAAACAATATATTAAACTTTATACTACACTACGTGAACACCTCTGACTTCTGCACTGGCGTGCAATTGGTATTTTATATATATGCATAATAATCGACTCGGGAGCCGTTTTTGATATGAGGTCATTATTTATTGTGCAGTTTTCTGCTTCTCTCGAAATACTTGACATTGGCGCATTGGATCTACACGCGAGAGAGTCCATAAACAATTAATAATAATAGTTTTCTTCTTATTTTCGTGAGATGGCCATCCTTGATTGTTTGATGATGATGAAGTCAGTTTAAAATACATTTATAATAATTAACACATACTACCTATCTACCCAACATGAGGGGGGGGGGGTATGCAAGTTCTTACACCTGGTGGTGGGCGTGCTGACGCGCGAGTCTATGCGACAAACTCTGTATAATGTACATATTTATGCAGGTTCCCCAACATGGTGGTGGGCGTGCTGACGCGCGAGTCTGTTCGTCAAGCGCTGCGCGGCGGCATCACGGCGCAGCAGATCATACACTACCTCGAACAACACTCACATCCACAGGTAATTAATAGAAGAAATAACAAGTTTATTGTGATATGTACACAGATAGAAGGCACAAGAGTAAATAAGAAAGATAATAGAATGAGAGGATAGCACTAGATACAGGTCATACTATTTTAGTATTTAGCCCTCGGTCTATATATTCCATGTTTTATCTAATAATTTATTTATTTATTTAACTTTATGCACATATTGTACAAAGCGGACTTAATGCCTTAGGCATTCTCTTCCAGTCAACCTTGGGGTGTTGCAAAAATAAAAGTGGTAGGTGCGAAGAATAAGGGAGAAAAAAGGAACTAGTGTAAAAGTAGTATAAATACAAGAAAAAAAAATGTTATACACATATACATATACATTATTACTTACGTAAAAAACAAAAGAGAAGAACAAAAACAAAAAAAAAAAATGATGCGACAATTAAACCAACTCATTGAGCAGGAGATCACGTACCCTTTGTTTAAACGTGAAGCGGTTTGTAGACATCCTGATTTCGAGTGGGAGCGCATTCCAAAGAAGAACAGATTGGACATAGAACGAAGAGTTCACGAAGTTGGAGTTATGAGGGGGACATAATAGGAGATTGTTGTGTGAGGAACGAAGGTTTCTGTCATGATTTGAGCACAGTAAACGAAGATAGGGTGCTAAATAAGATGGAGGAGATGGAGAGTTAAGAAAAGAGAAGAGAGAAGTCAGTGCGCGAAGATTACGTCGCTGGCGAATCGGAAGCCATTTTAATTCAGAACGTAAAGTAGACACGTGGTCATACTTGCGAAGATTAAAAATAAATCGAATGCAGTTATTAAGAAGTCGGTCAAGTTTATTGAGCAGATCTGCATTCAGGTCGAAATAACATACATCACCTTAGTCGATTATGGGAATGATAAGGGACTGCATTAGGATTGTCTTGGTTTTAGTTGGAAGGAAATTTTTAAGGCGATATAGACTTCGGAGAGTTCCAGTCACTTTCCGACTCACGTGAGCCACCTGGGCACGCCAATCAAGTGATGAGTCAATATGTAGGCCCAGATCTTTAACCACTGAGCTTAGGGGTATGATTGAGCTATTAAAGACTACAGGTGAGATGGAAGTCATATCAATCCTACCCATAAGTCGTTTGCTACCTACGATAGTTGCCTGACATTTAGTGGGATTCACGAATAATCCAAACCTCTCAGACCAGCTTTTTATTAAATCTAAGTCCTGGTTAACTTTGTCAATGGCTTGCGGTATATATTCAATGCTGGCCTGCGTGTACAGCTGCAAGTCATCGGCGTAAAGGTGATACGCACACTGAAGGTCCTGAGTTATATAATAATACTACAACAATGTTTGTCTTAATGCATGTATTATGATTTACGAATTAAGAGAGACTTAATCTCTCTCGCAGAGGTGCAAGATTCGTATTGGACTCCACAAATTTGATCACATTTCTGATTATCGAAAATAGCTCAAGTAGTCTGTATTCGTTTGCATTAACTCGTTTTTTTAAGCTTGAAAAACATACATTTTAAAGGAAAATACTATTTGTGGTGTGGGTACACGTTTCTTGACTATATACATTTTCTTGCCATTTTCATAAATTCGATTTTTTATTATGTACACATTTTTGGAAAATGTTAAGGATCAATTTTCAATTTGAAAGTAAGACTTCTGTATTAAAATCACGATTTTTTTTTTCTGAAACATACTCTATAGTATTCTTATCAATTCCCTCACTCCAAATTACCTAAATGGTTTTATTTCTTACATGACAATAATTCTAGATCCTTGAGATCGTCTGAAAAGCTTATATTTAAATTGCTAGACATCCTATCTAATTTTTGGACACCTCTGTTCCAGTCCCGTCGCTTCAGTTGAGCCCAGTCACTAAGTGATTTTAAATAATTAGTAAAGTATCATTGTCTGCAAGATGTCATCTGATTTGACATTTTTAAATCTATATGTGTCTATGGGGTCGTTACTCCGACGATAATAAACCAGTTCCGGAGCTGTGCATCTTAGCAAAATAATATTTAACTTGTTCTTGTAACATTTCAGATGTTAAAATCAGAGACGGGCGGCATCAGATCCACATCGATGTTGCCCCCTACAGTGGTGGATCAGATCAAGTTGTGGGAGACCGAACGGAACAGATTCACTTACACTGAGGGGGTCGTCTACAACCAGTTCTTGTCGCAGGTACATCTTCATTCATATGCATCTATAACTTTGCCCTATAGTTAAAAATAATAATAATAACTTGGCACATCCCAAACTAAGCAGACACACGGCCGTCAGATCCCAAACTAAGCAGAGCTTGTACTACGGTAACCAGACAGCTAATAAACATTCTTATATACTTCTAAACACATATATATTGTAGATAAATTACACCCAGATAGAACAAATGATCATGCTCATCCTTATCACACAAATATTTGTCCTGGGTGGGAATCGAACCCACGAGCTCCGACTTAGCAGTCAGGGTCACTAACCATTACATTAATGGGGCAAAATTATTTACACTTTATAATATCTTTTTTCTTCCCTTTTTTTTAAAAGACAACGCCCGCACTAGGATTAATTCCTTTACAAACATTCAAACAACGGACACAAGGAACACCCAGACTCACAACAACAATTTGAGGATTACACAAAGTGTTGTGCTGGAGCGTGGTAGCGAGGTGACTACTTAACCCGATATGCCATCCGTGCAGCTTTAACTATCAGATCTACGTTGGTCACACTGAAAGCTTTTAGAACAGCCAATAAGAAAGCGTAGCTGGCATCCTTTATTACAAAAAAGAACTAAGATAGGTTCACGTATGCCACCCCTCTGTCACAAGTTAGAGCTACAGAACTAAGCTTTACATTTTATTATTAATACCCTATGCAAAAAGAGGGGTGTTATAAGTTTGAAGCGTCTATCTGTGTGCATCGTAAGTCCTAATTGAATGGATACACTTTGATGCATTTGATGGATCATCAGCTCTTTTGTAATCGTATAGGTATGATCCTCTAACGAGTATTGTATTCACTGTCAGGTGGACTTTGTGGTACTCCGCGACTACGCCAAGCAGCAGGGCGTGCTGACGTGGCAGAACGAGCGCTCCCGCACCATGGTCGTCACTAGGCACGGACACGACGACGTCAAGAAGTTCTGGAAACGATACTCCAAGAGCTCCTAGTGAAGGGGGGATGTTTTACACTTTATTAAAGAGTTTTGCGTATTCTAAGCTCTCCGAGCGGGGTGGGGGGAGTTTTTGAGCATTTATTAAGAAGAAAGGAGTGGATTATTTAGAAGGGCTCGATATTGTAACTTCTTCAAGTTTGGGTGGTTAGTTATTAACCATTTAATTTGTAGGAATAAGAAGAATAGGAGACTATTTAGAAGTTCTGTATAATCTAAAGAGCTCCTACTTCAAGCCTACAAGAGCATTCGAAGAATTTGCCGATCACAGTCCTAATGTACTGTGGATTTACTGTGATATGCTTTAAGTGTTAAGAGTATAGTCAGATGGAGTAGCACTGAAAGGCATTTAGTACATATTTCAACAAATCTTCGATTTTGTTTTGTTCATTTATTTAGTTACATTTAAGAATAAATAATACATTGTCATCACATATTACTAAAGAAATTAGTAAAAGAGTGTCCTTGAAAAGAACAGGCTGAAGACTTTAGCCTGGTCTTCTCCATAGGATCTACGTATTGGAACATGTAACTAGCTTTGTCTGACTGGCTCATACTCATACTGTAATTGGTTTAATTGAAATAAATTTTGAACTTGAATTTATACACTTGGACTAACTAAGCCCAGTCGCTAACATAATCTTATTATATATCATATTCTTGTGTTTTTAATATGTATTATCTGGCTTTAACTGACTCTAGCCATAACGTATGCTTCTGAGACCGAATTTGTAATGTTGAATAACAAATGTGTTAAGAAATCAGCGCCAATGTGTAAATAAATATAATAATACTTACGTTTCTGACCGTTCACCCTTTCTTTAAATTTTCAAATTGAACTCCCCTTCAGCCCGTATGGCGGTACTGGGTTAGCCCATATTAAATTATAGTCGTTAAAATGCTCTGCCTACTCTTTCAGGGATAAAGGCGTCAATTTGTAAATAAATTAAATCACAAAATTATGGAACAAAATTGTTTTTATAAACAATGTTTTGTTTTTAAACAAAGACATAGAACTTGCGATCTAGTGGTTGCGGGTTCGAACCCATCCTAACACTAGCATTTAGGTTAACTGGGGGGTTAACAAGAATACAGTAATGTGTGACCCACCCTTTAAAAAAAATAAAAAAAAATGTCCATGAATTAATACTTAAATTACTTAATACTAATATTGATTCGTAGATTGAATAGAAGATTAATCCGCTTACAACCGCTCCTTATCTATTGATTTTTATACAGAATTTTGTAATGCCCAAACTATAAGCTACTTGGGTACTGACACTTAGGTACTGATTCATCGGCAAATCGATCCATTCCAAAAATCTTTTAGGTAACTCCATTCTGTTCTGGCTTGTCACTTGTGGAATGCATTGCTGTTCCCAAGATATCATAAGTTATTATAAGTTTTATATTTATGATAATATTTCTGTCCCTATGCAAATACAACTTTTACAATAAAAAATGCAATAAATTATGTTTAAGAAGTCGTGATGACCTTCCAAGTGAGTTTTAGATAAGAAATGCTGCAGCAGTTAAATATTTTATAGAAATCTTACCTCAGATTTAATATTATTGAACATAGTTACATAGAAGTCTGTACTTATTGTGTAGGACTAGCTGCTCATCTCTTTATTAGGAATTCTTAAACATAAATATGCTGAAAAAAATATGTTTGACTTACTAGACTTTACAGTCTTAAAGCAATAGAAAAATATTGTGGCCGTATGATATTATTTTCATTTATTAGTCATTTTTCACATTTTTCGTCCCGTGTGTAGACCTTTGGTTCAGCAGTCAGGGTCACTAGCCGCTACACCCACAGGCCCCTCAAGTTTTATATGTACTTAGGGACAGAAGGTTGTATTGATTTGACTAATGACAGATGTAGTTTCACGATACCTACGGTCTACTTATTTTAAATAATACGCTTACTTCGAATATCTTCAAAAAGAAGTAATGTGTTTTTTTTTCGTTATGTTTATTATTTTCAAAATTTAACTACACTGTAGTGTCTTTAATAAGACTTAGATTTATTTAAACAATTATAACAAAAAATATGTCGACGCTCAAGGCATACCCAAATAATCGCTAACATCCACTTGCATTCATTATGTACAATAAGTGTGGGGTCAGTCGAGGGGTCACTCGGCGGGCGGAGCGGGAGGCTTGACGGGGGCCAGCGCGGCGTACAGCTTGCTGATGGCGGAGTGCACCACGCGCTCTAACGACTCGTCTTCCGGACATTTTACTTCCTGCCGATATTACAACATCATATTATTTAGGTAAATAGGTAGTGTATACACGAATATTATTTAATATTTCTAAAGGTCGCTGGACCTGTCCTTAGTTTAGAGGCACTAAGATACACGTATTTATATATTTTTTTTTTTTTACGTAAAAACTAAAATATATATGAACATAAATACACTTCATATACCTATATTCCATTGGAAACCCAAAGTATATGGTATATGGTAATGTGGTATGTATAAACCGACTAAAACCACACACAAATGGGTATAACCTAAGAAGACAGTGACTGCTCGGAAAGTGATTATCGAGGTGACGATATTGGGAAGTCAGTGCGCTTAGATATTGTGATAACTAGTCCAAACTATAGAATTTAGTTAGCCCTCAGGGTTGCAGAGGTCAGACGCCAGTTACTCCAACCCATATAGACATGGGAATAATAAGGCTAGGAAGCAGACGGCGGTGCTTCTGGGGGAAATACTTAATGAGAAACATATGGATGGATGGATGGACATACTAATGAAGTTGCAAAATTGCTAAACTATAGCGATAATTAAGTCATCGGAAATATTAACCCAAATATAAAATAATAATTAATATAATTTGTTACCATATTAAGGAGGTCAATGTCAGCACGTTTGTCATCTACGGTAACGTGTAACTTGTCGCCTTTGAAGATCTTTGGTACGGAGTCCTCGCCGAACATCTCTTGTAACATCTCGATCGCGCACTCCTGGAAATAAATTATTAATTATACATCGGGATTAATACATTCAAATTGCATTCGTTTAGACTGTTTTATGGGTTTCGTATTTGGTATTTTTTCGATCACTGCACACACTGCACTCAGCACAGCCACTTATCCCTTTTCCATCCTCATCACCTGGACGATTGGCGGAGTCACCACTGTGCGCTTCTTAAGGAGCTTTTTGCCTCGCACAACCAGCTTATGAAACAAATTGTCGCCTGCCGTATTTCCGAACCGATACGACCTTCAAACCTTCAAGAAAAGAGCGTATTCCCACCTAAAAGGCCGGCAATGCACTTGTGACTCTTGAGTTGCGGGTGTCCATGGGCGGTGGTAGTCACTTACCACCAGGGGACCCGTCTGCTCGTTTGACCCCTATCGCAAAAAAAAAATACCTTAAAGTGCATCCTGTCGAGCTTTGGCGCGAGCGGCAGGTGGCGCGGGGCGGGGAGTTGCGAGGCGCTGAGGATAGCGGCCACCAACGCGTCCGCGTACATGTCCGACACTGGCTGAGCTGACCACTGCACACAACACATCGATATAAAGTAACACATCCGTTAATATGGTGTAGATGCATGCCAGTTAGATGTAGTGGCACATACTTCCAGCGTGATGGTATTGTTCTCGACGGTGAGGTCGACGCAGTTGTAGACCCGCCAGCGCGTCTCGCTGAGGAAGTGTATAGCGCCGGCGAGCTGCATCACGACGTGCCTCAGAAGCCCCACAGACCCCGCATAATGAATCGATTGACGTTGTGTCACTTCCGACGAAGTCAGCTCCGTGTACTCTGCACAAACACTCATTTAGTAGCTCCGTGGTTTTTACAGTACTAATCATAAAACAACGGGCTTTTATTACCTTCCGACAAAAAAGGAGGAAAATTGTATATTAATTCACTTATAGGGTCGAAAACTTTCATTGCGCGATACAGGATTGATCAGTACCATGTAGTACAGCTTGACTTTGCTAGGTGACGCTAATGTGTTTTGTTATACATAAATGTGGATATTGTCCTTCAGTTCTCCACTGTATGTGCTTTATTTGACTTGAGCTAGTTTAACATGTTAAGATAACCCATGACAAAACTATTTTTATAAATTACAGCCTACCCAGTTGGTGGAACGATAATCAATAATCAACACAATATAATGCTTATGTACTACTCTCCGCAGATATTTATGTCGAGTTCTACAAATGATGTATATTATAGAACGCCATCTTTTGTAAGATTATGGTACCATATATATCTGATAGATCAATATAGGTGGCGTTACATGTTACATGAATGCCATTGTCCCCGCTTACATACGACAACTATGCAATTGCTCTTAATATTTTACAACAGAAAAACATACGATTTCATAATACTATTTTGCCGTGCCGTGCTATGGTAACCAGATTGCTGATAAAATACTTATACATTATTAAATACATATATAAATTTCACCTAGACACAACATATGATCGTGCTCATTACACAATTTGTTATTGTATTACATGTCAGTGGCCAAGATGCATACGATACGCCTAATTGTTATTTTATATTGTATAGTGTTGTTTAATTGTTGACGGGTTCCGCAACCGATATATAGTAAAGTAATTAATTTAAAATATAATAAAAACAGGCATTGTCACCAAGTGCAATGTACTCTACTCCTTTAAACAAAATCAAATGGACACAAACACTACACGGATGGGGTAGCGGTGTAAGTGGTCACCTCGCCACTTCACTCGATCCCCGTACGGAACAACACTTTGGGTAATCCTCAAATTGTTGTTCTGAGTCTGGGTGTTGTTTGTGTACGTTGTTTGAATGTTTGTAAAGTCCCCCGCGACACAGGAATTGATCCTAGTGCGGAAAATAAATAAAAAAACAGATTTTACTAGCAGATAACCATTAGTTAATTTTATTTGCCTGCATAGCCACTAACCACATTTTCATTCATCATCATTTTCAATTAAAAGTAAAAAACAAAAAATTCCAACATTTTTTAAAACAGTAAGCGAGATACACAAAAACAGGGATCACAATAGAAATTTGAATGGACAGTTGGAACGGAATGATATAGAAGCATGTTGATATTTTTATTGCTTTTCGATGTAGTCTCATTTCCTATTTAAGCACCTTCGCATGCGATTAAACCATTGACTGAAGCGGTGAACCAGAGGGGGTTTTTAGGTATCTTTTCGAACGCAGCTACGGCATCTTCAGGGTTCATCCAACTAATTCCTGTAAGTTTACATTTTATTTCTAGAAAAAAATAAAAGTTTGTGACTTTTATTTATTTGGTGGGTGTAAGGTCGGGACTGTAATTAAGATTACTCACTAACTCCACACCTTCGGATGACAAATTCGATAGTCCATCTGGCGGAGTGAGCTGGAGCGTTGTCGTGGTGGAGGAGGATCCTGTGTCTTGGGCGCTGCTGTCAAACATTTTCCAGGACAACTGGTAAACAATGATTGTCATGCCAATCTTCATTAACAGTTCTTTTATCTTCTAGAAGTACTGTTACGAAATGACCCGTCCGTCAAAACAATGAGGCAATCATCTTTTTGCTCCTCTTCCTCTTCTTTACTTTTACAGGAAAATCTTCAAATGGAAACATCTATTGCGCATATTGTCTTTTGGTTTCGTAATAATATATCCAGCTTTCATCACCTGTGACTAGGTCATACCTTTCAATGGTGGTGGTGCTTCTTACAAAAGAGGCTGCTAAGGTCTGCAGGGTTCCTGGAAGCATCCCTCCTAGGGTATACCCAGGTCCCTTGCAATAGACCCACTTGTGACGGAACACCGTGTGGTTTTGGTTTCCACACGAAAAAAAAAAAGGTCATATACAGCATGCGAGTCATCTCAGTCATACTTTTGATGCAAGCATTGAGCGGCACTAATCCAACTGACGGCGTTTTTGATCTACCGTCAAATCATGAGGTATCCATCTAGTAGAAAATTTTCTGACGCCTAAATGTTCATGACTTTTTGAGCTTAATTGATAATAGTGCCTAAAGTGGCTCAAAACTGTTGATATATAACCCTTTAGCTTTAACCCTAAGCTTCTAGTTGCACAGCTTTCGCGTTATTTTCAGTAGTATCCGTAGAAGAACGTCCTTCTCGATAATCATCAGTGAATTTGCTTCGACCACGTTTAAACTCATTAAACCAGTTGTAAATAATGGCACGAGATGGGGCTTCGTAATGAAATGCCAATCGAATTATTTAATGAAATGCCAATCGAAGTATTTTTGATATAGAGGGACAGACGAACAGACAGGTCACCTGATGGTAAGTGACAACCACCGTTCATGGACACCTGCAACTCAAGTGAGTCGTAAGTGCGCTGGCTGCCATTGAGGGTAATGAGGGATGAGGGTAATGAGGGATCAGGGAATACGGGGAGGGGAAAGACGAGACGAGGAGTTGGGCCTCCGAAAACCGCACTAATTTCGGAAGAATACAACAAGCGTTGCTTCACAACCGGTATTCTGTAAGGCCGTGGTATCGCACCGGTCACGTGCTCTACCGCATGGCTCTGTCATGATAATTTTCTGTGAGTCTATCGTAACACTGTTGATGAATAAGACAGCAACGAAAGTCATAATAAATCATTGAGAGAAAATTTCTGTAATAAATGCATTTCGATGCACGACAGGCACTTTTTAAAATGCCGCCAATTTGTAAAAACAAATGCCATATAAATTCATTAAACATCTGAAGATTCCCAAAGAGTTGCTAATGCGAAGTTTAAATAAATGTTTTATAGGCTGCTTTCCTTACTGGTTGTATTCTAAAAACTTTTTGGGTGAACCACGCACAATAAAGCTGATAAAATATTAAAAACTTTCGTGAGTTACATTAATGTTTTACTCACATGTGTATTTAGGGGATGTCTGACTATTTCGGTCTCGACAGGAGACCTTTCTCAAGGAGTAAGTCGTCCAGCCGCAACGGTACCAGACATCACAGTGAGTCAGCGACTTTGGCATCTGTTTTTATGTCTTTCGGACCTAGCGGAAAAATACGGTTTCGTTGCTGTTTCGTTATGTGTTGTGGTGCTGTTATAACCAGGCGCTGTACTGCATGAACAGCTGACCGAGTCGGTTTTTGTAAACCGGAGCTGTTTCATTTGGAGCAGGATTCAGTGCCGGTCGCCAGGCGGCAGGCAGTGACCATCCACTGTATCACCAAAACAAGCCGGGCATCTCCGAAATACACACGTGATTAAAACCTTATATTGAAATAAAGCTAATAAAAGTAAATTAAAATACTTACTGTTGAGATCGGATGGTGCCAGTATATGATAATTAAAATTCCTTTTGACTAGAATACCCTGTAGCTGTTTGCCTGGCTCCGGTTTCTCTACGGCTAACGAGCCCATTACCTGCAAACAATATAGCATTAACACAACTTGGCAGAGAGACCAGAGTGGATAGGGCCACCCTTTTCTTGTGTCGTAAAAGAGAAAACGAATGGATCGTACTGTTTTTATCAGACATTATGTATACAGCAATATAGGGCCCGGACGTCGGCAATAGGGTTACCCCCTAATAAATAAGTGGGGCTTAATTATGGTTGGCAAAATGTGGGAGTTTTAATTGCCTCTGAATGCCACTTCAGATACTCAATTACGCTATAACTCTAAACAGATCTAAATGAAATTTCGCACAGAGATAGATTATAGACTCGAAGAGCTCATAAGCTACTTTTTATCCAGGACAAATGACAAGTTTCAAATTTATATTTACAAACACGTAAACGTACCTATATCGTTATTATTTTAGTATTTGTAATGGCAAAATGATAAAAAATAGGTATGTACCACATTTTTTCTCTAATAAAAACTTAATAAAAAAAGTCTAAAAAATGTCTTCTTTTTAATTTTTAGGGTATTCATTTCATTGGATATCGTCATACTGACTTAATTACCTATGTCGTTAACAGAAAGAATGCATAGATCTCGTTTAAAACCACAAAAAAGAAAGTTATGCAGAATTCCAGCTTTTTTCTTATATACATATATATATAAATATAGGGCTTGACAACTGGTTTTCTGTGAGGCCGTGGTATCGCACCGGCCTGAAGTTAAATGTCTGAGGTAAATACCCCCCCAAACCCTTTGTACCTTGGCAGTCTTGTCCCCTCGGAAGGTGAGCGCGAGCAGCTGCGTGTTCCGCGGCGTGTGTATCTGCAGGCGACCGCGATGCTCGCGCTGCAGCGCCGCCTTCAGCCGCGACATCTCGTTCTGCTCGCCGTGCACCAGCACCTGGACAACACTGCCGTATACAGGTGCTACCTAGCATGCCACTTACACACACTTATCTATACAGGCTGATATCTACACATGGAGTCATAGGCAGTGGATACACCTTCACTCCAAACCCACAACACACACAAACATACCCACCCTCATCCTATTTTGTTAATGTTTCAATTATCACTGCTACCATTTCTTTCCTGTTTCTTTTAGTTATTATACTTTTCTTTGATATCAATATAGCAACTTTTTAAATAAGGTATTTTGAAATGTCAAATCGTGAGCCGACCGGAGACCTGATGTCCTATTACGCAGGTTTTCATACCTACCTGAGGCACCAGCGATCCACTATATTGAATTGATCTAAATTGTTATGTTTTGACAGGCTGTTGGTCTAGTGGTTAGTGACCCTGACTGCTAAGACAGAGGTCGTGGGTTCGATTCGCACCCCGGGCAAATATTTGTGTGATGAGCACGTTCATTTGTTCTGTGTCTGGGTGTAATTTATCTAATATATGTATGTATTTAGAAATATATAAGTATGTTTATCGGTTGTTTGGTTACCTACCCTAACTAATCAGAGGTTGTACTATACAAGCTCTGATTAGTTAGGGATCAGACGGCCGTGTGTGAGAT
Organism: Tyria jacobaeae; assembly: GCA_947561695.1. Taxonomy (NCBI): domain Eukaryota; kingdom Metazoa; phylum Arthropoda; class Insecta; order Lepidoptera; family Erebidae; genus Tyria; species Tyria jacobaeae. The sequence goes on along the minus strand of OX387224.1, from coordinate 18,714,749 downwards.
GTGTCAAGTTATTATTATTTTTTATTATTTCGGTTTTGATGAGAAAATAAACGATATTATTATTATTTCTAGATACGGAAATATATAAAGAATGTTATTTAGATACTGAAGTTACGTAATGGATGGTATCCAGATAAGGAAATTATAAAAGTTACATGTTTCCTTCCCACTTTGATCCCGGGTCTTTTTAGCGGGGCGTGAAAAACCATCTCACCAGGCCACCATAGTGTGGGTCACCATGCTGCATTGACTAGACATGCAATGAGGATGGTGACCACCACTCTTTGACTCCACTTATTGCTTTCCATCAGGCAAAGTGGAGTCACTATGGTAGGCTAATATAAAAAAAAAAAAAAAAAATGTATACAGGCTTTTTTTTTGTTGACGGGGTGAAAGATCCTTATGGATTTCCTTCGCCCATGGGGGTAGGCGAAGGGGTCTGTCGGACTCTTACCGACTAAAAACCACCCCGGTGTTCCTCAACTTGCCCATGGTCGGGGGAGCGAGAATCGCAATTGCATTCTTCCGCTACATATGTATACAGGCTGGGTTAACTTCTAAAAATTGTTTAAGTACAAGTAAATACTCAGAATTGAAATAAACATTGTTACAAGTAAAAAAAAAAAAAGTTTATATAAAACATATTACTGTAACGTGTGTAAGTTTATACATTAATTTAATAACATTAATATATGAAGTTCATTCAAAATGATCAGAAACGTTCGTTTTAAACCACGTTTCGGATGATCGTGGTTTATGACGCGGTGGTATGGTGCTGTTAAGAGGCTTAAACACCTTCTCAAGAATCGTATCTTGATACACTTGTTCCGATGTTTTCACAAAAATATGTCTTAGTTACTCCTTGATAGCTAACACCCAACCAAACCATCACTGAAGTCGGATAAACCCTACGTTGTACTGTGCTGACTAATTGGGAAGCTTCTATAGAGCATTGAGCATAATGTCGGTCATTCTCCTAGTTAAAATATTGCTCAATAGTAAAAATGTTCTCATGGGCAATTTTTCTGTGACCTCCCTTTGCGTACCGTTTACGAAGTTGTTTTGATTTTACCACCTATTGTTTTTAAATTATCAGTTAAATAATGACCAGTGCGTCTCTTATAGGCTGCAAGTCCTAAGTCATCTTTTAAAGTACGCAACATGGTTCTAGGTGCTATATTCATTGTTCATGATAAATTTGCTTTCGGACAAGATATTTTCAAGTTCTAACCTTCACTGCTTTGATCGCCTGTTTCGTTTAATACTACGTGGATGGCCAAATCTTCATCTGTCACAAAATAGCTCGGTACACAAACATTCGACCAACTGACCGAGATCGAATGAGAGTTACAAAAATTGCTTTTGGTACCATACCTACTTTGTGTAATGGTATCACAGCCATTCGGTTCTCTTTATCGCCCCCCTCCCCACTTTAATATCAGAAAACTATTAATACATCGATTGGCGCGAAAATGAGAAAACAATGAATATTCATATAGCAATGACAGATGCAAATTTAAAAAAAAATGACTGCAAGGATGGCATAGCGGTTGAAGTGGTCACCTCGCCACTGCGCTGCCGCGCCGAATGTTTTGGGTTCGAGCCCCGCACGGGATAAAACTTGGTGTAATCCTCAACTTTATCTGGATGATCTTTATTTTCGTTGTTTGACTGTTTGTAAAGTCAATCGCGACACAGGAATTGTTCCTAATGCGGAGTTGTATTTAAAAAATATATTTAATATATATTTTTTTAATAGTAACAGTATTTATGGCCAGACTAAGTAATATAAATAACTTTTTACTACATTTATACGATATATCGTGAACAGCTCTGAAAAAAATTGTAACTTGGAATCTTACCACATGAGGGGGTTTCAATATATTGATAAACTCTGAGGTCTGCTGATAGTCGGTATGAGCCGAGAATGAGATGTAGTCCACCGACATCTTGAGAGGCAGCTTCTGCCCCGACATCGATGTTATCTCCTCTGGCTCCGACAGGATCGTCTTCGCCAACGTGCCTTCTACACAGTAACCTGGTGACAAACACAACCAAATATAATCTATCAGCTATGGTATAATCTAGATTTAAACAGATCTCAAACTGGAAGATGTCCTAAAGCTAACTGATTTTATTTTAATGTCTTTACTACTTGACATGTACTAGTTTTGAAATAAGTGTATATGCATATTATTTTAATTCTGCTGACACCGAAACTAATACATATGTTGAGTAATACTTTAATAGACTCAGTATGCAGATCAGAGACTGTCTGTCATTCGACCAAAAGGTAATGCAGAGGCGAAGTACTTTAACGCAAGCTCTCATCCAACCTCAAACTCAAATGTACAAACTCTTCGCTATTTGAGAAACAATTTCAATATTTTTTTTTTTTTAAAGACAACTCCCGCATTAGGATTAACTCCTGTGTCGCGGGGACTTCACAAACATTCAAAAAACGGACACAAAGAACACCCAGACTCAGAACAACAATTTGAGGAATACACAAAGTGTTGTCCCGTGCGGGGATCGAACCCACAACACTCGGCGCGGCAGCGTAGTGGCGAGATGACCACTTAAACCGCTACGCCAGCAGTGCAGTCTAAACATAATCATTATTTTTTTAATTGAAAGAGTTATATTCAAGATTGGTCCCATCTAAATTCAGAAAGAGTAATCCACCTATTAATAGCAAATTAAGGGATGAAGAATAAAACTTATTATAGGATTCATTTGATACTTAAAAAGTTAATTATTGACAGTAAAAATTTACGTACAATTGATATTCGGGGTAAAAACATTTTGAATAATAAAAATAACACAATACCGCAAAAAACAAACATACTACCCAGAGCTGAAGTATTCATTCAAAATTTTTTAAAATATCAGTCGTTTATACGTAGACAGTTGCGAACTAGGGGAAGGGGAACTAGTATAAATTTTTTTGAAGCGCACTACAAAGACCAAAAATACAAATGGTATGCGCTGGCCCACAATTTGATCTACTATTTTTTTTATGTTATGGGAACAAACGAGCAGAGCACCTGAAGGAACCGCACTCATTTGGTAAAACACAAAACCAGAAAATAGCTTCACAACCTGTTTTCTATGAGGCCGTGATATTATTACATACGTATTTCACACCAATGTATGTAATGTAATGTATCTATATATGTATGTATATATCTATCTATGTGTTAGGTTTATTCTAACACTACCAGAACAGTACTTAACCAACCCCTTATCTATAATAAAGTAGTAAACAAAAAAGTACGTTACCAGCAATAATGACTCCGTTCTTAGGATCGGTACACCAGGACTCGAAGAGCTCCCGGGACAGGCCCGACTGCATCATACCGGGTGACGCCATGATCACGCACGGGCCTATGTCCTCGAAATGATCTATACCCTGGAATTTAAAAACAATAAATAATCCAGCTGATAATATCTTCACACACACACACACGCTGCCTATATCCCCGAAGGGTGGCATTGGCCACTTTAACGTCCATTTTTTGCCAAAACTCATTTAGTGTCACTTGCATATTTTTTTATATATAGCCAAACGAATGGGCCGGCTCGACCGGTGCGATACCACGGCCTCACAGGAAACCGGTTGTGAAGTAACGTCTGCGCTGCATTTCCAGGAAATGAGTGAGGTTTCCGGAGGCGAAACTCCCCCTTTCCTCTCCCCTCATCGTTCCCCTCCCTGCATCCCTCTATACCTCATCACCCTCAAAGGCGGGCAGCGCACTTACGACTCTAGAGTTGTAGGTGTCCATGGACGGCGGTTGTCGGTTACCATCAGGTGACCCATCTGTTCGTCTGTCTCCCTTTAGCATAAAAAAAAATTAAAAATATGTACAGGTTTCCGATACGGTTACAGATATGAAATTATTTCGAACTATCCGCTAGTTTCGGTTACGGATATTAAAATTTTAAAGTTATAAAAGTAGAATTCAAATAGCAAAATCGTACCCGAAACTCTCCGAATCATTCTTAACAGTTTCGGTTATGGCTTCGGATATTTTTTTGTTTCGGATACCGATTACCGAAACTATCGGAATAGTTTCGGTTACGGAGCTCCATAAAATTCCTCGTAAACACACTACAGCGTGATTTCCACGATCCTGACATACAGTTTGTGCGACGTGGTTCTCGATGAAGAAGAACGGGGCCACCCAATTTCTTCCCGTGGGTATAATAAACGGCGAATGACTGATGAATTGAATGTTACCTATCGGACATGTATACAGTCATACAGTGCCCGGCTGACTAAATATTAGTTGGCAAAAAGTGGACGTTTGTGACTCTTCTGCCTGCCTCTTCGGGGTTATTCATAGGCGTGAGTGTAGTGCTATGTATGTACAGTACTGGGCAAGAAATGATGCACATCGACCTCTAGAAAGAGACATCGGCTAATTTCGACTATGTAGAGCGTTGTCCCTTTCGCACACTACACGTGTTACGTTGTCAGTCGTTCGACAAATCCGGACTGTTAGTATTTTGTGCGAAAGGGACAACGCCCTACAAAGCCGAAATGAGCCGATTGCCTCTTACTAGTGGTCGATGTGCCCATTTTTTGCCCAGTACTGTTGTTTGAGCCTATACATGTTATATTAAGCATTTAATAGATGGTTTGTTCATAATGTAGTAGATGTAATTGATTATCTGGGATTATACAATTCTCGAAAACCTCGGCACATGGTAAATAAACTTCAAATGCATTATAGTTCTTGATGTTATTACAAGTAGGTTCACATTGGCTTAACGTTTTCATTTCTTCAATATGCCGAATTGTAGTGTTTGATACGAGTCAAGGTCGTGTCTATTTTATAACGTAAAATGATTCTGTTTTGAAATGTAGATCATTAAGGGGGAATTTTGACGAGCATTAACATATTTTTCCAAAGACAAAACATTTTTACTGAAATGATTTTTTTCTCATTATAACCTTGACTTTCATCTCATGTGTTCGTGAGTCAACATTGTGTCGGTAGTGTTTTGAGGCAAGCGAGCCGGTGCGTATCCATGGATGTGTAAACTAGAAAGGGGACATTGAATTTGAATCTAAAGTAAGTATATTAAAAACTGTAACTTAATTACTGGTTCTTATAGAAAAATAATGAGATGTGCTATACCTGGCTTACTTCCCTATTTTAGTTGATAAAGTAATATGTATTGTATAATATACACAGTGATTTTAAGTGGTAGGCTTTCAATTCTATTGTGACTAAAAAATGCTAATAATATTAATTTAAAATACCACACCTTGAATATTACGGCACGCACTACATCTGTCTATCTACCTGTATCTGAAAGGGGTAGGCACAGGCGTACTAAATGCCTACATTTTACTGACTATAATTTATCCAACTTACGTTATAACTCTATAAGGTGTCTATTGCCGTCCGACATATTGGATATAATTAATTATTCGAGTTATATAAATGTTTATGTAACTCGAACTGGACGATTCCGGGATGGCCGAGACCTCTAACATAATGAAGACAAAGACTATATTACTTTATTAATTAATTAATGTAGTTAACTAAATATATGCTTTTCGTTGTACAAAATATATAATCCGGTGTTGTGGCTGCCGAGCTGTATAGTTAACCTTAGTTTAATTATAATACAAATTATTAAGATAAGTATAATAATAAATATATACATTTTTAAATACTACTCCCGCACTATGATTAATTCGTGCATCGCGGGGGACTTTACAAATATTCAAATAGGAGGAATAATCAAATAGGTGGTGTACCAACAATTATTTAAAGTTTTTTTTTTCATTCGTGCAGCATTCATTTCCTAAGCCCCCACGTTAACATACACTTTTTACTGTTAGTGATATAAAATATGCATATTATTAACTCGGTCTAGTAGCTTTAGAGTTTAACAAACGAAAATTTTGAGATTCTAAAAACTACAAGCAAGAATCTTTGTTTTTAGCCGAATGCGCGAGGAGGGTTAATACTTGTCTATATTTCGATGTACGCTGCTTCCTTAGCACGGCCTTGTAGATATGAACATGTGAGATGATGGCGTGATCGTGATGTATGTATCTCAATTAAATCAATTTAGTTTAGGAACGACGTATGGATAACATTTAGATATAACGTCAGCAATAAAAAATTGTACTCTTTAAGAAATTATTACTTGTTGATAAATATTTTTATAAATTTTATCTGTTTATGACGTGTAAGTAAGTATACAGTCTCACTGAATTGTTCCTCATACAGAAATGTTACCAGACTCCCTAAAATCCAGGCTCATCCAATGGCTGGAAGACCATAGAGAGTTTGTTGTGGCCGTGTTCTGTCTGCCGGCCAGCTTCCTCTTCACCGTACTAATGAGAGTCAAGGCATACGTGCGGTGGCTGACCAGCGACCCCCAGAGACATGACAGTAATGTCAGGGAGATACAACAAAGGGTAAGTATTTAAGGGTAAAAGTGAGTGCGGACGGAAAGACAGCCAATTTATCCATATATTTTTTCATTTCTTAAAGACAGTGTTACAGGAATTATTCCTGTCAAGGGGGAAATGACTAACATAGAAACAATGCACACAAACAACACCCAGACTCGTGATATCTATTTTTAATCGAACACCGAACCTCTGGCTCAGCAGTCAGCATCACTAACCACTAGACCAAATAGCAAGGAATTGATCACTCCGACGCAGACCACACACGTTAAATTGGTGATTAAAGTACAAAAAGTTCGTAATGTTAAGAAGGAATAGAAGCAAGGAGCAGGCTCTTGTTTCTGCTTACCCCGATTATATATACTATACATATGTATGTTAAATAAAGAAATACCACTCCACAGATACAACAATGGAACAATTTGCCACCAAAAGACCGACGTCTACTCTGCACTTCCCGCCCGAACTGGCTCTCTTTATCCACTACCTTCTTCCAAAAGCATCTGCATCATCAAGTACCCATCCCCCTCTACGATATCCTGGAGCTCAATGAGGAAGAAATGACCGTGAGAGTGGAGCCCATGGTAACTATAGGAGATATCACGGAGTATCTAATACCGAAGGGGTATTCTCTAGCTGTGACTATCGAACTGACGGATGCCACTCTAGGAGGTAAGCAGTTTTTTTTATACACTTCCTGTCAGTAAATACTACTTCTTAACGTCCACCCTTAAACCGCGGTGAGATTACCTCGCTTCGTATTAGAGGAATGTCACACTCCATTGTTGATTTAATTTTTAATTGTAAGAATAAGTAATTCCTGTGGCGCGAAGGGCTTCACAAACGTTCAAACAACGGACACAAAGAACACCCACAGACTCAGTACAACAACTAGCGCATTGCAGTGTTGTTCCGTGTGGGGATCGAACCCACAACACTCGGTGCGGCAGTGTGGTGGCTAGGTGACCACTTAAACCACTACGCCGTGCAGTAGTGTTGTAAAACAGTAATATTCCATTTATATATATAATAAGTTGGAAATAGGCTCAATGGGGAAGGAAGGTTCTTTGGGACTTATAGTAATAGAGATGGCAAGCCTCTTGCGACTGTCTGATAGATAGCAGTCAGATCCCTAAGTCGCTTTTTACGACACCCGTGGGATAAGATACGCTGGCCGTATTCTATACCACACTGCATATATTTATATTTAAATAATAAACTTCAGGTCTGGCATTTGGAACGGGGATGTCAACACACTCGCACAAGGCGGGCCTGTACCATGAAACAATCAAGAGCTATGAAATCGTTCTAGCTGACGGTTCCTTGGTAAAGGCTACAGCCAACAACGAGTACGCAGATCTGTTTAAAACGCTACCTTGGTGCCATGGAAGCTTAGGATTCCTAGTAGCTCTAACGATCAAAATAGTCAAGATAAAACCCTATATAAAAATTAAGTACATCCCAGTCAGAGGCCAGAAAAACTACTGTGATATGTTAAGAGATCTTTCTGGAACCAACGAAGTGGTTCCTAAGGACTTCCCTGATTACATTGAAGGAACTATTTACAGTAAAGATGAGGCTGTGATCATGGTTGGGGATTACGCGGATTATGATCCAAACATCCCTGTGAACAGCTGTTCTAGATGGTACAAACCATGGTTCTACAAGCACGTGGAAACCTTCTTACAGAAGGGAGAATCTGAAGAGTTAATTCCTTTAAGGGACTATTTATTGAGACATAACAGAGCTATCTTCTGGGTTGTAGAAGACATGTTATCTTTTGGAAATAACACCATATTCAGGTTCTTATTCGGTTGGCTTTTACCTCCTAAACCAGCTTTTTTAAAATGGACCACAACGCCTGGCATTCGAGCTTATACCTTCACGAAACAGGTCTTTCAAGATATCGTGCTGCCTATCAAAGAACTAGAGAGACAGATTGAAATAGCCAGCATTTTGTTCGAGAAATTTCCTCTGCTCGTGTATCCGTGTAAAATTATTGATCATGGTCCATCGTCGGGGCAATTGAAAAGACCAGATTCAAAGTACTTAGTCCCAGGGACAAACTACGCAATGTATAACGACTTAGGAGTATACGGCGTTCCGGGTAAAGTGAAGAATAAAAAGCCGTATAACCCTGTGGCCGCTATGAGGAAGATGGAGGAATTCACAAGAGAAGTGGGGGGTTATTCGTTCTTGTACGCTGATATATTTATGACCCGTGAAGAGTTCGAGATGATGTTTGATCTGTCTCTGTACGAGGCAGTCCGTAAAAAGTATCATGCTAACGGGGCGTTCCCACATTTGTATGATAAGGTTAAGCCTGAGCTTGATGTCTTTGCTATTGGTGAAGAAAATGCTATTTCTTAAATGTTATAACACTCAATGAATTATAAGTATCAAGAGTTATATTAATTAAATAGCATTTGTACAATAACTTATTTTATTTATAGCAGACAAGAGTAATTTGTGTGTTTGATTATTTTCATATTATTGGTTGAGATTGTAAAATACCATTTTTGGGTTTGAGCGCTTCACGTCATTATAAAGAGTAAAAAACAATACAATGTAGTTTTTTTTTTTATGTGAAAGTATTCTTAAAAAGAGTGCTATTTTTAATCTATATTACATAATCGATAAATAGCTATAGTCCGATTCTATTGTATTGCATAATGAAGCATTGTATTGTGTTTGTAACAGAGAACAATATCTGTCGCTACACGTACTTCTGTATGGTTAAGGTTTTATAGTTCACGGGTGTGCAGGAGGACATGCAACGAAACAAACTTTTAATAAAACAGGCCAAGTGCGAGTCGAACTTGCGCACGAAGGGTTCCGTACCATTATCTTTAAAAACGGCAAAAAAAATACGTTTGTTATGTGGGCACCCCTTAAATATTTTTTTTATTATTTCAACTGTCTAACTATCACGGTTCATGAGATATAGCCTGGTGACAGCCGGACAGAAGGACAGTGGAGTCTCACTAATAGGGTCCCGTTTTACCCTTTGGCTACGGAACCCTAAAAACGTTACTTATATATTTACCAATTAAGTAACTTATTTGGTTACTCCTTCGACAAGTAATAACATCAATATGCGTTTTTTCGCAATATATAGAACCTTAGTACACAAATTGTAGTATGGCTTCATTTACTGTATGTGATATATGTCACCTTTATATTGTCTATGCAATGTATTGAAACCTTTATACATATCGTCTGTGGACAGGTCCTATTCCTTTACTGCATTTTATCGGTGTAGCTTTGCAATATTTAAACTGTTAAGTAATTAATTATATGTGCCCTATTAGACTATCATTACAAATATACCACTAATTAGCTATATGTTTATTTGTAAAAATATATATAAAGCATACATAAGTTTGAAATGGTAGGCAGTAGGAACAATGTGAAGAACCAAAAAAATTTTTCAATCACAGTATTTTTTTTATTTGTTCTTTTTATATTTTGTGTTGTCACCGGTCCTTAAAACGTGTGCAAGTCAGAAAGTTAAGTTAACACCTCGAAATTGTTGAAAACTACCTTGAACAAGTGACATTAATAAAAAAAATATAGAACCAAACTGTATTATTACTTCCATCTTTATTATTTTATGAGCCGATTTAAATGACACCTCATGAGCCGAAATCCCAATGACAATATCCATAAAACATAACCCTCCTTCCTGCGAAGTCAGCTAAACATTCAAATGAAACATAAATAATCTAAAATGCATCTACTTACCTTTAAGTTAGAGATATGTCTGAACACGAAGGGGTTATTGATCGCTATTTGTCTTCGGATCCTGTCGTTCATGGCGTTGACATAGGTTTGGTAGACCGCCATACATTTCTTCGCTAGAGATGACGCGTAGTATATTGGAATGTCTTGGAGTTCCGGGTGGAGAGACCAGTACTCGTCTGTGAAGGATCAAGAATTTAGTATATGTTTAGGGTCTTAGCTGGGGAGTGGGTACTCAGATACTAGTTTTTTTTTTATCTTAACAGACGGGTCACGGGTCACCTGATGGTAAGTGACACCGCCGTCCATGGACACTTGCAACTCAAGAGTCGCTAGTGCGCTGCCCGCCTTTGAGGGTGATGAGGGATAGGGGATGCAGGGAGCGGAAAGAAGAGAGGGGGGGTGAGGAGGTGGGAAAAAGGAGAAAGGAGATGAGGGTAGAGAAAAGGGGGGCGGGGGAATTGGGCCTCCAGAAACCTCACTCAATTCGGGGAAATGCAGCGCAAGCGTTACTTCACAACCGGTTTTCTGTGAGGCCGTGGTATCGCACCGGTCGAGCCTGCCCAACAACAACTAGTCTGTGCGGGTAGGCCCAGGAAGACCAATACGGACCGGGTAGGCAGTATAGAAATAAAGAAAGTAAGAGTCAGACTTGGGGAAAAGGGGATTCTACTGTCTCTGCCTACCCTTGAAGGCGTGAGTGATATATACGATATACGAAACTATTATAAAGCTTATGCTGTTTCTGGATAAAGGTTAAAAGGCAATTTGATATGTCAATAATTTAAAGGTCGTATGTATATTAGAATTAGACCCCGCACTTAATGCGACATAATAACGAATTCTCGATATTGAGCTATTTTATAACGGTTATCTTATTTAAGTAGTCCAAAATATATACTTTAAATTTTACCGTTAAAGTTAATATTTTGTTAGGTTAAGTAATAAAGTTAGGAAATTAGTGAGGTTTCCGGAGGCCCAACTAACCCTTTCCTCTTTCCCCTCATCCCTCATCACCCTCAAAGGCGGGCAGCGCACTTGCGACTCTTGAGTGGCAGGTGTCCATGGACGGCTGTTGTCACTTACCATCAGGTGATCCGTCTGTCCCTCTATACTATAAAAAAAAAAGATAAAAATACTTTCTAGAAAAAAGGTCACACATTCGTATAGCGGGCAGTACAGACACAATACGCACCGAGTATGAGCAGCAGTTCCTGCGCGCGGCCGAGCGCGAACACGGGGATGAGACAGCGCCCCCCCCTCTGCACGATCTCGCTCACCAGCCCCGTGAACCTGCTCTCGCGCTCCTCGCGCTTCTCGTGGATGTGCGTGCCGTACGTCGATTCCTGAGCCACACACAGAACATATACTGCTACGACATCTAGCGAAAACGCGCCGAATTATGTAGTAACTACGGACGCTGCACCGCACTTTCATATTTCTCACCGCTTTTGGAACTCAAAAAATGAGCTATGGTCCACCAAACTTGTGACCTCGAGCGGGAGGACGATCTCCACTCGGACCCAATTCCCTTACCAGCGCCTAATGCCGCCCTCAGTGCAGTCAGGACGGGTTTCCCCTACACCCACTACAGTGGCCAACCGCAAGGTCCTGGTGTGCCTGAACATTGCCTAATTGAGAGTTACCCAAAGGTGGTGCCCGCGCTTCCGGACAACAGGCGCTAGGAGGGGTCCGGCTGTCTCACTAAAGCTGTTCCCAGTTCGTCCTATTTTAATCGCAGTATGGTTTTAGTGGGTCTGATTCCGAGACAACGTTCCACCGACCCGGTGGGTCCACCAACCTTGAACGCCCAGGCTTGTTCTATAATCTACGTTGGATCACACGAAATGAAAAATACAGTCATAAGCAAAAATGACATGTTTAAATATAATATAATATAATTATAACATAAAACTTACTTAAAGAGTAGAGTGACTTGTCAAATATTAACTATAATATTATTTATTAAGGAGCATACGGTTTTACTCACGTGTTATTGCCGTAATTAAAGTATCGGACCAGACGGGGGACCTTTATCAAGAAATGTAGTGACCGTCCGCGACTTAATAAATATGAATATGACGAAAGTTTTTCAGACCTTCTGGCACTAGCTAGTTCAAGTTATAGGTATACCACCCTGACTTGCTGGAGCCTTTGCTTATACAATACAATCCCATCTTTATAAGCAAAATCCCTTGCCATCCCCTTCTATACTTAGTAATATTAAAAAAGTCATTTTATTAATATATGTCCCTTCAGATCACTTATAACAGTAAGTGTTTACCAACACACTAGCTATCTATCTGGTATATTTTGTATAATAGAGACATTTATTCAGTCGGGCGGCTCTAATTGGAACAGCAATCCACAGTATACCTTCTATTACTTAATTAAGATAAAACCGTACCGTAATCAACACATCAGGATGTACAGTAGGTATTTCGGCCGCCATCAGATGTCTGTCCTCTTGTCTCGAAAAGTCTCCAGTGTACAGTATCTGTAACAAGTAAAATATAACTCACTATATAAAAAAAACATTTTCTTTTTTCTTTTTAAAAAGACAACTCCCGCACTAGGATTAATACCTGCGTCGCGGGGGACTTTACAAACACTCAAGCAACGGACACAAAGAACAACCACACTCGGAACAACAATTTGAAGATTACACAGTGTTGTCCCGTGCGGGGATCGAACCCACAACACTCGGCGCAGCAGCGTAGCGGCGATGAGACCATTTAAACCGCTAAAGGTGGCGGCGAATTTTAACGTACTTCTAGTCTTGGATGACAATAGTATAATTTGTATCCTCGGTGTCATGGTCTATGGCGCTGAAACCTGGACGACGGAAGTACATAGGAAAACTGCGGGAGCACAGACAGCCATGGAGCGCCATGGGCTTATGACTGTTGGATCGAATCCGGATCACAACCTTTCGGGTCGATATAGTCCGATCAAAGTGAAGGTGGGCTCAAGCCACTCAAGGTCGAGAGACAGCCTGCGCGCTAGGTCGAAGATAACGCGAAGATATCAAGGAATGGCTGGATACGAATGGCACGGAACCGCTCTATCTGGCGCGCTTATGAAGAGGCCTATAGCCAACAATGAGTGACTAAAGGCTGAAGAAATTGACCACAATTAGGTATTTTGGAGCTGATCTGATATTCATGTGGTTCTCGGTGGAGTAGACCATGTACATCCATCTCGTCCCATGGATGGTACTTTTTCATTCATAATATTAGTTATTTATCGACAAATTGTGAACAATTGTATAGAGGTGGACTCACTGCCAGTCAACCTTAAGGGCTGTATTAAATTAAGAAACAAATCTATTAATATTTACATATTTATTTTTGACTAACTGTTGCCCGTGACTAGCGTTCGTCCGCGTGGTATTTAATAAAAAAGTTATTGTTCAGTTCGCAGTTTTCAATTTGGCTTTAATTGGTTGGTTGTTTTTTTTTTTTTTTTTTTTGTGAGGTCCTCTTTGTTTTCTAATTTAAAAATAACCTAAGTTACTCCTAGTTACATCAGCTATCTGCCAGTGAAAGTCCCGTCAAAATCAGTCTAGCCATTTTAGAGATTAACCGGTACAAACAGACAGATAGACAAATATTAAAAAAAAATCGTTTTGGTATATGTAACCGTGTTACATATACATCCATATGCACTAAGTAAAAAGCGGTTATTTAAATATTACAAACAGACACTCCAATTTCATTTATTTGTATAGATATAGATATAGGCAAACGAAAAGACGAGTTATATGATGGTAAGTGGCAACCGCCGTACATGGACACCTGCATCTCAAGAGTTGTTAGCGCTGCAGGTGATGAGGGGAGGGGAAAGAGGAGAGGAGTAGTTGGACCTCCCGTACCATCACTCACCCTTTTACATTGCCGAGTGAGTGAGCAAGCAAGCTTAAAGTTAAGCATGACTCTCCCACAGTGACAAATAAATATAACATTTTGACCATACACGTGTATGAAAGAGTAAATCTTGAACGATAAGGGTCCAGACGCCATCTTAATTTCCTGCGGTAGAGCATATTAGTATAGATTTAATTTACCTTAACACCAGCGATCTCGATCATAAACATGGCGGCTCCGAGCACGTGTCCAGCGTTGTACGCCCAAAACCTGACTCCTCTCACGTCTTTCTCTTCGTGGAAGTTGATCGTCTCTATGCGATCCATCGAGTTCTCCAGGTCAGACTCCGTGTATAGCATCTGTTCTGTAGATATGTTGCTGTGACGGACAAACAAATGATTAAAAATTTTGCTTCATCATCTCAAAATAGGAAGAAAGCTGCATATATCAGCATGATACTTCTCTCAAACAAACTTGCAATGTACTTACTCAATTTTATATATGAAAAATTCGATATATTTAAAATCATAATCGAATATTAGATATTTTGGTTTGGTCACACAAAAATTAAAAACGGGCCTGTTGGTCTGAATGTGGTGACCCTGACTGTTGAACGTCGGTCGTGGGTTCGATTACCACATGGGACAAAATTTGTATGATCTACAAATAGTTGTCAAATCTGGGTATTCTTTGTGTCCGTTGATTGATGTGTGTGAAGCCCACGCGACACACAGAATGACAAAATAACTGAATAATTTATAATTTCGTTGTAAATAGTTTTAAACATAACATTTAGAACACAACTTACCTAACTTTGATATAATCCGAGACCAGCCATCGATAAATGGCTTTTGTGGCGTGAGTCATGAACACTCGGCCTTTAAAGGAAGTCTTCGTGAGAAACCAGGGCAAGGCACCGCTGTGGTCCAGGTGGAAACTGAACAGGAAAAATATCAATGCACTTGAAATTCACAATGTTACAGTTTATATAAATGAAAATAAAAACGTTTCTGATTACACTGATGTCATGATCATCCGCCCTGGACACATAAATACTATAAAACCGATGTACCAGAATCATCCTGTCTGTTTATCATATCCACATAACACACGCTCTTTATTAAGAGTGAGGGCGTGGGAGAGCCATGCTTCGGCAAGTAGGCCGGCTCGATCGGAGTATTTACCACGGCCTCACAGAAAATCGGCTGTTAAGCAATGCTTGTTAACTGAATTATTAAAAGTATAAACTATAGATCTTAATACCACCTAGAAACCATAAGAAATATTATTTTTTTATTAATAAAATACTCACTGTGAAATTAGAAGCAGGTCCACTTCATCAGCTTCTATAAGGTCTACAAAAGGTAGAGCATCCATGCCCGACAGCCCAGGGTGTATGCCACAGTCCAACTACAAGTTAATTATTAAAAATTGTCTAATAAAAAATGATCGAACAGATTAGCAGCAAGGGATTTTGCTTATAAAGATGGATTGGGATTTGACTGTATAAACAATAGCTCAAACTAGTCAGGGTAGCATACTTATAACTCGAACTGGGTGATGCCAGACAGTGCAAGCTATTCCCTCTAACTAATACTTTTTTAATGTGTTTAAAATCTGCTAGGATAGTGCAATGGTCAAATTGGTTGTCTTGCTACTATGCAAAATAACTGTATTTTAAATCGAAAAAGTATTGATCAATAATATACATAATGCGCAGTCAGGTACCTAACTAGGTAAATTGTATTACAGCACTGTTGTGTTATGTGCTATTAAGAAAATAAGTTATAAGTATTACTATCTGCAATCCAGACCAAAGGATTCTCATACTATTATTTGTGCCCACAGCAAATACAACAAGAACTTCTTATTCTCTTCAATATTACATACATATATAGCTTACACATGTATCCCCGAAGGGATAGGCAGAGCTGTATTATACACCCATATATTACCCATTAGAATTTGGTCCCACTAACTAGGAGGCAAGCCTTCTGCCATCAACTGACTGAATATATAGTCTGATAGATAACAGCCCAACCCTCAGTCGCTTGTTACACCCACAGGAGGAGATGGTGATGCCCAATCCAACTCCACCGAGCAATTAAATAATAATAAACTGTAACAATTACCATTATCTTCTTGCCTTTAAACTCCAACATAATACATGATCTGCCTACTTCTTGACCAGCGCCCCTGAAAGATTGCCAACAAACATAAATAGATAGATAGAGTATACGTTAGATAGGCACAATTACATTTTAAAAACATTTTAAATTATATTACATTATATATACATTTTAAACACATTTTTACATTATTCTTAACAAAACTATTAACTAATAATGACAGTATGCAATTTGCCTACATATATTTATGATATTATACAGTCCTGGTCAACTAATTAAGGACATTCAAGATAGTGGACAGCAATAACCGGCTATGTACATATAAATATAAAACCCTGTTGATTTCTCAGTAACTATTATTTGCATAATTTGATCCGATTATTATACTATAAATGGCTGTAAATAAAAGATTAAATAAATATAAAAAAGTGTTTAATATCAAAGGTTAACCATGTATTCAATTTAAGGTACAATTCTGTAGCTGGACATTTAATTAAGAACAGTAAAGTAAAATGAAAAATAGAGTTAAACAGAACTAATAATCTGCAGTATTTTAATTTCTTTAACAACTTCATTTTATTACGGGTAAAATCAGTACCCAGTAGCAAAACCTTTGTTAGTAATTACCGCTTGACACCGATGTGGCATAGACATTATCAGTTTCTGACATATTTCAACAGGAATGTTTGCCCATGCCTCACAAAAAGCTTCATTAAGTTCATCTAAAGTTGTGGTACGATAAATGGCAACTTTTTTCTTAATTTCGTGCCAAAGGTGCTCGATTGGGTTGAGGTCGGGGCTATTTGCTGGCCAATCTAGCACTGATACCGACTGTCTGTTAAGAAACGACTTGACTGAACAGGCTGTATGTTTTGGGTCGTTATCATGCTGAAAAGTCCATATAATAGGAAGATGTTCCTCAGCATAGGGAAGCATAGTTTCTTCTAATATTGCCTTGTATTGATGTTGGTCTAAGTTACCCTGAACTTTCCTCACAGGTCCCACTCCACGTCCGGAAAATGATCCCCACATTTTAATGTTTCCTCCCCCATGTTTCACCTGCTTTTTTGTGAATCTTGGATTCATTTCCGCTTTTACAGAACGCCGTACGTATTGCCTTCCATCTGAAGAAATCAAATTAACCTTGGTCTCGTCAGAGAATAATACATGTTGCCATTGGTCGTAGGTCCAATGTCCATATTTACGTGCAAACGCCAAACGTGCATTTCTATGCTCTTTCTTTAACAACGGTACTTTGCGAGCCACTCTTCCGAACAACCCTGCTTCTACCAGACGTCGTCGAACTGTCCTCGCTGATACACTGACTCTTTCGTCTGCCCCAAACACTTCATGTTTAATTAAAATAGAGCCTAGAAACGGATCTTTCTTAGCTAACCTGGTTATCATTCTATCTTCTTGCGGAGTTGTTTTTCTCGATCTTTTTTTTCTGGGCACATTTAAAGTTGTGTTATTGCGCCTGAAATGTTGCACTGCATTGCATACCATAGTTTTTGAACAATTTAAATATCCTGCTATCCTTCGGTATGACCAACCACGCTCGACAAACTTCATGATAATTTTTCGTAGTGTTGCATCGCAACTTTTATTTTTGCCCATTGTTCTTCAAAATAACTCTCAAAACTTGAAATTACAAATCTAGATTGCCGCCAAAACTACCACAAAGAATAGGAGAAGAAAGAAAATAATAATTGAGATTCAGATTTTGAAACTAGAACGCAATATCTCAGTGTCCCTAATTAAATGGCCAGCCAGCATTCTGTGAACAAATAGCACTGTGATCATCTATCAGCTATACTGTAAAGAGGTTTAATGTTTAAGAAGTTGTTATTGTTTGTATAATTAGGCACATAAATGACTAATTATACTTACATGTAAAAGATGTGGAATATTGTTTAGACTCGTTGGAAAATAAAAAATAAATTCACAATTTGGATTAACTAGAGAGTGTCCCTAGTTAGTTGACCACGACTGTATATCCAAGCCAATCTGGTTAATACTAGTACAATATATACAAATAATTAATAAATGTATTATTATAAATCTACTAAACCCTAGTCTTTTTATTGTAGTTATTGTATATGATATGTATTGTTAATACTGCCTACAAAGTTAAATGATTATTGGATGAGTGCCTTCTATTGTTGTTTATTTAAAACATATATAAGTACAATAGAATTTTCTTGTGGAATTTTGCAACATTGAGACATAATAAGGTT
Source organism: Tyria jacobaeae (assembly GCA_947561695.1). Classification (NCBI taxonomy): domain Eukaryota; kingdom Metazoa; phylum Arthropoda; class Insecta; order Lepidoptera; family Erebidae; genus Tyria; species Tyria jacobaeae. The sequence goes on along the minus strand of OX387224.1, from coordinate 18,696,340 downwards.
ACTGTGTGCCTTAACATGCCTCTTGACCTAGTGGTTGGTGACATTGACTACTAAGCCAGAAGGTTTTATTCCCACACTGGATAGGAGAGAATACACTGGGCATTAAGTCCGCATAAACATAATAGTAGCTTTAAAGTCTTGGAAGTCTGTGAAGTCTTCCAACTGCTAATACATAATTTAATAATAAAAGTTTTAAATGTGTATATATGACAATAATATATATATGTTTATATATACTTATTACTTGTGCCTATATCATTTATGGCGTAAGACTAGGTGCATTTAACAAACAGTTCGCAATTTAATAGTATGTTTGTAAGGTCCTGATAAAATACTGATTGATTAAAAAAGTTTCAAGTCTAGTTTGACCAAAAGTATTAGATCTAGATTAAGAATTATTTATCTATATGAAAATATACATATATATATCTAGCTATAACTTATTAATTTTGATTTTCAACAAATTGCTATCTGCTGAATTCCTTGAGGTTTTCCAGTAATTAACACTGAATGTAACTATTAAGTATGATTCTTTAAAATTACTATTATATTTCTATAACTGCAACAACTTACACCAATACTCATTACCTTAAGTATTTATTATCGATTTTACTCTATAAATAGTGGAGTAAAAGGTACTGTTGATTTCATTATAGTGTAATTTGGACAGAATTATCTTGAAGGGAATAGTTGCATCACAATTTTAATGAAAATTATCATATTAGTAACACATGAAGCTAATTAGCTAAGGGATATCTTCGGTCAAGTTAAAATCATTTCAAAAACAATGAATACATAAGATACGGTCAATTGAAGAACTCTAAAACGTGCAAAAATTTAAATTTTCTGTACAATACTAAAATAATTATTTACAATGGTCGTATAGTAAGCTGGTCACTTTCCTCCATAGGCACTGGATCGGTACCTTTCCTCGGGTTTGTTGTCATATTTAATACTAACGAATAACACTACACAAGGATGTAATAACGATTTGAAATTATTCAATCTTAACGTAGACAATCTAAGCAAAACAATCACAACAACCGGTAAAAGACAGGTTATAACAATGTTGCCATGTTATAAAATATTTTACTCCCCTAAGATGTACCAAAGTACCAATAATTCTATGTTCTTTAGTGACAATAGCACCAGCACTTTTAAATTTAATTTATCATATATTTCCATAACTAATTAGTGATAATTCAAATTTAAACTACACGACAAATTTAATGTCTCACAACAATATTGACGATAGGTAACTACTATTGTAGCTGTTTTGTTTCATAGTGGCAGTTTAAATTTAACAATAACCTTGTGTGAGTTAACTATAGATGTAGCCTTTGTCAGGGACAAATTTGGTAATTTAACAAAATATACCAATATTATTTAACCTACTTAAGAAGACGAGGAAGTAGGTTTCATGTTGAGGCTTCATGTTATTAGAACGAGACTAGTTTTCATAAAGTATTGTTTTTAAATATATCTTCATCTTTAAATATTAATATGTATTAAAGCCAATGAGATTTGAAGCTCCTTAATACATAATTTAATCAATGTTAATCTTACCTGTTGAATAAAAGATCCATAAGCCATTTTCGACCACAAAACAAATGTGCAGTCTTCACAACGTTTTTGCTAGATTGTATACAAAAAGGAATCTTTTGGAATGTTTGTTTGGTTTTCTAACCCCATGTTACTCCTTTGTATATCTGTTATTGTTCTATTTAAATAATAACAACCTCTGACATACTGAAGTATGTATCTACTATACTAGTAAATGCGGTATCAGTGTCAGTAATTTAGTCTTATCTCATACGTTACGCTTACACCACGCTTTGCGATGTCGGTCACTAGTAACGTGCTCTTACCACAATGTTTCTTGCTGTTGTGTTTTATTGCAGGTAAGATAGAATCTAGTGACTAAATTTCCAAGTAATCAATTAAGCCGTTTATTTGTTACACGCGCGTTTATTAAATCAAGACCAAATATTCAAATCATAAAATGAAACCGATAAGTAAGTAGATCAGACAAATATAATACTAATTACTTATTTGAATAAAATATTTTATTGCTATAAGTATCTTACAAGTATAAAGTTTTCATATTTTATATCCGTACAAATAAAACGAATTAAAGTATCTCTTTGTTCTGTGGTTTCGAATATCTTACTTAGAGCTTTTTACTAAATATATTGTAAAATTAACACTTTTTATTTCCACACGATTCTAATATCAGATAGCCAGTGCCATTTTGGAAAAATAATAATGGCTCTGCTCAATAACAATTAAATTTCAAGAAGTAGTTTTCCGACGTATACCTATCTTGGTAAATCGTAAAGAGCTTTATTCTTCATCCATTAATTTTATTAAAAGTTTAACGGGCTCAACTTCAAGAACAACGAGTTTCTGGTGTTTTTTTTTTTACATTAATAAAGTGTAAAAAGAACTGTTACTGCATCCTAGAGATGAATATTTTCAGTGCGTAAAATAAGTGTTCATTTTCTGGGACACTACTTACGCAAGCTTGGCTGCCACAGCTAGATATTACATCCGCCATATTTCGGCATAAATAACTAAATTAACTATCAACATTATAAAAACATATGTATGTATATACTAAGTATGTAGTAGGTTGTTATTTGCTTTTCTTTGTTATTGTATTTACTGCAATATAATAACTATTATTAAAAGTTATGTAGAATGTCCTAGTCGGTAACTGTATTTAGATAATATTAGTATAACGTTGTTGTCATAACATAAACAATGATAGAATAAAATTATCTTGTGGTCTTCAAGGGCAAGCATGTAAGATATATTTATGAAAAACTATCTCTTTCCGCAGCGGCGTCAAAAAGGCATACTTTACATACTTCTTTTCAGTGGTAGAGCCATGCTTAGGCACGAATGGGCCGGCTCGACCGGTGCGATACCACGGCCTCACAGAAAACCGGTTGTGAAGTAACGCTTGCGTAGCAATTCATCGAATTGAGTGAGGTTTCCGGAGGCTCAATTCCCCCTCCCCCCTTTTCTCTCCCGTCATCTCCTTTCTCCTCATCCCTCCTCTCTTCTTTCCGCTCCCTGCATCCCCCATCCCTCATCACCCTCAAAGGCGGGCAGCGCACTTGCGTTTCAAGTGTTCATGGACGGAAATGTCACTTACCATCAGGTGACCCGTCTGTTCGTCTGTCCCCCTATAATATAAAAAAAAACTTTTGGGGGCGGCCATTTTTAGATTTACGTTTTATATGTAAATTCTATCTATTCTATTTAATCTCATTTTTGTGGGTTTGGTACAAAAAAATTTTGACTAACTCATTTACTCACCCTATAAATTAAGTAAGCCTAATGCCTATTATGAAGTAAAAAAAAATACATGCAAGTCGTCTTAGCAACCTATTCACGCCTGCTACGGATTTATATTTTTTACGCCGTTGCCTAATTGTGTTTCAAAAATAAAAGTACCCTATGTTACTCCTGGTAACATCAGCTATCTGCCAGTGAAACTTTTGGGGATAAAGGGTCACCCGTTCCGGAGATTAGCCCGATCCAACACACAGATAGATAGACGGACAACAAAAAATAAAAATAGCGTTGTTATATATATTTATATCTATTTATTGAAAAGTTCTTAATATGACACTATTAACATACATACGTAGGTACTCACACTTTGCCGATTTAATTTTGTCCCATTTACGTAATATGCCCATTGCCGTCAAGCGGGTTCTTTGGGAATTAGATGGTAACATTTGGAGTCTATTGACAGGAAGAGACAGGATAGGAAGGGAAAGAAAGTGGTAATGCTTACACAGATGGATTGGGGAATAAAAGTAATAGCTCAAGTAATGTAATGTGTAAAGTGCAACCCTGACTTACATATAGATATCTTGACTTATCGATATTATCTATAAGTCAAACTGACTGGTGCCAGAAAGTCCGTGCCCTCATACGTGTTATTATACACAGATACTTCAATTTTACTTATTTGTTTAGATAAACCCTCCCCCATGAACTTAGATAACCCTTGATTTGGCAGCATTCTTTCCAAATAGCCCGGTCAAAGTACATATATTTTAAAATCAATCTACATACAAATTACGATCTTGTAATGTATTAATTCGTACAATTAATCTTACATCAATGACTTTGTGATTTTAGCTGTGACTGTGTATCCAAAAAATTGTAGTTCTGAGTCTGGGTGTTCTTTGTGTCCGTATTTTTAATATTTGTAAAAGCTCTCCGCGATACAGGAATTAAATAAAAAATAAGTCTAATTATATTCTGTTATATTTTGATGACAAACCTGCATTGAGTTTGCGTTCTTTGCACTGTACCGTTTATCACCAGACCAATTGTATCTATCAACTGTTTTGGAAATATAGAAGATAAGTATATATATTTTTTTTAATTTTAAGGTAGACCAAAAATAAGGGTTTCACAATAATTTGTATCGAGCTAAAAAAAACAATTATTAGATGAATAAAATCATCATATCGTGTTAGAGTCATACTTAAGCACAAATGGATGGGCTTCACGGGAAACTGGTAGCCAAACAATGTTTGCATTGTATTGCCGACTAAGTGAGGGTACCGTAAACCCAATTCCCTCCCTCTCTTCCCCAAGTTACAATTTGCCTGTTCGTCAGTCTCCCCTTTATTTAAAAAAAACATGTAACGTGTTTTCCGTTTTTCAGCCAATAAGCCATAAAATAGGCAACACAAAAATGCAGACGCAATTATTTATAAAAACGTTTTTTTTTTGACAGTTACTATTTCTAAGGTATACATTTGTATACACTGAACATATGTATATCACTTTATATACATATGTCATAAAAGTCAAGAAAAATACCAAAACCGAGGTTTTGCTTAGTTTCTTTACTGTCCGACGGACTGCCTGTCACCAACCCTCCTTAAAATGAAGTCGTTTTAATACTGGAAGGAAGGACTGTAGAGAGTTTTGTACAATGAAAATGGATACCTAGGGAGAGGAACATGGGGTTCATTTGGAAGAGGAAACGGGTCTGAGACTAAGACAAAAACCACGTTCCCGAATATTTATTGATAAATAAATTGACATGCTATAAAATGCTATAAATAATTAATTTAATCTATAATATATAAATAATTAATTTAATCTATAATATAAAATTTCTGTGTCATACATATTTAATTTAATTGCTTTCTAAGAAACTATGTACCTACTACATTTTAGTGCAAATAAAGATACTCTATTGTATGTCAAGATCGCATATCTATATCTCTATACACATATAACTGACTGGTGCCAGGACGTCTGAATCTGAAATATAGTTTGAATCTTACTATTTTATGCAGGTTTTCTATCTTTTTACACTATAGCTGTACGGCTGACCTCCTATAGTGTAAAATTCGTCTGAACAGACTAGTCATCTAATAGTAAGTGACAACCTCCGTCCGCTGTCCGCCTTTGAGGGTGATGAAGGATGGAGGTTGCAGGGAGAGGAAAGAAGAAAGAAGGGATGAGGAGATGGGAAAGAGGAGAAGGGGGTGAGAGGAGAAAAGGGAGTAAAGGAGGAGTTGGGCCTCCGGAAACTTCACTAATTTCGGGAAAATGCAACGCAAGCGTTGCTTCACAACCGGTTTTCTGTGAGGCCGTGGTATTGCACCGGTCAAGCCAAATAATTACGTAATTAATTTATCAGATTACTAAGTACTCCTTTTTATAAAAGTTGCAGACTATAAGGGGTCGATTATTTATGGACTAACATATTCTACCGACACGGTGCTTCAAAACGTTGGTCGTATTAACGCTTCTTCTATAAAATCTTTTGTAATTTAACAGATTTTGTAATTATTCAAGATATCGGTCAAATCTAGTCATGTATTATTATTTTGTATTGTCCCACAGGTACAATGGAACTAACGATAACAGAATTCGAAGTGCCACATCTGATTACCGTGGGGAGAGATGCAAAATTAGATTGTAACTATGAGCTAGGTGAATACGATCAAAAGCAGTCGATTGTGGTCAAGTGGTTTTGGACCCCAGTCTCCTCAACGAAAAACGATAAGACAATGATATACCAGAGAATAGCGGGACGACCTGCAATAAAATCTCAACGACGCTATTCAGGTGCAATAGGTATGTAGTGAATAGTCTGTAAACTTGTTATTTTTTACTAACGGACATATTATATAAAATAACTTATTACGCGAGATAGTCGTCATAGTTAAAAGTGTTCTTCCATCTAACGATCAACTTGAATTCTTAGATTAATTATTTTTGTTAAGCTTCCAATTACAAGTCTGCAAACTTGTGAAATTGCTTTAAAATTCAACTTTCAGATGTGAAAAAGAACGACACTATTGTATTGAAAAATATGCAACCTCAATTTTCGGGAGAGTTCGAGTGTGTAGTGTCTAGCTTTACAGACGATGTGCGAAAACAAACTCACTTGACTGTATTCAGTAAGTGTTAACGACAATATTAAAAGATTGATTGTTATTATCAGTAAGTGTTCATTGCATGTAAGTGAATCATAGATAAAATAGAAGGTACGCCGCCCCGCGCCGAATGAACTGATGACCTGAGGAAGACAGATAACTATATATCTATCTTTCTATCTATGGTCCATAGATAGGTAGAAATATATGTATATATTTATTTGTGTTCAAAGGCGGGATTAACATATTCTCTACCCCAAGGTTGACTGGTATTCTCTACCAGTCAACCTTGGGGTGGTGTCGAAAACTCGTAAAGTTGATGCACAGATGTTACATTTTTCATTATTAACGAATTTTTTTTTCTGTCGTCAATGTCGGAAAGAAAAGTACCACTAAACACTACACACACTACATTTACACTACACACTACACTACACTTTACACTTTTTAAATTACCACTAAAATAATGACCATTACTCTCTTATAGGCTGCAGGTCCTAAGTTATCTTTTAAAATGCGTGACACTTTTCTAGGTGCTATAATTGTCCAAGATAAAATCGGCTTTTGTAAACTTGCTTTTTCTGTCTAAAAATAGCCCGGTACACAAAAATTCTACTATTACCAAGCGGATGGAGAGTTTTAAAAATTGTATTGGCTCCATATCACCCACTCCATTTTAAAATAACAAAAATGTTTAACACCGGTTGTCGCGAAAATGAGAAAACAACTAATTTTCATATAAGAATGACAGATTCCGAATTCAAATATGATATGTGTGTGTAATATTGTTTCTTTTTTAATTAGAACTGAATTTACGGCGGCACTAAGTATGTACATATATACATACATATATAAATAACAACATAAATACACCAACACAATAGAATAAACAAGATGATAGCTGGGATAGATGGATTATCTATTTATTTAAATTGAACTGTGATATAGATTATTTTTTGTTTGCTAAAGTCAAACAAGATAGTATTTTTTTTTAAATGTACACAGGTGAAGGCACTGGCCCTATAGTAAATGTTACCGAAATACAAGATACGACAAGGCTATCCCAAAAAAAGAAACTATATAAAATAGTATGCCGTGCAGTGGACGTAACGCCGAAGCCAAATCTGATAGTCAATATAAATGGGTTAGTAGACAACAATATTTAATATATTCACCAATAATAGAACTTATGAGTGGAACACTCAGTTTTATTTACTAGGAATTATTATTGTGTTGTCCTTAAAAAGGTTTACCGTTTACCCTCCCTGAATCTCCCTGACGACTCTTGAGTTGCAGATGTCCATGGACGGCGGTTGTCACTTACCAACGGGTGACCCGTCTGTTCGTCTGTCTACCTAAATTATAAAACAATACAAACAACGGACACAAATAACACCCAAACTCGGAAAAAATAAACAATAACTATTTATTACACAAATTATTGTCTCATGTGGGAATCGAACCCACGACCTTTGGTACAGTCAGGATCACTAACCATTAGACAGAAGGGCCAAGCCAGTACCGCAGATTTAAGTTGCCACGATTTTTAGTGAAAAACAGTATTTTTTAAACAAGCAGTGCACCTTTATGTAATCATCGAACGCTGTGGAGTTACAATCTAAAGTTACCATGACATATACCCTTGTATACCTGAAGGTATAAGCAGAGGTATTAAACACCACTAACGTAATAGAGGACAAGTCGATCGGCGTAATGTGAATTATTCGACACCCGATTTAGTGTAGCATTTTATAACTACTCATTTGTTAACTACTTCACTTTTAAGCCATGTGGTTCTTGGTGGCGTAGAATGGGGCCACCCTATCGCTTCTCATGGGTGTGATATAAAGCGACTGAAGGATTGGACTGTTATCTATCAGACAGTATATATGTATATACAGTCACACAGGGCCCGTATGACGCCAATGGACTTTCCCCGTAACTAATGTAAGTTCTGCTATAATCGGGAATGAAGCTATCTATCTTCTACCTTCGGAACTTTAAGGTTTTAATTATTTTCGTAACTTAAATCATTCACTTCGATATCTTTAAAAAATGTGTAGCTAATTACAATGTTATTAATATTTACAGGCACTTCATAGATAAGCCTACAATCATAGAAGATTATGACAACAATGGGCTGTATGAAGCAACGACAATCATAGTTCTTAGTGTCGAAAGTATAGACAAGGGCGACAATGAAGTTAGCTGCGAAATGACATTCTCTGATTCAAACTTTGCAGGTCGACCAACTTTAGTAGATGTCAAGCCATTTGCAGTTTCTTAAACTAATCCTTAGACCATCAACTTAATGTTATTTTTTCTTTAAATTATAAATATAAGCTATTTAAAAACTCGTTGTATTCGTATACCTGTATTCTTGATAATCACGTTCATATTAATAAGAACATACTACTTATACGCACTTATATACAAACAACACTAATTTTAGGGTTCCGTTCTACAAAAGGAAAAAGCTGAATTGTTATAGGATCACTCGATTATCCGATTGTCTGTCTGTTTTTTTTTTTTTTAACGTGTGGAAACCCCCTCGGGCCGTCATCCCACCAGGGTTTTCGGTAGAACGGTGTGTCGGAATCGGACCGACTAAAACCACACGGTGTGCCATCCTGCGCCTAAAATAGGAGGAATCCGGGAACAGCTTTGGTAAGACATCCGGATCCGATTGTCTGTCTGTGTTAACATCAAATAGGTACAATTGTCTGCTGTGCCTTGAAACTGTTAACAATCAAGCTTCCTTTTTTTTTTTTTTTTTTTCGTGTGGAAACCCCCTCGGGCCGTCATTCCACCCGGGTTTTCGGTGGAACGGTGTGTCTGAATCGAACCGACTAAAACCACACGGTGTGCCTTACTGCGCTTAAAATAGGAGGAATCCGGGAACAGCTTTATTAAGACATCCGGACCCCTCCTAGCGCCTGCCCGCACTATGCGGGCACCACCTGCGGGTAACCTATCAATAAGGCGGCGTCCAGACACACGCGGACGTCACCGCCTCGCGGCTAGCTATATGGCGGATGGAGGGGAAAACCCGTCCCGACCACCCGCAGCCACACTCAGGGCGGCATGAGGCGCTGGTAAGCGCGTCTCCGCCGCCCGGTTCGCCGGCGGCGAATTGGGTCCGAGTGGAGATTATCCTCCAGGGCCCACTCCGCCGCCTCCTTCTGTGAGATGACCTCCTCACAGAAGGCTGCGACCGCGGTAAAATTCCTGTCACTGCTGACCATGGAGCGTATGATGGCCGGCAGTGACAGATCCTCTCCAATGACTGCAGTGAGGGCCCGACGCTGCGTCGCCGAAGCGGGGCAATCCGCGAGCGTATGCTGGGCCGAGTCCTCACTACAGTCGCAGTGGTGACAGACGGGACTCAATTCTCTCCTAGTGACCGAGTGCAGGTACTTTCCGAAGCAACCGTGCCCGGAAAGAACCTGCGTTAGTCGGAAAGAAAGGGTCCAATGCTGCCGCCCTGCCCACTCGACGATGACCAGCTGGAGCGCCTCCACGGTGGCTAAGCCAGCACGTGGAGCCTCCAGCCGGGACGACCAACGAGCCATAGTGACTCGGCGAGCGGCCTCACGCCACTCGCGTACCTCTTCGGGCGGGGGTCGATTGCCACTACCCGCCCGGAATTCAGTCGTCCGCCGATATACTTCGGCGAGCACTTCCGCCTCCAAGTCCCACGGGAGAGTTCCGGCCAACGCGCACGCCGCCTCCGTCGACACGGTGCGGTAACCGCATATAGCTCTAACCGCCATGACCCTCTGAGGGCGCCAGAGGCGTGCCCTATTCTGGGCGGTCAGAGCTTCCGCCCACACCGGTGCACCGTATAGTGCCATTGACCGGACAACCCCCGTGTACAGCCGTCTTGTTGCGACGCTGGGTCCACCCAAGTTGGGCAAAAGTCGCCCAAGGGCGGACGCAGCGGCGACCAGCTTTGGAGCAAGCTGCCGGAGGTGCTCGTCGAAGAGCCACCTCCCGTCAAGAAATCAGGCTCAGATATTTAATGTGGGCCCGAACCGGTACGAGGACCGAGTTGACCATGATGGCAGCGCCAGCGGGATGACCACAACGGGGACCATGAAATAAAAGGGCCTCCGTCTTGTCCAGGGCCACCCGCAAGCCTAGCGCCTCGATGCGCTGGACAACCAGTGAGGCTCCCATGGTGGCCAGGCGCACCGCCTCCTGAAAGTTCGATCCCCGGGCTGTGACCAGAGTGTCATCGGCGTAACACATTACGCCCAGCCCGGGGGGGAAGTCACCACGAAGAGCCCAGTCGTACCCCATGTTCCACAGGAGTGGTCCAAGGACAGACCCCTGCGGAACACCGCACGACATGGGCCGATGACATAGGATTCCATCTCGGTCCTCGTACATGACGGTACGCTCCAAAGTTAAATGATTATTGGATGAGTGCCTTCTATTGTTGTTTATTTAAAACATATATAAGTACAATAGAATTTTCTTGTGGAATTTTGCAACATTGAGACATAATAAGGTTACTGTGTGCCTTAACATGCCTCTTGACCTAGTGGTTGGTGACATTGACTACTAAGCCAGAAGGTTTTATTCCCACACTGGATAGGAGAGAATACACTGGGCATTAAGTCCGCATAAACATAATAGTAGCTTTAAAGTCTTGGAAGTCTGTGAAGTCTTCCAACTGCTAATACATAATTTAATAATAAAAGTTTTAAATGTGTATATATGACAATAATATATATATGTTTATATATACTTATTACTTGTGCCTATATCATTTATGGCGTAAGACTAGGTGCATTTAACAAACAGTTCGCAATTTAATAGTATGTTTGTAAGGTCCTGATAAAATACTGATTGATTAAAAAAGTTTCAAGTCTAGTTTGACCAAAAGTATTAGATCTAGATTAAGAATTATTTATCTATATGAAAATATACATATATATATCTAGCTATAACTTATTAATTTTGATTTTCAACAAATTGCTATCTGCTGAATTCCTTGAGGTTTTCCAGTAATTAACACTGAATGTAACTATTAAGTATGATTCTTTAAAATTACTATTATATTTCTATAACTGCAACAACTTACACCAATACTCATTACCTTAAGTATTTATTATCGATTTTACTCTATAAATAGTGGAGTAAAAGGTACTGTTGATTTCATTATAGTGTAATTTGGACAGAATTATCTTGAAGGGAATAGTTGCATCACAATTTTAATGAAAATTATCATATTAGTAACACATGAAGCTAATTAGCTAAGGGATATCTTCGGTCAAGTTAAAATCATTTCAAAAACAATGAATACATAAGATACGGTCAATTGAAGAACTCTAAAACGTGCAAAAATTTAAATTTTCTGTACAATACTAAAATAATTATTTACAATGGTCGTATAGTAAGCTGGTCACTTTCCTCCATAGGCACTGGATCGGTACCTTTCCTCGGGTTTGTTGTCATATTTAATACTAACGAATAACACTACACAAGGATGTAATAACGATTTGAAATTATTCAATCTTAACGTAGACAATCTAAGCAAAACAATCACAACAACCGGTAAAAGACAGGTTATAACAATGTTGCCATGTTATAAAATATTTTACTCCCCTAAGATGTACCAAAGTACCAATAATTCTATGTTCTTTAGTGACAATAGCACCAGCACTTTTAAATTTAATTTATCATATATTTCCATAACTAATTAGTGATAATTCAAATTTAAACTACACGACAAATTTAATGTCTCACAACAATATTGACGATAGGTAACTACTATTGTAGCTGTTTTGTTTCATAGTGGCAGTTTAAATTTAACAATAACCTTGTGTGAGTTAACTATAGATGTAGCCTTTGTCAGGGACAAATTTGGTAATTTAACAAAATATACCAATATTATTTAACCTACTTAAGAAGACGAGGAAGTAGGTTTCATGTTGAGGCTTCATGTTATTAGAACGAGACTAGTTTTCATAAAGTATTGTTTTTAAATATATCTTCATCTTTAAATATTAATATGTATTAAAGCCAATGAGATTTGAAGCTCCTTAATACATAATTTAATCAATGTTAATCTTACCTGTTGAATAAAAGATCCATAAGCCATTTTCGACCACAAAACAAATGTGCAGTCTTCACAACGTTTTTGCTAGATTGTATACAAAAAGGAATCTTTTGGAATGTTTGTTTGGTTTTCTAACCCCATGTTACTCCTTTGTATATCTGTTATTGTTCTATTTAAATAATAACAACCTCTGACATACTGAAGTATGTATCTACTATACTAGTAAATGCGGTATCAGTGTCAGTAATTTAGTCTTATCTCATACGTTACGCTTACACCACGCTTTGCGATGTCGGTCACTAGTAACGTGCTCTTACCACAATGTTTCTTGCTGTTGTGTTTTATTGCAGGTAAGATAGAATCTAGTGACTAAATTTCCAAGTAATCAATTAAGCCGTTTATTTGTTACACGCGCGTTTATTAAATCAAGACCAAATATTCAAATCATAAAATGAAACCGATAAGTAAGTAGATCAGACAAATATAATACTAATTACTTATTTGAATAAAATATTTTATTGCTATAAGTATCTTACAAGTATAAAGTTTTCATATTTTATATCCGTACAAATAAAACGAATTAAAGTATCTCTTTGTTCTGTGGTTTCGAATATCTTACTTAGAGCTTTTTACTAAATATATTGTAAAATTAACACTTTTTATTTCCACACGATTCTAATATCAGATAGCCAGTGCCATTTTGGAAAAATAATAATGGCTCTGCTCAATAACAATTAAATTTCAAGAAGTAGTTTTCCGACGTATACCTATCTTGGTAAATCGTAAAGAGCTTTATTCTTCATCCATTAATTTTATTAAAAGTTTAACGGGCTCAACTTCAAGAACAACGAGTTTCTGGTGTTTTTTTTTTTACATTAATAAAGTGTAAAAAGAACTGTTACTGCATCCTAGAGATGAATATTTTCAGTGCGTAAAATAAGTGTTCATTTTCTGGGACACTACTTACGCAAGCTTGGCTGCCACAGCTAGATATTACATCCGCCATATTTCGGCATAAATAACTAAATTAACTATCAACATTATAAAAACATATGTATGTATATACTAAGTATGTAGTAGGTTGTTATTTGCTTTTCTTTGTTATTGTATTTACTGCAATATAATAACTATTATTAAAAGTTATGTAGAATGTCCTAGTCGGTAACTGTATTTAGATAATATTAGTATAACGTTGTTGTCATAACATAAACAATGATAGAATAAAATTATCTTGTGGTCTTCAAGGGCAAGCATGTAAGATATATTTATGAAAAACTATCTCTTTCCGCAGCGGCGTCAAAAAGGCATACTTTACATACTTCTTTTCAGTGGTAGAGCCATGCTTAGGCACGAATGGGCCGGCTCGACCGGTGCGATACCACGGCCTCACAGAAAACCGGTTGTGAAGTAACGCTTGCGTAGCAATTCATCGAATTGAGTGAGGTTTCCGGAGGCTCAATTCCCCCTCCCCCCTTTTCTCTCCCGTCATCTCCTTTCTCCTCATCCCTCCTCTCTTCTTTCCGCTCCCTGCATCCCCCATCCCTCATCACCCTCAAAGGCGGGCAGCGCACTTGCGTTTCAAGTGTTCATGGACGGAAATGTCACTTACCATCAGGTGACCCGTCTGTTCGTCTGTCCCCCTATAATATAAAAAAAAACTTTTGGGGGCGGCCATTTTTAGATTTACGTTTTATATGTAAATTCTATCTATTCTATTTAATCTCATTTTTGTGGGTTTGGTACAAAAAAATTTTGACTAACTCATTTACTCACCCTATAAATTAAGTAAGCCTAATGCCTATTATGAAGTAAAAAAAAATACATGCAAGTCGTCTTAGCAACCTATTCACGCCTGCTACGGATTTATATTTTTTACGCCGTTGCCTAATTGTGTTTCAAAAATAAAAGTACCCTATGTTACTCCTGGTAACATCAGCTATCTGCCAGTGAAACTTTTGGGGATAAAGGGTCACCCGTTCCGGAGATTAGCCCGATCCAACACACAGATAGATAGACGGACAACAAAAAATAAAAATAGCGTTGTTATATATATTTATATCTATTTATTGAAAAGTTCTTAATATGACACTATTAACATACATACGTAGGTACTCACACTTTGCCGATTTAATTTTGTCCCATTTACGTAATATGCCCATTGCCGTCAAGCGGGTTCTTTGGGAATTAGATGGTAACATTTGGAGTCTATTGACAGGAAGAGACAGGATAGGAAGGGAAAGAAAGTGGTAATGCTTACACAGATGGATTGGGGAATAAAAGTAATAGCTCAAGTAATGTAATGTGTAAAGTGCAACCCTGACTTACATATAGATATCTTGACTTATCGATATTATCTATAAGTCAAACTGACTGGTGCCAGAAAGTCCGTGCCCTCATACGTGTTATTATACACAGATACTTCAATTTTACTTATTTGTTTAGATAAACCCTCCCCCATGAACTTAGATAACCCTTGATTTGGCAGCATTCTTTCCAAATAGCCCGGTCAAAGTACATATATTTTAAAATCAATCTACATACAAATTACGATCTTGTAATGTATTAATTCGTACAATTAATCTTACATCAATGACTTTGTGATTTTAGCTGTGACTGTGTATCCAAAAAATTGTAGTTCTGAGTCTGGGTGTTCTTTGTGTCCGTATTTTTAATATTTGTAAAAGCTCTCCGCGATACAGGAATTAAATAAAAAATAAGTCTAATTATATTCTGTTATATTTTGATGACAAACCTGCATTGAGTTTGCGTTCTTTGCACTGTACCGTTTATCACCAGACCAATTGTATCTATCAACTGTTTTGGAAATATAGAAGATAAGTATATATATTTTTTTTAATTTTAAGGTAGACCAAAAATAAGGGTTTCACAATAATTTGTATCGAGCTAAAAAAAACAATTATTAGATGAATAAAATCATCATATCGTGTTAGAGTCATACTTAAGCACAAATGGATGGGCTTCACGGGAAACTGGTAGCCAAACAATGTTTGCATTGTATTGCCGACTAAGTGAGGGTACCGTAAACCCAATTCCCTCCCTCTCTTCCCCAAGTTACAATTTGCCTGTTCGTCAGTCTCCCCTTTATTTAAAAAAAACATGTAACGTGTTTTCCGTTTTTCAGCCAATAAGCCATAAAATAGGCAACACAAAAATGCAGACGCAATTATTTATAAAAACGTTTTTTTTTTGACAGTTACTATTTCTAAGGTATACATTTGTATACACTGAACATATGTATATCACTTTATATACATATGTCATAAAAGTCAAGAAAAATACCAAAACCGAGGTTTTGCTTAGTTTCTTTACTGTCCGACGGACTGCCTGTCACCAACCCTCCTTAAAATGAAGTCGTTTTAATACTGGAAGGAAGGACTGTAGAGAGTTTTGTACAATGAAAATGGATACCTAGGGAGAGGAACATGGGGTTCATTTGGAAGAGGAAACGGGTCTGAGACTAAGACAAAAACCACGTTCCCGAATATTTATTGATAAATAAATTGACATGCTATAAAATGCTATAAATAATTAATTTAATCTATAATATATAAATAATTAATTTAATCTATAATATAAAATTTCTGTGTCATACATATTTAATTTAATTGCTTTCTAAGAAACTATGTACCTACTACATTTTAGTGCAAATAAAGATACTCTATTGTATGTCAAGATCGCATATCTATATCTCTATACACATATAACTGACTGGTGCCAGGACGTCTGAATCTGAAATATAGTTTGAATCTTACTATTTTATGCAGGTTTTCTATCTTTTTACACTATAGCTGTACGGCTGACCTCCTATAGTGTAAAATTCGTCTGAACAGACTAGTCATCTAATAGTAAGTGACAACCTCCGTCCGCTGTCCGCCTTTGAGGGTGATGAAGGATGGAGGTTGCAGGGAGAGGAAAGAAGAAAGAAGGGATGAGGAGATGGGAAAGAGGAGAAGGGGGTGAGAGGAGAAAAGGGAGTAAAGGAGGAGTTGGGCCTCCGGAAACTTCACTAATTTCGGGAAAATGCAACGCAAGCGTTGCTTCACAACCGGTTTTCTGTGAGGCCGTGGTATTGCACCGGTCAAGCCAAATAATTACGTAATTAATTTATCAGATTACTAAGTACTCCTTTTTATAAAAGTTGCAGACTATAAGGGGTCGATTATTTATGGACTAACATATTCTACCGACACGGTGCTTCAAAACGTTGGTCGTATTAACGCTTCTTCTATAAAATCTTTTGTAATTTAACAGATTTTGTAATTATTCAAGATATCGGTCAAATCTAGTCATGTATTATTATTTTGTATTGTCCCACAGGTACAATGGAACTAACGATAACAGAATTCGAAGTGCCACATCTGATTACCGTGGGGAGAGATGCAAAATTAGATTGTAACTATGAGCTAGGTGAATACGATCAAAAGCAGTCGATTGTGGTCAAGTGGTTTTGGACCCCAGTCTCCTCAACGAAAAACGATAAGACAATGATATACCAGAGAATAGCGGGACGACCTGCAATAAAATCTCAACGACGCTATTCAGGTGCAATAGGTATGTAGTGAATAGTCTGTAAACTTGTTATTTTTTACTAACGGACATATTATATAAAATAACTTATTACGCGAGATAGTCGTCATAGTTAAAAGTGTTCTTCCATCTAACGATCAACTTGAATTCTTAGATTAATTATTTTTGTTAAGCTTCCAATTACAAGTCTGCAAACTTGTGAAATTGCTTTAAAATTCAACTTTCAGATGTGAAAAAGAACGACACTATTGTATTGAAAAATATGCAACCTCAATTTTCGGGAGAGTTCGAGTGTGTAGTGTCTAGCTTTACAGACGATGTGCGAAAACAAACTCACTTGACTGTATTCAGTAAGTGTTAACGACAATATTAAAAGATTGATTGTTATTATCAGTAAGTGTTCATTGCATGTAAGTGAATCATAGATAAAATAGAAGGTACGCCGCCCCGCGCCG
Source organism: Tyria jacobaeae (assembly GCA_947561695.1). Classification (NCBI taxonomy): domain Eukaryota; kingdom Metazoa; phylum Arthropoda; class Insecta; order Lepidoptera; family Erebidae; genus Tyria; species Tyria jacobaeae. Next base: position 18,678,845 of record OX387224.1, on the reverse strand, counting down.
AATGAACTGATGACCTGAGGAAGACAGATAACTATATATCTATCTTTCTATCTATGGTCCATAGATAGGTAGAAATATATGTATATATTTATTTGTGTTCAAAGGCGGGATTAACATATTCTCTACCCCAAGGTTGACTGGTATTCTCTACCAGTCAACCTTGGGGTGGTGTCGAAAACTCGTAAAGTTGATGCACAGATGTTACATTTTTCATTATTAACGAATTTTTTTTTCTGTCGTCAATGTCGGAAAGAAAAGTACCACTAAACACTACACACACTACATTTACACTACACACTACACTACACTTTACACTTTTTAAATTACCACTAAAATAATGACCATTACTCTCTTATAGGCTGCAGGTCCTAAGTTATCTTTTAAAATGCGTGACACTTTTCTAGGTGCTATAATTGTCCAAGATAAAATCGGCTTTTGTAAACTTGCTTTTTCTGTCTAAAAATAGCCCGGTACACAAAAATTCTACTATTACCAAGCGGATGGAGAGTTTTAAAAATTGTATTGGCTCCATATCACCCACTCCATTTTAAAATAACAAAAATGTTTAACACCGGTTGTCGCGAAAATGAGAAAACAACTAATTTTCATATAAGAATGACAGATTCCGAATTCAAATATGATATGTGTGTGTAATATTGTTTCTTTTTTAATTAGAACTGAATTTACGGCGGCACTAAGTATGTACATATATACATACATATATAAATAACAACATAAATACACCAACACAATAGAATAAACAAGATGATAGCTGGGATAGATGGATTATCTATTTATTTAAATTGAACTGTGATATAGATTATTTTTTGTTTGCTAAAGTCAAACAAGATAGTATTTTTTTTTAAATGTACACAGGTGAAGGCACTGGCCCTATAGTAAATGTTACCGAAATACAAGATACGACAAGGCTATCCCAAAAAAAGAAACTATATAAAATAGTATGCCGTGCAGTGGACGTAACGCCGAAGCCAAATCTGATAGTCAATATAAATGGGTTAGTAGACAACAATATTTAATATATTCACCAATAATAGAACTTATGAGTGGAACACTCAGTTTTATTTACTAGGAATTATTATTGTGTTGTCCTTAAAAAGGTTTACCGTTTACCCTCCCTGAATCTCCCTGACGACTCTTGAGTTGCAGATGTCCATGGACGGCGGTTGTCACTTACCAACGGGTGACCCGTCTGTTCGTCTGTCTACCTAAATTATAAAACAATACAAACAACGGACACAAATAACACCCAAACTCGGAAAAAATAAACAATAACTATTTATTACACAAATTATTGTCTCATGTGGGAATCGAACCCACGACCTTTGGTACAGTCAGGATCACTAACCATTAGACAGAAGGGCCAAGCCAGTACCGCAGATTTAAGTTGCCACGATTTTTAGTGAAAAACAGTATTTTTTAAACAAGCAGTGCACCTTTATGTAATCATCGAACGCTGTGGAGTTACAATCTAAAGTTACCATGACATATACCCTTGTATACCTGAAGGTATAAGCAGAGGTATTAAACACCACTAACGTAATAGAGGACAAGTCGATCGGCGTAATGTGAATTATTCGACACCCGATTTAGTGTAGCATTTTATAACTACTCATTTGTTAACTACTTCACTTTTAAGCCATGTGGTTCTTGGTGGCGTAGAATGGGGCCACCCTATCGCTTCTCATGGGTGTGATATAAAGCGACTGAAGGATTGGACTGTTATCTATCAGACAGTATATATGTATATACAGTCACACAGGGCCCGTATGACGCCAATGGACTTTCCCCGTAACTAATGTAAGTTCTGCTATAATCGGGAATGAAGCTATCTATCTTCTACCTTCGGAACTTTAAGGTTTTAATTATTTTCGTAACTTAAATCATTCACTTCGATATCTTTAAAAAATGTGTAGCTAATTACAATGTTATTAATATTTACAGGCACTTCATAGATAAGCCTACAATCATAGAAGATTATGACAACAATGGGCTGTATGAAGCAACGACAATCATAGTTCTTAGTGTCGAAAGTATAGACAAGGGCGACAATGAAGTTAGCTGCGAAATGACATTCTCTGATTCAAACTTTGCAGGTCGACCAACTTTAGTAGATGTCAAGCCATTTGCAGTTTCTTAAACTAATCCTTAGACCATCAACTTAATGTTATTTTTTCTTTAAATTATAAATATAAGCTATTTAAAAACTCGTTGTATTCGTATACCTGTATTCTTGATAATCACGTTCATATTAATAAGAACATACTACTTATACGCACTTATATACAAACAACACTAATTTTAGGGTTCCGTTCTACAAAAGGAAAAAGCTGAATTGTTATAGGATCACTCGATTATCCGATTGTCTGTCTGTTTTTTTTTTTTTTAACGTGTGGAAACCCCCTCGGGCCGTCATCCCACCAGGGTTTTCGGTAGAACGGTGTGTCGGAATCGGACCGACTAAAACCACACGGTGTGCCATCCTGCGCCTAAAATAGGAGGAATCCGGGAACAGCTTTGGTAAGACATCCGGATCCGATTGTCTGTCTGTGTTAACATCAAATAGGTACAATTGTCTGCTGTGCCTTGAAACTGTTAACAATCAAGCTTCCTTTTTTTTTTTTTTTTTTTCGTGTGGAAACCCCCTCGGGCCGTCATTCCACCCGGGTTTTCGGTGGAACGGTGTGTCTGAATCGAACCGACTAAAACCACACGGTGTGCCTTACTGCGCTTAAAATAGGAGGAATCCGGGAACAGCTTTATTAAGACATCCGGACCCCTCCTAGCGCCTGCCCGCACTATGCGGGCACCACCTGCGGGTAACCTATCAATAAGGCGGCGTCCAGACACACGCGGACGTCACCGCCTCGCGGCTAGCTATATGGCGGATGGAGGGGAAAACCCGTCCCGACCACCCGCAGCCACACTCAGGGCGGCATGAGGCGCTGGTAAGCGCGTCTCCGCCGCCCGGTTCGCCGGCGGCGAATTGGGTCCGAGTGGAGATTATCCTCCAGGGCCCACTCCGCCGCCTCCTTCTGTGAGATGACCTCCTCACAGAAGGCTGCGACCGCGGTAAAATTCCTGTCACTGCTGACCATGGAGCGTATGATGGCCGGCAGTGACAGATCCTCTCCAATGACTGCAGTGAGGGCCCGACGCTGCGTCGCCGAAGCGGGGCAATCCGCGAGCGTATGCTGGGCCGAGTCCTCACTACAGTCGCAGTGGTGACAGACGGGACTCAATTCTCTCCTAGTGACCGAGTGCAGGTACTTTCCGAAGCAACCGTGCCCGGAAAGAACCTGCGTTAGTCGGAAAGAAAGGGTCCAATGCTGCCGCCCTGCCCACTCGACGATGACCAGCTGGAGCGCCTCCACGGTGGCTAAGCCAGCACGTGGAGCCTCCAGCCGGGACGACCAACGAGCCATAGTGACTCGGCGAGCGGCCTCACGCCACTCGCGTACCTCTTCGGGCGGGGGTCGATTGCCACTACCCGCCCGGAATTCAGTCGTCCGCCGATATACTTCGGCGAGCACTTCCGCCTCCAAGTCCCACGGGAGAGTTCCGGCCAACGCGCACGCCGCCTCCGTCGACACGGTGCGGTAACCGCATATAGCTCTAACCGCCATGACCCTCTGAGGGCGCCAGAGGCGTGCCCTATTCTGGGCGGTCAGAGCTTCCGCCCACACCGGTGCACCGTATAGTGCCATTGACCGGACAACCCCCGTGTACAGCCGTCTTGTTGCGACGCTGGGTCCACCCAAGTTGGGCAAAAGTCGCCCAAGGGCGGACGCAGCGGCGACCAGCTTTGGAGCAAGCTGCCGGAGGTGCTCGTCGAAGAGCCACCTCCCGTCAAGAAATCAGGCTCAGATATTTAATGTGGGCCCGAACCGGTACGAGGACCGAGTTGACCATGATGGCAGCGCCAGCGGGATGACCACAACGGGGACCATGAAATAAAAGGGCCTCCGTCTTGTCCAGGGCCACCCGCAAGCCTAGCGCCTCGATGCGCTGGACAACCAGTGAGGCTCCCATGGTGGCCAGGCGCACCGCCTCCTGAAAGTTCGATCCCCGGGCTGTGACCAGAGTGTCATCGGCGTAACACATTACGCCCAGCCCGGGGGGGAAGTCACCACGAAGAGCCCAGTCGTACCCCATGTTCCACAGGAGTGGTCCAAGGACAGACCCCTGCGGAACACCGCACGACATGGGCCGATGACATAGGATTCCATCTCGGTCCTCGTACATGACGGTACGCTCCTCTAAATAGTCTGCCACTAGTCGCATCAGGTACTGTGGCACTCCGTGATAGCGGAGAGCTTCCCTAATGCAACTGAATGGCAGACTATTGAATGCGTTGGCGATGTCTAACGACACAGTACGCCGCCACAGCTCACAGCCTCCTCGGTCACGGCTCTCAGACGCATTACAGCTCCGATCGTCGAACGACCCGCTCGGAAACCGAATTGGGCGTCCGACAAATCGGGGCCAACCTCATCCAGGTGCCGGACGATGCGGGCAGAGAGTACCCTCTCAAACAGTTTACCCGCCTCGTCCAGCAGCACAATGGGTCTGTAGGCCGCGACCGAGTCGGCCGGCCGTCCCGGCTTCCTTAAAAGCCCCAGCTTCCCGCTTTTCCAGCAATCAGGGAAGCGCCCGGACACTAAGCTAGCGTCAAACACCTCCCTGAGGCGGTCTGCCATGTGATCAAGGGCCAGGGCCAACACTCGGGCAGGAATCCCGTCTGGCCCGGGGGCGGTGTTCTTGGAGCGGATCCGTAGAACAGCCGCCCCTATCTCCACCTCCGTGATGGGTAGAGCATCCTCCACCCCGAACTCCCCGTTGTCTCCAGCCAAAGGGGCCATCGATGGGGGTGAGTGCTCCACTCGTCGCGGAAAAAGACCCTCAACCACTTCCTGCAGGAAGCTGGGCTGGAGAGTCTCCGTAAGGGGGGGGCCTAGCGCGCGGAGCTTTTGTTGCGCCGCACTATATGGGCGACCCCAGGGGTCACGATTGAGACCCTCCAGCATCTCCTTTCTTTTCTCTTCTTTGGCGCGGCAAATGGCCAGCTTTAGAGTTTTCCGGGCCTCTCGGTACTCCTCTTGCAGCTGGTCCTCTTCTCCTTCTTCGCGGTGACGCCGACGACTGCGGGTGTAGGATCTCCGGGCACGAATACAAGCCGCGCGGAGATCCGCCAACTCCTGGGACCACCAGTAGACCTCTTTCCTTGGAGGCCGACGAAATTGAACGCAGGGCATGGCCACATCGCAGATCTGCGTGATCGCATTACGAAAGCGGCCTGCCCCTATGTCTACCTCCCCGGTTGGAGGCAGAGACAGCCAAGAGTGAATTATGGCTGCCTCCTCCAGTAGATCCCGGTCTAGCTTCGAAATAGACCACCGCGGTAAGCGGGAAGAACGCTGTGCCATGTGACCCCTTCTGGGGTCCTGGGTACGGGAGAGCTCAAATCGGATATAAAGGTGATCCGAGAGCGTCTCAACCTCTTCCAGGACACGCCAGTCCCTTACTCGTGCGGCAAGAGCAGGGGTAGCGAACGAAAAGTCCACTATCGACCCCCCCTGCTGTCGCACGCACGTGTTGGTGGTGCCTCTGTTTAGGAGACAGAGGCCCACCGATGTTGCCCACTCTTGTACAGCGTCGCCCCGTGCGTCCGTCCTGGGGGAACCCGAAGTCCCCCAGCACTAAAACGTGCCCAGACGCTAGTCGCCGTATCGAGGTCTCCAGGTTATTGAGAAAAACCTCGAAATCGCTCAGACTCCGGTTAGGGGAGAAGTAGATACCATATATGGTGATCCCCCCCCACTCAGCGGCAACATATCCAGTACCCTTGTCTCTTAGCGACAAGGGCGGGGAATGAGCCGCTGTGGAGCCGACGACTGCCACGGAGCCGTCCCGGTCACCCAGCCAGTTTGGACGGGGAGGAACGTAATAAGGCTCCGCAGCTACGGCGACACCAATCGACCACTCCGCCATGGTTTGCAGGAAGAGGTCCTGCGCACCGGCACAGTGGTTTAGGTTCGTCTGGACAAGGAGGCTGGAGACTTGGTCCATTATTGGATCGTCTCTACAGCCTCCTCCATGGGCGACGGCAACGAAGCACGATTAGCATCGGAGGCGGCCTGGGCCGATTGGCTAGCCACCGATGCTTGGGGAAAAGTGCGTGGAGGTTTGCAGCCCCCTGCCCCATCTGGTGATTGGCAGGCAGATTACCCGCCGCACATGCCGGACAGTGAGGGGCGGCGGAACATTCTGCCGCTCTGTGCCCCGGTTGAGCGCAGCGGAAGCAGAGTCCGCTGCAGTCAAAGCAACTTTCGCGCTTGACGCGGGTGTGTCCCGACCCGAGGCATTTGAAACACCTCATCGGTCTCGCCGCCAGGATTGTGACTCTGGCATTCACGAAACCGATGAGGATCTTGCCGGCATCACCCAAAATTTTGACTGATGAAACGGGACAACTGGCCCACACCGCGCCAAGACCACCCGGACCGGGGCGGATGGTGCCGACTCTGATGATGTCCGCGTTGCACTCCGTCTTTTCCTGCATAGCAACACGAACATCCTCCACCGTCACAGAGTCGTCGAGCTCAGCGCACTTGGTAGGCCTAACGACTTTGACACCATCCGACGTCCGCCGTCTTTGCCCCTTCAGCACCTGGAAACTCCAAAACTCGAGCCCCCGTCTGGGCTAGGCGCAGCCTCACACCTGAGGCCCCGAATTCGCCACCGAGGCTATCCCGGACCTTCTTAAAAACCGCCGCGTAGGATAGCCCAGTGGTCGCCGCCTCCGGCAACACGGTGTCAACCACAGCCGCCGTTTTGGGCGCCTGCAATTTCCTTGCCTTCTTTGTGGCAGTGACTGCCACCGACGTATTCTGAGGCGCAGAGGCTGCACTTTTGGTGGCCTTCTTGTAACTCTTTCGGGACCTCTTCTTCTTACCCCCCTCAACTTTCTGCCATCCATCACTGGAGGGGGAAGACGTTGAGGGAACAGGGACAGACTTAGCATCAGTGGTAGCGCTAGGGACGCTTTTACCTCGTCCTGGACACCTTTGTGTCTGGCTGCCTGGTCCAGGTCTTGGAGAGGTGAGCGGAGGGAACTCTGACCTTGACCCCGTACCAGTCCTAGCCGCGTTTCGAGTCCTCGGTGCGTCCTCGGACGCAGACGCAGCTGCCGCGTAGGAAATTGCGACGCTGCCACCTGAGACCGGGAGCGGCTTCGGAGCCGATGTGGCCTTGGGTTTCCCCGCCGAGCCGAATAATTGGAGCTGGAGGCAGTCTTGCCTCTAGCCCCGCGAGGCGTCCGTCCATCATCCTCCACACTGCTTCAATGATTTTACGCAGGTGGGAATCCGGCACTTCAGACACCTCGGAGGGCGCTGGAGTGGAGGTTGGTTGCTGCGAAACCTGGCTCCGACGCCCAGAGCTATCTGACTGAGCCCGGAATTGGGCAAACTGTGCACTCAGTTCGGCCACCTGTTCCGTGAGACGGTCATTTGCCGCCTGGAGACGCGCCACATCCCCAATGAGTGTTTCGACGACCACCGAGACGGTGGAGGAAGAGTCCTTCAGGGCTTTTTACAAAGGTGCCCTTTAGTTTGGTGGACTTAGTGGCCACCTTATTTATAATAGCCACTGCCGGCCGTAGAAGATCGGCGATCTCCTCCTCGGCGACGATTTCTCCTTCTGCACGTACTCGCGCGTACTCACCCGCCCTGGAGAAGGCAGAACTTGCCAAAGACGGTATAGGGGTACGCGACCTCGACCTTCCTCTTTTGCTGCTAGCCACTTTGGGAGGAAGCATTTCTGTGGATGTTTCATGTTCCTCGTCCATCGAGCGACCACGCTTCCTGGCTCACGTATCATATCATATCACGAGGCTCAAGCATCATCTCCGAGTCGGCATTCGAGCGTAGTCTTTCCAACCTGCGACTGCTCCCAGAAGCCAGAGTTACTTCTGGGAGCTCCACTGACATAGGCATCTCCAATAAGACTTCTTCGTCGTTTGACGAGGTGTCGTCCGCTTTCTTCTTCCTTATATTTTCCCTCTTCTTCACATTCTCCTTCTTTTTTTCTTCAGTTGGTTTTCTGTTTTGGTTGTTTATTGTTTCCATAATAAGACCCACTAGAGGGAGAGAACTATAGGTCGACCCGGGCAGAGATCCCCCATTACCCGGGTAAGCGTAAATTTATACCCAACCGAAGGGTCCGCAGTTACCCCGGCTTGGAGTGCGCTTGCGACTGAACCACCCATCAGCCATGCATCCCATGGTCACGCACCAGAACACAGGATTCGGGGTAATTTTTTATAGAGGTTTTCTACCTCGCAGTCCAGGCGGCTAAGCCAAGACCCTCGCCCCCGATCAAAGCCACGAGACTCCTTTCGGGATTACGATATGCCGACGGTGGCATCGAGATAAAATCACCAGATGCCTGCTCGGTGGCAGTGTGAGTGCACGCCGAGCCCGTACTCGTTCCTCCGCTGTGGACAGTGGAGCAACTCTGAGTGACTCTTGGAAGGGTCCCACAGGGTATCCTGTTTCGTCTGGAGTCTCCCCCTGGGCCAATCCAGCATGAGTAGCTCTACCGGCACAGCCCCAGGGATCATTGACCCGTGCAAGCCCCCCCACGACGACAACGTAAGGATACAGTTGGGGGGGAACAATCAAGCTTCCTAAGCCAACACAATCAAAGGATACGGTCAAAACCTTAAATTTGAACATTTCGTAGGATTTTTTTTATATAGTATAGGGGGATAAACGAGCAGACGGGTCAGCTGATGGTTAATGACTTCCGCTGCCCATGGACACTTGCAACTCAAGAGTCACAAGAGTGCTAATTGCCTTTTAGGGTAGGGGAAAGGGAGGAGGGGAAATAGGGGAAAGGAAAGGAAGCAAGTAAAAAAAGTGAAGGGAAAGACGGTTGGGCCTCCAGTAACCTCACTCACTCGGTCACACAATGCACAAAACAGCGGGTTTTCTGTGAGGCCGTCGTAATACTCCGGTTGAGCTGTCCCAATCCTGCGTATGCTCACCCACGCTATAAGCAAAAATAAATAGTACATCAAAACTTGTTGGTTCCTGAAAGCTTCCTGCCTAGGGTATACCAGGTTCTTTCCAATATACTTACTTGTGTATTTGGGAGAGAAGTGCAAAGTTAAGTTGGTCCATGGGAACTATTACAGGCCTGCGCAATCAGGAGGGTGTGTGTTTATCTTTTATATCTAAAATGCAAAAAAAATTACACTTATGCATACTATATCAAAAATATAAATATTCATATATATTAAAATACATACATATAGTCTGTCTGTCTGAATATCATTGTTGTCATTTGTTCTCCTTCTATACACGTTAAGAGAAGAGCTGTTACGTATTAAGTGCGGTAGGAAATTCCCTTTCGACGTTCATTCGTAGTAAGTGAATGTACTCGTATCGGAGGGAGTTCGGAGGAGAAGAGTAGAAACAGTGCGACAGGGTTCACTCAAACAAGGGAACAAAGTGCTCAAAGCGCTCACCGTACATACGGGAACCTACAATTGTGTTTACCTTAATAGAATAAGGATAGCATATATTACTTTGAAGACCAAAGACCACTCCTAAAGTGATAGATTAATGAATTAAGAATACATGTGACTCGATATCTTCGTCATTTGTGTATCGATTTCAACATTTTTGCAAAACTTATCTATTTTCTAATCTTTAAAACGAGGAAAATCAATATTAAAATTATAAATACGTATATAATAGTATCCATAATCCTGTAATGCTCATAACTTACATCCCTAGAAGCTATCATTGACTTACTTATATATATATATATTTTTTTTATTCGAAAGAGGGCAAACGAGCAGATGGGTTACCTGATGGTAAGTGACTACCACCGCCCATGGACCAACTCAAGAGTCACAAGTGCGTTGCCGGCCTTTTAGGTAGGAGTACGCTCTTTTCTTGAAGGTTTGAAGGTAGTATCGGTTCGGAAATACGGCAGGCGACAATTTATTCCACAGTGGTGGAGTGCCAATCGTTCAGGTGGTTAGGATGGATATTTTGTCGCATAGGACGATAGCGGAAACCTGCAGCCGGTATAAGTCCGAGCAATTCCTCTGATCAATCCCCATGATACAAGCGATAGAGGATGTATGGTGAAGCTACATCTCTAAGCAACGCCAAAGTGTCAAGTCTATCAGAAATAAATATATATATATACGTATATTGAACTAGGATCTAAATTGACTGCACGGATGGCGTAGCGGTTTAAGTGGTCACCTCGCCAATACGCTGCCGCACCGACAACAATTTGTGTAATCCATAAAATTTTGATCTGAGTCTGGGTGTTCTTCGTGTCCGTGGTTTGAATGTTTGTAAAGTTTTGTAAATTTCAGGAACAGCAACAGGAAGTAATCCTTGTCTTTTAAAAAAGAAAGAAAAGAGATAAAAAAGATGTACTCCATCTAGTGTTTTTACTCTAGAGAGTGCAACGTTAGTCTGACCTCCGCTAAGACCTCTGTTAAATATAGAAGTACCTGTATTATTGCTCTTATAATTTTGATAGGCGCCTACTCTTACTTTGTTTTAAAATAAATTATTGATCTTATAATTTTTATAGGCGCTCAGTGTTACCCAATAAAATCGATTGATTAGAAAAATCTTAGAGATTCGCTATTTTTTTCCTTTGCATACACACAATCACGAAGCTGGATGCCAAATTTGATCTGACATTTCAAGATGACCTATAAAGTTAGTTGGGTTTTTGATCTACCTATATGTCAATGAGTCATAAAAATGCCGATTTTTTGACGTTAATATCTCTATAACCGTTGGAGCTGTGTTTATGAAATTTGATTTAGTTTAACTAGGGGTCTTAATATGTAAACGTGACCAAACCAAAATCTTTTGGTGTTTTTATATTATTATAGATTGTGAGTTATGAAGGTGTCAAAAGTGGTTTCAAATGGTTCGTGTAATATTACACACGGTGTTGCTACCCAGTTCTTTTTCCGGGTGTCTAGATATAAGAAGTAAAACCTATTTAAGGAAATACGTTTGTGAACATTAGGTTGGAGTGTTTGCAAGGAAATAACAATAGATTTAAAAAAAAAATGCATATCTTTGTCGGGTTAAATAATATTACATATCAGATAGAGCATACTGTTATGCTCACGTACATATATATTCCTAATATATATGTACGTGAGCATAACAGTATGCTCTATCCGAAGAGGAGACTTCAGAATCTGAACCATTTTCCAAGGAAGGTGATCAATTCGATAATCCCATTGTCATACCTGATGTCATTGCCCAAATATTGGTTCTCAATTTTTCGTACGTGGTCGTCACACTTTTGCCATGTTTCCGGAATTAATTCAGAAAACAATCTTGTGATGATTGGAATTTTGTCGTCCAGAGACGGTGGAAGGGGAAGAATAATATGACCGCATGATGCCTTTAACATTTCGTCAATGGTGTAAATTTTTTGGACGGAGTTCTATTTATCTGATGAAAGAGATCGGCTTTAGTATAGTCTGGTGGAAATTCAACATTACGTTCTCGTAACCAATCTTGCATGGCCCGTTTTAAACTATACATAGTAGGTTTTTACCCAACCTGTACACAATGTTAGGAGCCATTGTCCATTACAACCACTGATTTAGGAGCTAGTTTATTTTTTAATTTGTGACTAACCCAGTTATGAAAATATGTAGCATTTATATCGCCAAGATAATCCACGCATTTCAAATCTGATTTAAAAATTGGTAAAGCACCGTTAATTAATCCATCTCAGCTACCATCATGAACAGTCACCAAACGACGCCCTTGTCAATATCAGCATAAATTCCGGGCTCCAGCAGATTCGGATTGCCAACACATATTAGAGGTGTGGCTACTGTTAACGTATGTTTCGTCCAGAAAATATATGTTTCGGTTTTCATTTCTATGTTTTTGTATAGCTCTTAAATACCTACCTCGCCATTCACTAATACTGGGTATCTCAATTTAAATGTGCCTCTTAGATTTACATTTTTTAGATAAATATCCCATCTTGTGTAAAAGCTGTCGTAAGTAGGTACAACCACAGTTCAGAATGCCATCTTCTTTTAAAACTGCAAGCAGCTTACGAATACTTGGGATTTTTTTTACCAACAGTATAAAACTGATGAATTTTTCTTTGTATTACTCCCATGTCAAAATCATCAATGTGGATTCCTTCAGCTACAATTCGCCTTACGGTGTGGGCTGACACTCCTGCTTCCTGCCTTTGCTACTAATTTATTAATGTTTGTATCATATTTGTGTTTCATAATTGCTTTATCGATCTTTCGTCTAAAAAAAACTATATGTATTGTAAATAAAATTCTCACTTGTCTCATGTGTGTTTAAAACAAACTGAGTGTGGCCGCGGGTGGTCAGGATGGGTTTTCCCCTCCCCCCGCTTTAGTAGCCACCCGCTAAGGGGTGACGTCCGCAAGTGTCTGGAAGCCACCTTATTGATAGGTTACCCGTAGGTGGTGCCCCCATAGTGTGCTGTTCCCGTATTCTTCCTATTTTGTCGTGGCACACCGTGTGGTTTTAGTCGGTTCGATTCCGACACACCGTTTCACCGAAAACCCCGGTGTAATAACAACCCGAGGGGGTTTCCATAAGAGAAAAAAAAATGCTCAGTCTGCTTTTTCAGTTTGCCTACCTCTCCTACTTGCACACACAATATATCAAAATAAACTAGTTACTAATCTCATAATCAATTATCAGTAATAGTAAGTAGTTCGGAATAATAATTATTCATAATCGCCCGCCACTATTTTCTACTAAAAAACCAACATGTTTTGGAAGTCAATTAATTTGACGTATGTACTATAGGTATGTCATTATTGTCACTCAAACGTGTTGATGTCGGAGAGGTTAGGACAAGTTCGAATTGATTTGTTTTTTTTAAGAAATGCCTAAACAGATACTTTTTGATGACGAATCAGAGGATGAAGTAACTATTAAAACAGAAAATGAGTATGCTAAGAAATACGACAAGTGGCGAGAAAAGGAAGAATTGCATAAACGTATGTGTCTGTTATGTTTTGTCTTTATTTGTTACTATAACTGAACTTAAAAGTGTCTAAAAGTGTTAAAAAACTATATACTAAACTGTAGTACTATTAGGATACATCCTCAAATACCTTCTGCAAATAGTTTCACTCATGAAATATACATTTTTAATATTTAACAACAATGTCATCTTGAAATATAATAACCGTATTTAGCTACATTTTTATACCTACTTATGGTTTGGCACTAAGTATGGCTTTTATCCTAATAATTAAATAATATTTTTATACTATGTTGAGGGTACACTCCATTCTTGAACAATTAACATCTTTTAATCATCACATGAATTTTAGTGGAACAAAAATATGGTTCAAAAGCCTTACAATCTGATGCATCATTGTCATCATCGGACAGTGAAGATGAAAGTGATGAGCCTCCAGAGATCTCGGAGGAGACTGAAGCTCAATTTTTGAAGACCTTATCATTGCTGAAGACTAAGGACCCAAGGATTTATGATCCTTCCTTTAAATGCTTTGAGGAACAAGAAAAGAAAGAGCCAGGTAAGTTAAATATTTTTTTAGTGAGAAAAAATTGCTTTGTCTATTACACACGTACCTACACTCACACCTGTATCCTTTAAGGGGTTGGCAGATGTGTATTAAACACCCACATTTTGCCAACTTCCACAAATGTAACACATGCAATGCCAGTTGCCTTCAACCTGGCACTAAGACTGTATATATACTGTCTGATACATAAGAGTCTAATCTCTTAGTAGCCTTTTACAACACGGATGGAGCGCATGAGCCTTGCTCTTGAACAAGTGGTGTTGATTAGCACTGGTCATCTCTAGACTGCTATTACCATAAACATTATTTTAGAATGATGTATTGCATTGCCCTCACATATCTTATTTCATTTTATGTGCACTTATGAACTGTTACAAAAACCTTTTGTAAAATATTTGAAAAAGAGTGTCCTTCGAGTTTCTCTTGGCTTGTTCTTCTCCATATGATCTATGTAATGGAACAGATAACTGGCTTCATGACCGACTTAGTCTAACTTCCTCTTTTGACAATTCAAAAATACCATAGACTTTGATTTTGATTTTATATGATACCAACTGTGTCCTGCATTATATAATTTATATAACCTTTTCTGTCCCCTGATGACTTGTTGGAATATCTAAATTATGTTGATGGAGTAGTATGATATTTATATTATTACTAGAACACCCCTTATGGGTGGAATTTCATAAAATCTGTTCTTAGCTGACCTCTACTCAGCGAAAGGAATATTCCTACCAAATTTCAAGTCTCGCTTTATGGTTCCAGAGATATTGTGATGAGTCAATATATTGGTGGAAATAATTATATGTGTATATTTATTCATCATTTTGTTATAGAAAAGGAATCTAAACCAAAAACATTAACATTTGCTGATAGTGATGATGATGATGATGATGGGAACATTTTCAGTATTGAAAAGAAAGCAGAAATAGTTGATGATAGTAAGAAGCCGAGAAAAACATCTGAGTCAAAGGTTTGTACTAGTTTCATTATTGTTAATAATACATGTACCAGGAGGTAAGCGCTGGTGTACCTCAGGGCTCCGTCCTATCGCCTACGCTGTTCCTTCTGCATATCAATGACATATTGGCACGACAGGAGCTTGTCGCTGAGCTCAACCGGGTCTTGAGCCGCATTTCTCAATGGGGTTGTAAGCGTCTAGTAGAGTTCAGCGCCAAGAAAACACAGGCGTGCGCGTTTTCAAAAAAAAGTGTCCATTCCTTCTCCTTCCTACTCGTCAGAATACTCAACTGCCACTGCAGGATAGGCTTAGTATCCTGGGTATAGATATTTGCCGGGATCTCAATCCGCGCGATTACCAGGCCAGACCCAGGTTCGCTCCTGCGAGGAGTACTGCTCTCATCTCTGGGACGGCTATGCGCAGTATTTGCTTGACGCTCTCGATCGGTTGCAGCGACGTGCAGTCCGCATTATCGACTGTCCTGAGGTCACCCAGTCTCTTGAGCCTCTGCAGTTGCGAAGAGATGTCGCCTCTATGGCAGTCCTCTATCGCCTACATCACGGGGAGTTTTCTGACGAGCTCTTCCAATTGGTCCCACCTTCTCCCTTCCTCTACAGGACTACACGTGCTGGCCTGAGGAGTCACCGTTTGAGCGTCGAAAATATTCGTACCTGAACTAAACGGTTTGGCTCTTCTTTCCTGTGCCGATCGGTGAAAGCCTGGAATTCCCTACCAACGCACGTGTTTCCTTCCTACTTTGATCCCGGGACTTATAAGCGGGGCGTGAAAAAGTATCTCACCAGGCCCCATAGTGTGGGTCACCATGCTGCATTGACTAGACATGCAATGAGGATGGTGACCACCACTCTTTGACTCTGCTTATTGTTATCCATTAGGCAAAGTGGAGTCACTATGGTAGGGTAATATATATATATAAAAAAAATAAGTGCAATAGAAATCAGGATATCCTCTAGCTGACAAACTTTCAAGGCTAAAATATGAGGATGGTAGAATTATCTGAACATACATAATTTATTTCTTTCTTTCTTTCTCTCTTCTAAAGACAACTTTACAAAACTTTCAAGCAACAGACACAAAGAACACCCAGACTCAGAACAACAATTTGAGGATTACACAAAGTGTTGTCCTGTGCGGGTATCGAACCCAGAACACGCGCCGCGGCAGCGCAGTGGCGAGCTGACCACTTAAACCTACGCCATCCATGCAGTCATATATGTATGTATGTATATGTGTGTATACCCATGTATATATGGAATATGTGTATGTATATAGTGCAATAATTTCATGTATTATATTTCTACATTATTTCCTAATTTTTGTTTAATGTCAAATGTATGGCTACCACTCATAACTGTATTACCTAAAGGTTCATTTGTAGCAAATGCCTATATTAAATCTGCCTCCTGCAATATATATCTGCAGTAGTATTAAATAAATAAATAAAATATATGTAGAAAAATAGACAAGTAAAAAACAGTTCATTACTCTGCCTATATATACAGATGTGACCGTATGTATGTACATATATGTACTTCATTACATTTTATGCTCTGTTTTCCACCATATTTGTATTCTTTAGTTTATTAAGCTGTTAAGAAAGTTGTAAAAAAGGCAGAATTATGCCTGTGCATGCTATGCATTCAACATTCAGTTTTGTCTTTGAGAATTCAGATATAAATCAAGAAATATTATTTTGTTATTTTAAGTTCCATCAATGTTTTCATTATTACTCTATATTATATTATTGCAGGAGGGAAAAATCAAGGAGTATTTGACTGGGAAGGCTGAGCACATAGACAATGAAGTGGAGAAGGATCTAGCACCACTCAAAGCTCTTTGGTCTGACCCCAACTTAAATGAGGGAGAAGCTTTCTTAAGGGACTATATTTTGAACAAACGGTAAAAAAAAATATATTTATATTTGCTGTTGAATTTTATTAATTTACCCACAGTAAAAACGATAGACGGATTTTCACAAAAAAAAGATTTAAAATTTTCTGTTTTCCCATTCCACCATAACTTATGCCTAGACAGACTAGGACGTAACATTACAAACTTCACAACCCTAAGTTGCATAATATGAATTACATAAAAAATTGTAATATTAACTTGTTTATTGACCATGTGTACAATTTTGCTTAAACTTTGGTTTCGGTTATATTTGAATGTCCAAGGCAATACCTCTAAACGATGACATGTTTAACTACTGCAACATGTGTAAATGAGGCCTTACTCATGATAATTTTATACATAGCTCAATAGTGATTTGTTTATACAGTATTTCAATCAAATTGCATTAATCATGTCACTGAAATGAATTGAATTTGTGAAATGTAGTATTACTCAACTTGTTTCTAATTTATATTTCTTTAAAAGATAATTCAGAAATTATTTACGTTTCGTGCGGGAATTTACAGACCAAGGGACATAAGAAACACCCTGACTTGCTACAAAAGCTTGTGGATCACACAAATTTTGTACCATGTTTGAATTGAACCCACGATCTCCGGCTTAGCGTACTAGACCAACTAACAGGCCAGCCATGATAATGTTTTCTCTTCTTCTTGCAGATATTTAGAAGAAGGTGATATCGGCGAGGCGAAAGATAAAGTTCGTGATGACGAGGACCTGGAAGCTGATGAGGAGAGAGTGGAAGAACAGGGCAAGTTTGAGAGAGCATACAACTTCAGATTTGAAGAACCCGACCAGGAATATGTAAGTTCTTGTCATTTTTCGTCTCATCACAATATCTTGAGACATATTACACACGGCGGTCTGATCCCAAACTAAGTAGAGCTTGTACTAAGGTATTCAGACTGCTGATAAACATACTTATATACTTCTAAACACATACATATTATAGATAAATTAGATCTAGACACAGAACAGCAACAGTGGTAGAGACATGCTTAGGCATGAATGGACCGGTGCGATACCATGGCCCCCCAGAAAACCAGTTGTAAAGCAAGCTTGCGTTGCATTTCCCCGTAATTATTGAAGTTTCTGAACGCCCAACTCCCCCCTCTCCTCTTACCAATCTCCTCATCCCCCTCTGATGCTTCTTCTCCCCGCATCCTCCATCCTCATCACAGTCATCACCGTGAAAGGTGGGCAGTGCACTTACTACTCTTGAGTTGTAGGTGTCCATGGTCGGGGTTGTCACTTACCATCAGGTGACTCCCCCTATAATATAAATAAATAAATAAAACTTAACTCATACTGTTAACATTTAAAATTTCGAATCTTCGGGTAACTAGTAGGCAGTTAAATGTCCAAGGACAGCTATTTTTTCCGAATGTATGTCTGTATGTAACGATCATGTTTATTTGTCACATCTCACATCCTAAATGGCTTATTACACATGAGTATCGACATGTGAGTGTTGTTGCATCATCGTAATAGTAAGATAGATGATGCGATGAGTTAGATCAACACAAGCAGTTACTTAATTATATAATATTTTTAATATGATTTTAACATTTGACAAAGCAATCTATAGTTGCGGTGATGTGTGTATTGATCTGCAAATTTAATTATTTTGAAACTGGACGATTTTGAGCAATTTTATGAGATAAAGAAATTGGATTTGTTATAAATGATAATGTAGCTGCAATGATGTCACGTAACAGAAATCGCTTCTCCTTTCAAATAGATTATTATTCTTCTCTTAAACTCTTGCTAATAAAACGCAACGCAGTTGAGACTCTTGAAAGCAGGTATCCATGGGCGGCGGTAGTCGCTTACCATCAGGTGATCCGACAGCTTGTTTGCCCCTAGTCCATAAAAAAAAACAACAACTTAACTGCCATGTATCTCAGAACAGTCTCCTGCTCAGAATGTGTAAAAAAAAATCTTCACTGTGTCATTATTATTTGAAGGTATTACTTCCTACTTTAACCCACATTTTCAACTTTTCCTTAACCAGTAGTTCCTATCCGTCCACATGGAAAGATGCTCAAATTGTTCCCTTACCAAAAAAGCCGAATCCTGACTCCTTTAATGACTACCGTCCTATCTCCATACTACCATTCCTGTCGAAAGTTATGGAACGCCTAGTTTATAAACAAATTAGCTCGTTTCTTAACCTAAACAACCTCTTGAATCCTTTCCAGTCCGGCGTCCGACCTGGACATAGCACTACTACAACCCTAGTCAATATTACAATAGATTAAGATGACATTAGATCAGGTATGGAAAATGGCTACCTTACAGTATTATCTTTACTGGACTTTAGAGATGCATTTAACACTGTCGATTTGAACATACTAATAGCCACACTCCGCTCTATTAACATATCTCCAACGGTGCTCGATTGGTTTCATAGTTACCTGTCTGGCCGCCGTCAACGTGTTCGAATCGAAGAAACATTTTCTTCATGGTGTAACACATCTGTTGGTGTGCCGCAGGGTGGCGTTTTATCTCCATTACTCTTCACAATATTCATTAGTAGTATATCCTCTAAACTTGTTTCATCGTACCACCTTTATGGTGATGACCTGAAGATTTATACACAAGCTCTGCTAGGAAAGCTATCCGAAGCAATTAACATTATAAATAATGATTTAGCCCACATAGCTGAATGGAGCTTTGAGCATGGACTTACAGTAAATCCTGTTAAAAGCCAGATTATTATAGTTGGAAGCCCTAGACTCATACCGAAAATTGAGTGGTCGAGTCTCCCACAGGTCGAATTTAATGGCACTATTTTACCTTTTTGTGAAACGGTGAAAAATCTGGGGATTTGTATAGACAAAACATTGTCATGGGGTCCACAGCTGCAGGAAGTCAGTCGAAAGTTGTTTGCGTCAATAGGGTCCCTGAGAAGATTGCGTAACTATCTTCCCATTGACACTAAAATTGCGCTGGTTCAATCTCTCCTCCTTCCAGTCCTCGACTACCGACGCCAGCTATCTTGATCTTACTGTAGACCAACTTGATAAACTTGAGCGTCTTCAAAATGTCTGTATTAGGTTTATATTTGGGTTACGCAAATATGACCACGTATCTGAATTTCCCTATACGGCTTCGCCGAAATGCTCATATTCTCTCCCTTCTTTATAATATTCTGTTTAATCCCTCTACCCCTTTCTACCTCAAGGATCGTTTCGAGTTCCTAAGTGAAACACATGTGAGAACACTGAGGTCATCGGAAAACCAACGCCTGAAAATACCATCGCACTCCACAAATCCTTTGCAGTGCAAGCAGCTCGCCTGTGGAATGCATTGTCTGAAACAGCGAGACTAAATCGCCAGCCATTTTTAAAAAAATAGTCTTGGAACACTATTTGTCCTTATAGTTGCATGCATATATTTATTATTTTGTGTTGTATGTATATGGTATGTGTATGTTTATATGTTGGTATATGTAGGTATATGTAGTGGTATGTATATTTAGTGTATGTATATAAACGTGTTAACATATTTCTTAATATAGTACTGAACTTCTTCATTTGTACATCTGCAAACTGCCCTACGAATCCATTGCACTTGTACATTACAAAGGTTGTCTGGAAGAGATCGCAGCTAGCGATAAGACCGCCGATTGTACCAGTTGCTCGTATATTATTTGTTTCATATTGTATATATTTTTTGTGTGTGTACAATAAAGAATATTGTATTGTATTGTATTGTATTGTATCTGTGGTGTGTCTGTATCTTGAAAAAAAATTCCAGCTCAAGCGTTTTCCTCGAACTATGAACTACATCCGACCGAAAGACGATCGACGTTCTCGCAAACGTACAGAGCTGCGGACGCGCAAGGAGGAAGAGAAACGGAGGAAGATGGAGGAGATAGCACGGCTTAAAGCGCTCAAGCTGAAGGAGATACAAGAGAAGTTGGAAAAGATCAAAGAGGTCACTGGGAATGAGGACTTAGCTTTCAGGGTAATGTTTGCTTTTTGTTTAACTATTATTACTTTTTACTTAAAAAAGGCCGTCACTTGCGACTCTGGAATTGCAGGTATGCAAATTCCTATTTTTCAATTTTATGTTCTTATATGTCATTGACTGCGGTGACCTTAAGGACAGAGTAAAGACTGAGTTAGTAATATTTATAAAATTAAGGTTTAAATATAAATTTCGGTTTTCAGTATTTTCGATTTTAAGATGTGACGTCACAAAGCTTTTGACCCCCTCATGTCCCTTGTGACACAATTTCACATTTCGTACCCGCCCCTTAATGTATGACGTAATTTATTAATGGCCCCTTAGCATCAAGTGACTGTCTGCTCTTTGCCCCTATTGCATAAAGAATAAAATAATAATACGCTAAGTTTAAGCATTAGTAGAACCCTGTCAAAATACATAGATGTTTTTATAAAACAACAAACACTAGCTACAGACAGCTCAACAGACACCAACAATACCAAATCACATATAAACCTTTATTATACTCAAATTTTTGTATAAATATTTAAGAATATAATATTAAATTATTAGCATAATTTGTCTTCTAAGTATTCATTAATCGTATCATATATACAGGGTGTCCCGAAATTCAACGTCCAACGGCAAGTGGGGGGTAGGTGACTGACTGTATGACAGCTTTAAATAACATATTAAAAACAATCCAATTCATTTTTTTTTTAGATACGAACGTTTTTTTTTTGTGATGTGTTTGGTGGTAATTATACTTTTGGTCGATAGAACAGTGACTACGCGCTACGCTATGAATAAAAGAAACTCGTCGCCGAAACTTGCAGATTTGTCGTTATGGTGAATAATAATGTCAAATTCGGAATTTTTCACCATTTTAAGCAAAATACTCGTATCAAAAAAAATATGAAATGGATTTTTTTAAATATTTTATTTAAAGCTGTCATACAGTCTCCTATCCCCCACTTGCCGTTGGACGTTGAATTTCGAAACACCTGTATATATGTATATATTAGGGAAGTACATAAATGTCTGCCAAATTGTATTATAGGTAACATATGTATATATGAAATATAAATAACATAATAGGTAATAGGCCATCTCTTACAGGAGGTGTAAAAGTCACTTAAGAGAACACAACAGTTCCACTGTTGTCTAGCAGACAGTATATGTACAGTGACAGCAATACATAATTCTAATTGACTAAATGTGGGTGTTTAATACACTTCTAGCTACCCCTTAAGGGATACAGGCGTGAGCATATGTATGTATGTATATATTTTTATATTAAAATATTTTCAATTATCATTTTAGGATGAAGATCTACAGAGTGAATTTGACCCGGAGGAGCATGATAAGAGAATGAAAGAGATCTTCGACGAGCAATACTACGGCGATGCTGATCAACATAAACCTGTCTTTCCTGACCTTGATGAGGAATTAGAAATTGGTGAGAAATTTTTTGCCAATTTTATTAAGGCAACTCCTGCTCTAGAGATTTATTTGTGGACACAATTTTTTTTGTCCTGTGTGGGAGTCGACCCTACGGCCTCCGCTTCCACTCGCATATGAATTATTTCTTTGAACAGTAATATATTCCCGTATATATCCTTACTCTGTACTTCTCTGTACCACTGCATACACAAGATAAATGTCATTAAGATCAACTTACTACTTAACATATGAAAACGTAATAAACCAACAAACTTACTGTCGCATTCATAATATAAGTTACAATTAGCATTTCAATCTAATTTTCAATAGATTTTAATCATACAGGTATACACTCGCGCTGGTATCTCCACAGAGATGGGCAAATTTAATTAGAACCCCTAAGATTTCTTAACAAACAATACTCTGCTGTCGTATTTTCTGTCGTTGGTGTTGGAAGAAATGTGTATTTTAGAGTTAAACATTTTAGATTGAATAATTCAATAATAATGATCTAAATATCCTTCCTTACATTTACGGATGGCGTAGCGGTTTAAGTGGTCACCTCGCCACTAGGCTGCCGCGCTGAGTGTTGTGGGTTCGACCCCCGCACGTGATAACACTTTGTGTAATCCTCAAATTGTTGTTCTGAGTCTGGGTGTTCTTTGTGTCCGTTGTTTGAATGTTTGTAAAGTCCCCCGCGACACAGGAATTAATCCTAGTGCGGGAGTTGTCTTTTTAAAAAAAGTGAAAAAAAAAACACTAAAAAAAATGTATTGCAGAAAACTGGGACAAGTACCAGCCTGAACATGTAGAAGAAGGAGACGAAGAATATGATGAGGGGCCATGCTGTGAAGATGAAGATTTTAATGTTAGTACATCTGTAATGCTTATCTATACTGATAATATAAGTGTGTCAGTAATGCCATCTATCATGTGCGAATGGATGAACAAAACAAGAGTAAAGGACGACAAAAAAAAAAGATAGATGGATTGTGTGACACACAACATTGCACCAACCCCAAGTAAAATCGAAAAAGGTTAAGATGATGACAAATTATGGTCCCGTATGTGAATCGAACTCGCGACATCTGGCTCAGCAGTCAGTTTCACTGACCACCAGACCAATAGACCAATCATTTATTGGAAAATTATCAAATAAATTACACAGTGCATTCACTCATTGCCATTACGGTGTTTCACATAAATTTTTATATATCTACCATTTTTTTTAATTTTCCACAGACTTTATGACAAGATAATAATTATTATAGTATCTACACCAAAATGTTATAATCGCATCTTAAATTCTCTTAAAAAGACTGATATTTAGTTTAAATTTTATCACAATCGTTATAGCCTCTTCCGAGATATACAAAATCTATCTTTATACAGTAAATGCTTGTTTGAAGTTATTAGATAATTAAAATTTCTACTTCAAACTCTCTTAATTTTAGATGGATGCTGACTACGACCCAAAGAAAGCTCGCGATAATCTTCTAGAGGAAGTCAAGAAGACTCTTCAAGGCAAAAAACGAAGAAATAGAAAGAAGAAGTCCAAGCTTGCCCAGCTGTTGGAGCTGGAGAAGCCCAAATTCATTCCTACAGTAGCTGAGAAGAGTTACAATGAGTATATGGAAGAGTATTATAAGATGGACTGTGAAGATATTATCGGGGGAGACCTGCCGACCAGGTTTAAGTACCGGCAAGCCGTGCCTAATGACTACGGCCTGACTGTTGAAGAGGTGAGGAGCATTTTTAATACATAATTTTTAAGTAATATTTTATCTTAGTACTATTGAATAATGTACTATTATAATTGATAAACCATATAAGATATTCATAGTACCTATATATATTTACGCTTTTATCCCCGAAGGGGTGACAGAGTTATAATTGTTGCATTTCTCCTTTTATAATTTAGTCCCATTTTGGTGAATAGGGGGAAGGCCTATTGCTGACATCCCAACATTTTTGAAAATTAGATAGGAAAGTTTGGAATATATTGACAGGAAAGAGAAGAAAAGTGATATTGCTAATGTAGACAGATTGGGTAGTGTAAACAATAGGTAATAACTCGAGCAAGCAGGGTTGTATACCTGTAACTCCAACTGACTGGTGAAGGGAAGTCTGAGCCCTAACCAACTATCATTATTGAATTATTAATATATTATATTTTTTCTCTATAATGCTATCGCGAACTCCCCATTTGTAATTAAAAGTAATACATGACATAGATTTATAATTAAACACAACATTTGTAAACTTATATTGATTTCAATGAATACAGGAAAAAATACATAAGATAGAACACAATTTTTAGTAAAGTCTTTTGTAACAAAAACAATATAATAATATGTAATGACAATGGAATTTTTTCCAGATCCTGCTAGCAGATGACAAGGAGCTGACTCAATGGGTGCCGCTGAAGAAGGTCCTGAAGCATCGCCCCGACAACCTGGAGAAGGGGGACGCCAAGACCTATGCACAAAAGGCAGCTGACGTCAAGCTCAAGAGGAAAATACTACCCAGCTTGTTCAAAGATTTGCCTGAGTAAGTCTCCCTATCCTAGCCATGTGATTCTCGGTTAAGTAGAAAGGGGGTGACCGCCTCATTTCCCTTGGCTGTCATAAAAAGCGGCTGAGCGATCGGACTGTCATCTATCAGACAGTAAACATACAGTCATGTAGTGCCTGGATGAGGGCAATGAACCTGCCCTCTGTTATGTAAGTTGAACTAAATTATGGCAAAAAGTGTTCGTTTGAGACGCTTCTGCCTAGTCTTTAGAGCATATAGGCGTGAGTGCATGTTACAGACATACTATGTATATATGTATACACTCAACTTACAACAATATGTGAAAAATTCTAATTAAATTTCAGATGTAATACACAATGTTTGTACATAAAATTAATTTGTAAGTCTTCCTGTTTCTAGAGATCCTGATATAGTAGTACCTATAGAAGAAACAAAAAAGAAGAAGAAGAAGAAAAAGAACAAAAATAAGGGCACAGAAGTGACAGATTCAAATACAGAACAAGCAATTAATGACCAAGAATCTAGGGAAAATCAAACAGATGATGTTCGAGAACCAGTTGAAGAACAACAAGAAATAGTATCTGAAAAGTCTAAAAAGAAGAAGAAACATAAAAACAGAGATAATTCAGACGAAAGTATTACACATAATGACGAACAAACGCACCCTCAAGAGAATGGTGAGATGGAACAAACAAAGAAAAAAAAGAAAAATAAATCAGATGGATTTGTTGTTGAAGATGTTCCAAATGCTGAACCTTGTCAGGAAAGCACTGAAATAACAGTTGAGAAAAAGAAGAAAGATAAGCATAAAAAAAATGATGATGATTCTTCTGTAGAAAAGAAACAAAAGGCACCTAGTAACAATGTAACTAATCCTTCAAAGAAAGACAAAAATCTAAAACGTAAAGCTAATTTCACAGAAGCAGAACAGCCTGATAATAAGAAAAAGAAAGGTAATAAGAAGAATTTTAAACAGAAATTTAAACAAAATGGTGGACTTCAAAATAAAAACAAAGGACCAGTTAATCCTTTAATTAACATGTCTGATGAGAGACTGAAAGCATTTGGTTTGAATCCTAAGAAGTACAAGAATTTCTTACATTTCAAGAAATATTAACATATTTATAGATTTCTATGGTTAAATAAACAATGCTTGCATTGTGTTTCACCAAGTCAGTGAGGTTAATGGAGACCCACCTCTCCCTCTCCTATTTCTCTTTCCCTCTCCCCTCCGCTAAGGGACTAGCAGATAACGGTGGCGGTAGTCATTTAGCATCAGGTGACATCGTTTACCGTAATGTAATAAAAAAGTAGTGTCTATAATTCAACAAAGCTCCCGGATCACTGTTTAACCTATAATAGTGCACATTAAACATGATATAAATCCTTAAATCTATGTTGTGTGATGATTTTACAACAAAAAACAAGATGAACTGTTTAGATATCGTTTATTTATAAACAACGTGAACACAGTGTTCTGTACAGTGTAAATAAATATAATGTTTATCTAAAACGTGTTCAGCATTTATTTCAATCCCATTTCATAAATTAATTTGCAATTGTAGGGAACTGTGGCCTTGAATTATTATGTACCAATGAGAAAAAGGTTTTGTCCTTGGTGATTTCAGCGAACGTCAATTAAGTTACAGGTACTATAAAGTTTACAAACACAGAGCACAGTCGAAAATGCTAGTGATCACTTTCATTGCTGAGGTATTCATTCAAAAATGTATCTAGTAGCGGTGAAGTTTGATAGATACACTTACATACATATGTCGATATCGCCAAAGCATTAGACAAAGGCGTCTTAAGCTACGGCATTTGCCAACCATCATTTAGTCGCTACACACGAGAAGAAAAGTCTCCATTCCTTCCCCTTCCTACTCTTCAGAACACTCAACTGCCACTACAGGATAGGCTTAGTATACTGGGTATGGACATCTGTCGGGATCTCAATCCGCGTGATTACATCGAGGGCGTCACTAAGGCGGCCTCGCGGAAGCTCGGTGTATTGAACAAGGTGAGACGGTTCTTCTCGCCCGAGCATCTGTGTCTTTTATACAAGACCCAGGTTCGCTCCTGCGTGGAGTACTGCTCTCATCTTTGGGATGGCTATGCGCAGTATTTGCTTGACGCTCTTGATCGGTTGCAGCGACGCGCAGTCCGCATTATAGACTGTCCTGAGGTCACCCAGTCTCTTGAGCCCCTGCAGTTGTGAAGAGATGTTGCCTCTATGGCAGTTCTCTATCGCCTACATCACGGAGAGTGTTCTGACGAGCTCTTCCAATTAGTCCCCCCTTCTCCCTTCCTCTACAGGACTACACGTGCTGGCCTGAGGAGTCACCGTTTGACAGTCGAAGGTATGCGATCCCGAACGAAACGGTTTGGCTCTTCTTTCCTGTGCCGATCGGTGAAAGATTGGAATTCACTACCAGCGCACGTTTTTCCTTCCTACTTCGATCCTGGGTCTTTTAAGCGGGGCGTGAAAAGGCATCTCACCAGGCCGCCATAGACATGCAATGAGGATGGTGACCACCACTCTTGGACTCCATTTTTGCTTACATCAGGCAAAGTGGAGTCATTATGGTAGGTAGTATACACAAAAAGAAAAAGACGGATTGGCCCTATTCTACTCAACCGAAAATAATAAGGCTGAGAAAGTACACGCGGAAATATACTCGTCGAGTTTTTGATCTATCGTATATCTAGTTCACGCAGATGTTCTATCCATAAGTAGTTTTTCTAAGATCTATTGAAATAAGTGTTTTTAGTGCAACTTTATTTTCAATATAGTTAGTAGATTTCACCAATAAGTTTAAATTAATCACTTGGTAGATTTTTAAACTCGATAGGGATAGTTTTTTTTTTATATTCTATTAATACTATATGAGGGCGGATTGAAAAGTTCGCGCCTTCAATATGAAAACAAAACCAGATGATTTTAAAATTATTTTTATATTTCGACGTAATCACAACTTTCTTCAATTCACTTCTTCCATTTGGTTTCTAAAGCCCTTATACCATTTTCAGAAAATGCCTCATTTTGGCTCTCTCTTCGTTTGGCGATCAAGCGAATAAGCGGGTTGTGAAAGTAATTCAAACTCGCAATTATGGATTTCAGCCATCGATTCACAAAACGTGTGAGGGCGTTGTCTTGGTGAAACAAAACTTTTTGGGTAATATTCCTGGGTTTTTTATCTTAATTGCATTACACAATATAGAGTGGTAGAGCCATGCTTAGGCACGAATGGGCCTAAGCATGTGTGAGTGACCCGTCTGTTCGTTTGTCCCCCTATAGTATAAAAAAAAAAAAACACAATCGAAGTAAAAGCATGCAGTAATAAGTAGAGTTTATGGTGGTTCCTTTCGGTAGGTAATCGACCATAATGACTCCCTTCGCATCCCAGAATACTGATACTATCACCTTGCTTACAGACAAAATCACTTGAGCTTTCTTCGGAGGTGGTGAACCTGATCCTCCTCCTCCTCCATTATTTTGTTTGTTGTTTTGACTCAGGAGTATTGTAATGAACCCAAGTTTCATCACTAACAAATCTCTCTTAAAAGTTTTGTGGATCGGCTTCATACAACTCAAAACAATCGCGCGAAATCGTAAGTCGGCTGCGTTTATGTTATGATGAAAGGAGCTTCGGTAGCCATCTCGCAGAAACCTTTAAAAACCCCAATTCATTATGCATTATATTTTGAGTTCGTTCTTACGATATGCCTATGATCTCAGCTATCGCTTTGATTTTCAATCTACGGTCCTCCAGTATCAAATCGCAAATTTTCCGATGTTTTCTTCAGTAGTCGAAGTTGATGGCCGTCCATAAAGAGCGGCACCGCACCGCGGTGTCCATGGGCGGCGGTAGTCACTTATCGTCAGGTGACGCGTTTGCTCGGTTGCCCGCATGTATCGCATAAAAAAAATCGATAACTTCACTTTTATATTTGTCTAGTAGTTTTTGTTAAAAGAGCAAGACCTGTGGTAGAATTAGATACGTTACAGGAACTAGGTAACACTGATTTCGTTTTGACATCTCTCTTTCGGCGAGCGTTGTGAAAGGAACAGGTAATTGAGTTTAAATTATTGAATATAATGTGTTTTATTGTAAAATACAGTTAAAAGGTTATAATATTCATCAAGTTTTTGCTAATAGTGCTCCTTGCAGAGGGAAGCATTAGGTATATTGTGAGATTTAAACTGATTTCGTAGACCTAACCTATAATGTGTGAATTTGCCTTCGAGTAGATCATGACGATTTTCTGTAGATCGTTGTGAGTGGACATCTAGGCTAAAGTATTGCCCCGAACATTGATTCCCAAGCGCATTAAAACTCGTTTGCAACGGTTTGTGGCGACAACCCACCCTCTAAAATCCAATACAATTGTGTCTGGTTAATCAAAGCATTTTACTCAATTTTCAAGAAGTATTTAGTTGCGATGTCTACCTGGTGGCTGCCTTTGTAAGCGATACGAAGTTTTAACCTTCTAATGACTTGTAGCTCGCCATCATGGTGAACAACAGAGTACCTTCGGTATTCTCGAAGACGTACGTGACGCCTCGCCGTCCGTTCGAGAAGGCGCGTCTAGATCAGGAGTTGAAGATCATCGGAGAGTATGGTCTGAGGAACAAACGTGAGGTGTGGCGCGTCAAGTACACTCTTGCCCGCATCCGTAAAGCTGCCCGTGAATTGCTTACTCTAGAAGAGAAGGACCCCAAGAGGTTGTTCGAAGGTAAGAATTCTATTTGTATGAAGACGGTTTAAAGGTTGAGATAGTGTTTTGCTGTTATGGCATTTTTCATAGCTGTCCTGTGAACCAAGAATATAATACAATATATATATATATATATATATAATACAAATGAGACCTGATATCAAGTCCAGTAAAATTCTAACCTTATCTATTCTTTCAAATGAACTTTTAGCTTTCAAATAAAGTTTTGCTGTCAGGTTTACAATGTCTTCTGTGATTATTGAATAAGCAGTAATTTAAAAAAGACCATTCAAGCAATTGTAGGATTTTTTTAAAGGCTAGTTGCCTCTTAAATGATTAAATTATTGGTGTTATTATTAAATCAATTAATCTTAGTTTACACTTAGAATACTTTGTAATGATGAAAAATATCTGGCAACCTCTTATCAGAATAGAAATGTTGACTTTCAATAATCTGACAATCTGCTGCAGACATTGTACACAAGTTTGTAATATCCCAGCTCTAACCAATGCATCCCTTTACCATTTCAAGGTAATGCATTACTCCGTCGTCTGGTCCGTATTGGCGTATTGGATGAGAAACAGATGAAGCTTGATTATGTGCTGGGTCTGAAGATTGAGGACTTCTTGGAGCGTCGTCTCCAGACACAGGTGTTCAAGGCTGGTCTTGCCAAGTCCATCCATCATGCCCGTATCCTCATCAGACAGAGGCATATTCGGTAAGATTTTATTTAAGTTTTGTAGTTATATATTTTATGTAGCAATTGAAAGAAAAGACAAAGTTAGATTTTAATTGAAAATTCAGCATAGTATTTTTCAGTAAAAAAAAGTCCTTTAAATGGCATGATATCATAACTTACTATTTTATAATCTTTTAAATATTCATTTGAATAAAACATAGCCTGACTATAGATCGACACAGTTAAGTACAACAAATTATATTAATTCTGTAAATGTGTTGAATTTGCATATAATGCTAAACTCAAACACAGGTGAATGGTGTGAGGTGGCCCACGGCTGCCTGGCTCTGACTTGATATCCTAAAGACCACTTGACTCTCACTTGTGAGGTCAATGTCTAGAAATGTTTTAAAGCTTTTATTGAGCTGAATGCAGGTAATGTATGAGGATTCTTTATTATATATAGATAATATATAAAAAGATGTAGAAAATTTTAGTTACTTATAATGAGTACTAAAATAATATTGATTTGAAGAAATTGGGCCAATGGTAAATAAATTTGGGAAATGTCCATGAGAATATTGATTTTATTTAAAATGCTCTTAAGCTTAAGGAATAGATAGTTTTTTTTTTTTTTTTTGTAAGCCTACCATAATGACTCCACTTTGCCTGATGGTAAGCAATAAATGGAGTCCAAAAGTGGTGGTCACCATCCTCAGTGCATGTCTAGTATGGTGACCCACACTATGGCGGCCTGGTGAGATGCCTTTTCACACCCAGGATAGAAGTGGGAAGGAAAACGTGCGCTGGTAGTGAATTCCAATCTTTCACCGATCAGCACAGGAAAGAAGAGCCAAACCGTTTCGTTCGGGATCGCATACCTTCGACTCGCAAACTGGATTGGCAATAGTGTAGGGATATGACATTGGACTTGAGACCATTCGGTTACTGGTTTGTACCCCACCGAGTGTACTACTGGTGTATATCACTTCTAATACTTGTGATTAGGGCACCTGGGGTATGCTGAAGGGATTAAAAAGATTACTATTAATATGCGACCCGGTATTCTTTTAAAAAGAGAAAATATTTTTAATATCATAGTAATGGAAGCTTGAAGGATTAAATTATTTAGTATTTGAATATTCTGTAATTTTAGGTGTTTTCTGCATTTGTACTGAGTACATGATTGCCTTACTCTAACCATTAAACTGATATAAATCTTTTGTCAACAGCGTCCGTAAGCAAGTAGTGAACATCCCATCGTTTATCGTCCGCCTGGACTCTGGCAAGCACATCGACTTCTCGCTGAAGTCTCCGTTCGGCGGCGGCCGGCCTGGACGTGTCAAGAGGAAGAACCTCCGCAAGGGACAGGGCGGTGGCGCTGCAGCTGATGAGGAGGAAGATTAGACCAATAAACATACTGTTTAACATTTATTTTATGTATTTTATTTACAAATTGTCTTTTGGTGGTTCATTAATTGTCCTGACTGCTAAACTAGAGGTTGGTTCGATTTCAAATGTTTTTTTTTTTGTATAGAATAGGGACAAGAATACAATGGAAGGGGTCCTACACATATTTTACATCGAACTAATTAGGGTACCTACCAATAGAAAATTGTTACAAACCTAACTACCTAGTTGTTACTAATCGTTAGATATCCGCTAACTACCTGCTTTTTACGCTGACTGACTGTTCTGATCCAGTGAGAACGAACTGCGCGAATGAGTCCATTTTTTAAACAGTAGTTTCTACTAGATTGCTACCTTTATATCATCGTTTTGAACCTTAGCTTTAATAAAAAAAAAAAAATCTTATTTCGATGTCTAAACGCCTGTAGAATGAAACGTAAAACTAAATAAAATATAAAATAGGTATTTTGTAAGCAGGCGCTACCTGACAGAATTTATGTTACAAGTTATCTATTATTAGTACATGTATTTTATATTAATTATATGTATATACGTCCAAAAGCATCTCAAAAAAAGACAATATCGTTCATTAAACGAATTCAACGTGTGTATTATTACAGTAGTATAACACCAATATTTATACCTACTATTTAAAAATTTATATGAAGATAAGAAGCCTCTTATACATATAAATTTTTCAGGAAACCACTAATTTCGGCGAAATGCAACTCGAGCGTTGCTTCAAAATTTGATTTCTGTGACGCAGTTATATCGCACCGGTCGGCCGGCCAATTAGTGCCCAGACATGGCTCGCTCACGATAAACTCAATAATTCTCAAATAAACCATTTCGTAAAGGGCTATATAGGGCTTGGTTTCTGGGTTGAAACTTCAGAAAAAACATTGTCAGGATAAAGTTTCAAACATTGCTTCAGTAAAGTCGATCGACACACACATGCACACTGCATTTATCAGTGGTAGAGCTATGCTTAGGCACGAATGGGCCAGCTCAACCGGTGCGATACCACGTCCTCACAGAAAACCGGTTGTGAAGTAACGCTTGCGTTGCATTTCCCCGAATTAAGTGAGGTTTCCGGAGGCCCACTTCCCCCTCCCCCCATTTCTCTCCCCTCATCTCCTTTCTCCTCTTTCCCATCTTCTCATCCCTCCTCTCTTCTTTCCGCTCCCTGCTTCCCCTATCCCTCATCACCCTCAAAGGCGGGCAGCGCACTTGCGAATCTTGAGTTGCAAGTGTCCATGGACGGCGGTGTCACTTACCATCAGGTGACCCGTCTGTTCGTCTGTCCTCTTATAATATATACATATAAAAAAAAAAAAAAAAAAAAAAAAAAAAAATTTTCATAACTACGCCTACAGATATTTTTTATCTATACAAATAAATAAAATTGGAGTGTGTTTGTAATATTAAAATAACCGCTTTTTACTAAGTGCATATGGACGTATACACGGTACATATACCAAAACGATTACTTTTAAATTTTTGTCTGTCTGTCTGTTCTGATTTTCCATCTCTGAAATGGCTGGACCGATTTTGACTGGACTTTCACTGGCAGATAGCTGATGTAACAAGGAGTAACTTTTATTTAAAAAAAAAATTATTACCAACCAACCAAATTGAAAACTGGTCTGAACAATAACTTTTTTGTTAAATAACACGCGGACGAAGTCGCACGCGGCAACGGCGGTATAAAATTTGTTTTCATATTCATTGATTGCCTGTCTGACTTGACGGTATAGTTATAAAAGTTTGTAACTTATCTTTAATAAAACACATTCATAATATAGATTAATTACGCATATTGCATTTGTCCAGCTTTATTATATTTATATTTTATTCCAACTATTAACAAAGTAAAATAAACAATATAGCTATAATAGGTATATACGTACACAATACTACTAAACTATTATATCTTATACATAGGCAATTTCTTTAAAATTAATAACAACATCGGGAATTACTAAGAAGTGTTAAGTTCATTCTTTTTAACTTTATTTTAAACTACGAAGAATTATTCAATCTATAATTTGTACTTAGGGTCAGCCGGGCTAAACAATTAAAAGTAAACTTTAATGCTTGCGTCATACAATCGCAAATAGTATGCCAAACTTAGTCGCATAAGTTGTTATAAATATTCTGTTGTTTCGGCGGACCGCACCATGTTTGTGGACTTTCTTATTGCATAGTCAAAGTAGCGTAGGGTAGTTTTAAATAACGTTAGGTATCTAACAGTATCAAGAACATTTCATTAAACTATTTATCGTACTTCTGACAGTATGTCTAACTCGTTTCCCGGAGGATTCCTTCTTAGGGTATGTATTCCCAGGCCACTTGCAATAGACGCATTTGTGACAGAACATCGACTGAAGGACACTGATACTGACATATCATCTCACTGTTTGCTCCGGTGAGATGATGACCTGTAGGGGTTTCCACATAAAAAACGAAATAACTCTAAAGAATGTATGTATGCCTCATAGACCCAGGTCAGATTAGAACAGAAAGTTATTCCTCGGAGACATTAAAAAGTAACTTTTTTTTATACTATAGGGGGACAGACGAACAGACCACCCGGGTCACCTGATCGTGACACCTCCGTCCATGGACACTTGCAACTCAAGAGTCGCAAGTGCGCTGCCCGCCTTTGAGGGTGATGAGGGATGGGGGATGCAGGGAGCGGAAAGAAGAGACTAGGGATGAGGAGATGGAATAAAGGAGGTGAGGGGAGAGAAAAGGGGGGAGGGGGTTTTGGGCCTCCGGTAACCTCACTCAATTCGGGGAAATGCAACGCAAGCGTTACTTCACAACCGGTTTTCTGTGAGGCCGTGGTATCGCACCGGTCGAGCCGGCCCATTTGAAAGCAATAAGCATGGCTCTACCACTGAATGACTACTATCTATCATAATAGTATAGTATGTGTAATGTACTCCTACTTACAAACAGGAATTTGGCTATAATTATAGTAAATACGATTTAACTTAAACATAAATATACTTACATTTCTTTACTCTGTAGGACGATTAAAACACCTCCAATATACAATTAAAAAAAGCTACTCATACCTTGTTAAATAATTCAGTCACTACCTTTTTATTTTAGTTTTTATACTGCAACTCAAGAGTCGTAAGTGCGCCCGCCTTTGAGGATGATGAGGGATGAGGGTTTGCGAGGAATGGGGGAGTTGGGCCACCGGAAACCTCACTCATTTCGGGGAAATGCAACTTCACAATCGGTTTTCTGTGAGGCCGTGGTATCGCACCGGTTGAGTCGGACCATTCGTACCTAACCATGACTCTACAACTGTCAGCAAAAAATACATACAGTCGAATATAAAACCCTTCATCCTTGAAATCGTTTAAAAAGATAATAAAAATAGGTTTTATATTAATAGGATTAAGGATATAGTTTCAATTCACAAGAGAGTATTTTTTTTATTTATATATTAGCCTACCATAGTGACTCCACTTTGCCTGATGGAAAACAATAAGTGAAGTCAAAGTGGTCACCATACTCATTGCATGTCTAGTCAATGCAGCATGGTGACCCACACTATGGCGGCCTGGTGAGATGCTTTTTCACGCCCCGCTTAAAAGACCCGGGATCAAAGTGGAAGGAAGCACCTGCGCTGGTAGGGAATTCCAGGCTTTTACCGATCGGCACAGGAAAGAAGAGCCAAACCGTTTAGTTCGGGTACGTATATTTTCTACGCTCAAACGGTGACTCCTCAGGCCAGCACGTATAGTCGTGTAGAGGAAGGGAGAAGGTGGGATGTGTGATGTGATGTTTGGAGAACTGTTGTTTTATTTTGTGAGTGGATTAAAATTTTTATTTTTTAATTGAGTAGTCAAAGTAGTTCCTATTTGAATTTAAAGAAAATATTCAACTTCTAAGGGTATAAAATTATGAATGAATTAATTGATACTAAATTCTTCTAATAATAATAACTAATAGTGACAACTGAAGCCCATTGACACCTGCAACTCAAATGTCTTAAGTGCACCGTCCGCCTGTGTAGTAGACGAGGGTGTCAAGCGAGGGGAGGAGGAGTAAGGCCTCCGGTACCCTCACTCACTCGGTACAACGTAAGCAGTTTTTTGTCTACCGGTTTCTATGAGGCCGTTGTATTACTTCTGTCGCACAGGCCCATTCCTGCCTAAGCATGGCTTTCCCACGGAATTCTCGAAGGTACTTAATTATATTTTAAATTTCCCACGTACATAATTAAAACTTAATTTTCTACCTTTAACATATTGCAGGTATTTAAATCGCCATTTGTATTTGGGCAGCAACAAGCAAGTTTTAAGCGTCATCTGATAATTCCGCATCTTTTAATTTATCCGTGATCTTGGTCAGCTTTTCATTCTCATCAATTTGCTCCAGGCAGAGTTCGAGGATACGTTCCAGGCCTCTGGCAGTTTCCTCTGAGGAATAGATTTCTCTAACCGGCACGTGGACGAACAGCGTGCGCGTGTTGTCTTTGCAAAGAGATGTGTAATAGATATATTCGCAAAGGTACCTGAAAAAAAGATTTCCTTTTTAATACTAGCTTTCCTCTCTGCGTACCCTCACGAGGGTTGCCGTGCAGTAGGCGGGGTAGGACTCTGCAATTTTGATAAAGAAGTTTGAAATTAGTTAGGCATGTCCGAAATACACGGGTCAGTAAAGCCGTAAAAAATCTATTCAGTAATATCATGTGCAGGTACTGATTATCTGGCCTGTTGGTCTAGCGGTTAGCGATCCTGACTGCTAAGCCGATGTCGTGGGTTCGATTCCCACCCAGGACAAATACATATGTGATAAGCAAGATCATTTGTTCTGTGTCTGAGTGTAATTAACTGTAATATGTATGTATGTAAAAATATATAAGAATGTTTATCAGCAGCCTGGTTACCATAGTACAAGCTCTGCTTAGTTTAGGATCAGACGGCCGTGTGTGAGATGCGTAGAGTATTTATTTATTTATTTACATTCGATATCAAACGTATCTTTATCTAAAAGAAAAACATATTTATCTCAGTATCATTAAAAAATCGCTCTATTATGTTTTTAAGTCGGAGAGAGAGTCGGTAGTAG
This sequence comes from Tyria jacobaeae, assembly GCA_947561695.1. Lineage (NCBI taxonomy): Eukaryota > Metazoa > Arthropoda > Insecta > Lepidoptera > Erebidae > Tyria > Tyria jacobaeae. The sequence continues at coordinate 18,642,478 of OX387224.1, read as the reverse complement.
CTGACTGGTGAAGCGGTTTCTCGGACTCGCACCGACTAAAACCACACGATATTCCGTCACATATGGGTCTATTGGGACCATGCTATACCCTAGGAGGAATGCTTCCAGGAACCCTGCAGACCATGGCCACCTCTTTTGCAAGAGGCACCACCACAACGGAATACGGGATGCCTTGCCCCCCTCCAGTTTGAGAGGCAAGAGCGGAACACGTCGCACCACCGTTGAGGTGTGCTTCTCCTAGGGTAAGGGCAGCCCTACTCGTTCCCCCCAGGCCAACGCTATTCGAGGCCGGAGATCGTTCTGTGCTCTCCGGCGTCTGGTGTACTACACAAATAAAAAAAAAACTTCAAAGGAGGACCCAGTCTACTTTTACGAGATTTTTTTTATAAGAAAGAAGAAATATAATATAAAATGAAAGTTTATATGGAAGTTGCTGGCACCAGCTCGTACTTATATTATAAATGGCAGATTTATAAAAATACAACTCTTGATCTGTACAGATACACTCACGCGTGTATCTTCCTCAAACGTCCAAGTTTTGCTAACCATAGTAATTCATGTGTATCTACTGTATGGAACTTGCGAAGGATGTTAAACAATACAAGAAATTTTAGTTATATTACTTTAGAGAGATGACATTTAAGAACTGTCAAAGATAGGCCGGTTTTTTTTTATGAGATAGGGGGCAAACGAGCAGACGGGTCACCTGAGGTAAGTGACTACCGCCGCCCTTGGACACCCGCAACTCAGGAATCACAAGTGCATTGCCGGCCTTTTAGGTAAGAGTACGCTCTTTTCTTGAAGGTTTGAAGGTCGTATCGGTTCGGAAATACGGATATTTACGAGTATGTGTCACAGATGATAAAGCCACCCAATTTCTTCCTGTGAGTGTTGTAACTGGCCACTAAGGGATCGAACTATTATCTATCAGACAGTATGTAGTCATGCAGTGCTCATTTGACAGCAATGGTAATACCCCCTACATTAGTGAAACCAAACTCTTATTGGCAAAATGTAGGTGTTCTACACACCTCTGCCTACCCCTTAGGGGATACAGGCGTGAGCGTGCGTATGTATGTACATATGTAGATACTATAAAACGTGACAAATAATATTATAAGAAAATTTTCTAATACACAATAATACAAGCTGTTTCAAAAATGTGTGGTTAATTTAGGAGTGTTATGTGTAGCCAATAAATAGTTGATTAAGCTTAAAAACTGCATTTTAAAATATATTTTTATATTTTATTAATCTGTGTATACCACACCACACCTTGGTATTAAATACTACAGTTTCATTGATGTGAGCTCTCCCTCTTACAAGTTATTAGGTTTTTAGATACACTGTGGGGATCAATTGAGTAGGATTTCTGTATTAAGTCACGATTTTTCCTAAAATTGTTAGCTATTTACGTTATTAACGGGGTCAACTATATGACCCTAAAATATGAAAACACCTTTCTGAAACATCCTGTATACTTCAGAGCAAAGTACCTAATATCGTTCCTAGACCTCTTAATAAAAATGTTTGTGTTTAACTTTTATGTATATAATATATAATAACAGCATTTATTTACCTGCCAGCATCTTTTGAGACCTGCGTCTTTACTTTCTTATCAGAATCACTTCCATTAAACTCTTTGCTGATCCTCTCTACATCCAACTTGCTGTGGATCCTGATGGCCCCTTCAGCAATGCACACATTGTCAACAGGGCATTTGTTGAAATAGTCCACTTTCTTGTACCCTTTTCGATGAGCCTGTGACTCAAGGCCTAAGCATGTGGCTTGACCTGATACGCCAACATGTATCATTAGCTGTAAATAAAAATGTTTCTTATGAGAGAGATATTTCTAATCTACATCTAAATCATGGTAATAATTAATGTTATTCCCTTCCAGCCTCATTAGTGGAATATTTTCTTCAAATTGAACTGTGACCTCACTTATGACATAAGCAATTCAATTACAAAAAGTAATATCCAAATTAGTTCACAAATGGAGAAGACTCAAGGATTATTTGAAATTGTTTTGTTTGAAAAAAAAATATATATAAATTTTAGATCAATACATAGTCTTACAGGAAAAATATTTAATTACCTGTCTGTATTGATCTATTATAATATATAACAGCCCATTTCCCAATGGTTGATTAAGAAGAGAAATTGGGAAAACAAGCTCATGGCCACTCTTTTCAATCACCACATAGATATTAAAATATTTTATGAATACTAATACAGCACTAGAGTAACACAACACTAAATAAACTAAAAGTAGACCATTAAAATAAGGAAACTGTTAAAATAGATACAAAAAATTCTAAGCCTGTTAGATACATCACCAACATTTCTTTGTATTATATTGTCTGTTCTGTCTAATGCTGATTAATTGATAGATAAAGTGGATTTATTGAGTGCAATATCCCTCTCTATGAAGCTGTTAATCTTTATACAGCAACCAGGTTTAGTCGAGTGAATGCATATGCCTGTTAAAATTTTAAACACTTGAGCAAGTTGAAGCATGCAGCGACTACCCTTTAACATTGTGTATAAAGTGTATAATGCTGTTGGTAGTATATTTATATAATTTAATATTGTACTACTGTTTATTATCCCACATAAATAAATAATAATGAAAGATCCACTATACAGGCGCAATTTAGTCTACAGCTAGTGTTACATAGAGTCAAAATAAAATCTAGTCAAGCATAACAATGTTATAGTAGAATAAAGAAACACTGCGTTTGGGAAGTTATCTCAAAAATATATTGACATTTTGTATTTTATTAGTAGAACTTTTTATCAGTGGTAGAGCCATGCTTAGGCACGAATGGGCCGGCTCGACCGGTGCGATACCACGGCCTCACAGAAAACCTTGTGAAGCAACGCTTGCGTTGCATTTCCCCGAATTGAGTGAGGTTTCCGGAGGCCCAATTCCCCCTCCCCCCTTTTCTCTCCCCTCATCTCCTTTCTTCTTTTTTCCATCTCCTCATCCCTCCTCTCTTCTTAACGCTCCCTGCATCCCCCATCCCTCATCACCCTCAAAGGCGGGCAGCGCACTTGCGACTCTTGAGTTGCAAGTGTCCATGGACGGAGGTGTCACTTACCATCAGGTGACCCGTCTGTTCGTCTGTCCCCTTATAGTATAAAAAAAAAAGTACTAGTAGAACATACCCTACCCTACCCAACCCAAAAGTTTAAGATCACCTTAATTAAAGTAGGAATAATAAAATAAAACTAATAAAATATTAAATGCTTAATTGACCTGTTTCATCATCTAATAAAATACTCATTGACAAACAATATGCTTTAAAAGCGTAAAGAAATATTAACAGTCCATGCTAAAAAAGGCTATACTTAGTTAAACTGATTTTTCATCAAAAAATCCTTCTTTACATTGATGAGTTTTTTCAATAGTCTCGGCATACCGGCAATCAATTTGTTGTTGGTGTCTTGTGACACATTGGTCCAACTTTCACGTAAAGCATTCCACATTTCTTCTTGCGAGGAGGGCCACAATGACGGACGTGCCTATCAAGCTCCAATTTATCGCTGACCGGAAGGAACAGCTTTTTTTTTCTAAAATTTATTTGTTCCTTTTTCAAAATTCCTTCGTTTCTGATTAAATCGCCAGTACCTTGATTGTTGGGACTACACAGTCTGGCATCATCTTTTCTTTGGCACTGATTCGAACGTAAATTTTTCATTTTGAACCGAACCAAACTTGGATTCATCGGTCCAAAAAACCTTTTTTAAAATCTTCTACATTCCAATATGGATGGGCAAGAGCCTATTGCATCCGTTTTTTTCAGGCAGGGGTTTTCGAACGGGGTTTCGACCATACAACTTCACATGTCTCAGTAGCCGTTTTACTATAGTCAATGACTGATGACATCAATGCGGATTTCAAGTCCTGTCAGCGCCTTTTTTGTTCGCTGGTATTATCAATGAAATTATCTTCAGTAACCGTGGTAGCTCTCGGCCTTCCTGAGCGAGGGTGATCTTGAAAACTGTCTCCCTGTATAGTTATTTTGCCAGTCTTCGATAAGTGAAGCAATGTAAAGTTCGGATTTGCCTTCATTATGTAAAACAATGATGGCAGAATGCACTTCACTACTAATTACGCGTGCTTTTCCTATTTTAAGACATCCACACTCTAGAAACCACAAGTTTGGGCTAATTGACATTGTTTGTGAACAAACCCAAGTAAACTCAGGTAATAATAAGTCCGAAACACGTGTTTTAAGAAGCTAAATAAACCTAATTATTGATTAATGTGAAACAAAAGCAAAGTAATTAGTAATGAGCACATCATAAAAATATTATTATGACCACCTGGTTCTAGCACAGCGTTTGTCGGTGTTTGAAAACAATAGATGTTTATTGTCTAATAACTTGATAGTAAACAAAAGAATTACTTCTTTAAATATTCGAGATTATAGATAGAATATGCAGATGAGCATTTCTTTCATTTATCTTATGGGATTTTATTACAATTGATAGAAAATTATGTTGTTTAAGTGCGGTCTTAAACTTTAGGTCGGCAGTGTATATAGTATCAGTTCGGCAATTTATTCTGGTTAAGAATTAGATGTTCATTCTCTGTCTACCCCTGGATATGTATGTAAAAACTTTTGATTAAAAAAGTTAGTTTTTATGGTTTTCTATATAAACTGAAAAATACACTTACATGGGTTGTTTTTTATTACAATTTGTTTTCTTCTAACCCTAAAGCCATCCTTTGTTTTGAATTAATTATAAAATTAAAATGATTATTGTTTGCAACTCACTTACCTATTATGACGATAACTAATTAATTAAAAAAAATGCTTGTAGTGTAAAATTAACTTCCTAAATAATTATTTTTGTGCATCTGTGTAATATGAAATATAATAAAACTATAACTGATAAATTCAAAGTTTACAAACTACGAAAGAATTAAGCGCTATTTATCTTCTACAATATTTTTTAGGAGAAGAAAGTGTTAAACTCACTTTAGGGGTGTGCGTTTCCCATAGTGCAGGCACAAATTCATCCACATTTTCGTAGGTAACTGGCATTTCAAGCAGTACCAGTTCTACATTATACTTCTTCTCAATTTCATCTTTATTCATAATTTTGACAGCTTCCCAGCTAGCGTTTACTGGGTGACCTACATACGGGCCAAAACCAGTCACTAAGACAATTGGTTTGAACATAGAATCAAAGTCGTTAACCATTTTTTTTAATTACTTTAAAAAGTTTAATGCCTGAAATTGAATTGAATTGTTTACCAATTTTGACATGATAAGTCAGAAGTCAGATGATTTTATTTTCTTGATGTTGTCAATTGTGAGATCGTTCAAAAACTAACACCTTATTACAGACACATAACATTTGTATGTGTATTTTTTATTCTGTGGGTCATACATACAGTTATTTATTATAATATAGTGATATCGAGATACCTTTAGGTGGCAGTCAACCATGATATGTTTAATAGGAAGAGGAGTGTGAGCCCTCTAACTCGTCCTCCTTTACTTCTTTATTGGCTAATTTCCCAGAAAACCGATTAAAAAATAAAAAATAAATTACCGGATTCAAAAATAGTTGAATCTTTTCAGGTTTTCATCAGTCTTCACAATGTTCGTTCAAAACTGCTATTTATGATATTATTAGGCTAACCTAGTTAGAATTCATATTACGAAATAGGCGATGGGATATTTTTATCCCGAAATTCATCAGCGTTTCATAGGGCATATAAATCAAAATGTACATTTAACATGTAGTTCGTGGGGAGGTTAGAAGGCTCGGACTTCCCATCACCAGCTAGTTTGAATTATAGGTACGCCACATATCCATCTGTGTAAGCAATATTCTTTTCCTTTCCTTCTTTCCTGTCAAAAGACTCCAACTTTTCCCATCTAATTCCCAAAGCTGCCCAGATGACGATAATAGGCTTGCCCCCTGTTACGATAATGGCACTTAATTATAATCGCAAAAATGTTAGCATTAATTACAACTCTGCTTACCCCTTTGGGATTACTGGCGTGAGAGCATGGATGGATGTATGAACAAAGTTTTCATGGTGGTAGAGCCACACTTAGGCACGAATGGGCCTGCTTGACCGGTTCGATACCACGGCCTCACAGAAAACCGGTCGTAAAGCAACGCTTGCATAGCATTTCCCAGAAATTTGTAAGGTTTCCGGAGGCCCAACTCCCCCTCCCCTCTTTTCCCTCCTGTTATTCCCCTCTTCTCTTTCTCCTCTCCGCATCTCCCTATCCCTCATCACCCTCAAAGGTGGGCAGCGCACTTACGATTTGTTTTTGCTATGCTTATTTATTGAGTCTAACACGTACTTTAATATGTCCAAGAATACTATTATACATAATTAATGTTATCATTTTGAAATACGGGGCGAGGTGATATCTACGGAGAGCAATGAAACGAGTTTACACGTTTAACACAAGTTTATTACTGCCCGATGTTCTATATAGTACAATTAGAGTTGTAAAACAACTGTTTAAAACGGTTTAAAACCATAATCAACGGTTTAAAACCGCAAATAAACCGTTTTAAACGGCTGAATACCCGACTGCGCCATAAACGAATATGTTCAAATTTTGAACAAAATAGTTGCTAATTTAAGCGTATTATTTTATAAACATTAAGTATTATTTATAAAATCATAACTTTTTAGAATAGGTCCGTTCCACGACTTATGAAAAAATTGTTCTTAGTAAGAATATGCAGAAAACTTCTTCGAATTCTGAACAACGAATAGAAAAATCAAAGTGAGCAAGATCTGCGAATGTGATACGCGAGTGTAATATAATCAAAGTGGCAACGTCGCGTATGGACTCAAACCTTGCATTGCAGAGTCGGTTAGTTCAGAGATACAATCAAAGTGGCAACGTAGCACGCACGCGTGTATGCAAGCGCAACGTTGCCACTTTCGTTGCATCTCTCACGTAGCGTTGTTACAGAATTTGCATTGAAGAGTCGGTATTCACATAACGTAACATAGTAATCAAAATCACCTGTAGTGGACTTGTTTGTTTTAGTGACGTTGAGATCACTCTTCGTTTTTTTTTTACCGCCGCGGACTGTTTTTTCTTAAACTTAAGGATAGAGGCGGCGATACGCCAGCGTAATAGGATCAAAGAGGTCACCTCACAATCACACAAGAAATCAAAACTATTATTTTGAATACCGATATATGGGTAAAGCTAGACGAGATTGTAAATATTTTACAGCCACTTGCGACGGCCATTCTTTCAACAGAGAGAGACACATCTGTACTTTCTGATGTTTATTACACTTTTCAAAATTTAAAAAAGGGCCTGTCACAGGTATTGGATGAGTCTGTGTTTTAGATGCCGAAGACAAAAATCTACTACTAGGTCATGTTAGCAGTCGAAAAGATTTTTGCATGCAATCTATACATTTTGCTGCCTATCTGTTGGATCCGAGACATTGCGGCAACGGGTTGAGTGATGAAGACATTTCAAAGGCAACTGAATACATTCAGGAATACTGTGTGACTAGCGGCTTAGATGTAACAAATGTTCTGACGAACATGGCAGAGTTTAAAACAAAAACGATTTTTTTTCAAGAATCAATCAAAGCCTATTTGGTCTCCAGCGAAGAAGCTACAACCCAGAATATGGTGGCAAACATTTGCCTTAAATCAAAGTGTTGGTGCTACAGCTATAAAAATTTTAAGTGTACCGCCATCATCTGCGGCTTCGGAAAGAAACTGGAGTATGTTTGCTCACACACACACACACACAAAATTAAGAAACCGCTTGAAACAATCGAGAGTTCTCAAACTAATAAGTATCAGGTCGAATCTTAATTTATTGAAAAAGAAAGATGAAAAGATTTTATATAATGATTCTGAAGATGAGGATAGTGAAGAAGGCGAGATTGAACATGTGACTACAAGTAACACTGATCCCCTTGTTTAAATACAAAAATAATAAGAACGAAGCAATATCTTGTTACATGATCTTAAGGAAATTTTTGAACGTTGATTTTATTGTGAAGTTTTGAATTAATATTATTGAAATAATTCTATTTAACTGTTGATTATTATTGATTTTATCTTCTTAGTATATTTCGAATATTATTTTCATTATAGTTAATTATTCTTTATCACAAAATTGCCACGTTTCAAAATGATTGTGATTTCATTGTGACAGTAGTTTCTAGTACCAAATTTATATTTATATATATACTTTGAACAAATTTCAAGGGTCCTTGGACGTGAGAAATGAAACTTCGAACTGCTCAGGAAACTAATTCGAGTATATTTCACTATAAATAGGTCTCGTCCTCTAACAAGACATAGGCCAGCTTATATAGTGTGGCCGGCAAACAAACCATAGCGCGATTCAGACGGACTAAACAACGCCATCTATCGAGCGCTCTTAAAAACAAAAAATAAATATCTTACAATACTAAACATTCCGCCCACCAAGGTACATGTAGGAACTACATGTCCTTTACAAGGTAAATTACATTTAAAATACATATACAATCTCAGCGCGGGCTTAAACATATATCCTATAACTAACACGCTTAGTACGAGAAAATAAAAACGACATATAATAATTGCCAAGCGTCAACCAATAGGCAGGAGACACAACCTTGAAGTTGGTCTTTTTATCACCGACCCGCTAGTTTGAAGTGTGACTACTCGCGTTAATTTGTCTGGACCGGGATGTTTCTCAACCACTCTACCAAGTAACCACCTACAAGGAGGTAAATTATTCTCCTTGACCAAAACAATATCTCCGACATTAGGCTCCGGCGTTTGCTTACACCACTTATATCTTTGGAGGAGAGTGGTCAAGTATTCATTTGACCATCGACGCCAAAAATCCTGCATCATTCTTTGTACCAAATGCCATCTCTTTAGACTGGATATATTGGTAGATTCAAAATTATGATCTGCTACGTTTAAAAGAGATTCGCCCACAAGAAAATGTCCTGGTGTTAAGGCGTCGACCAAATCTGTACCCCGGCACAGGGGACGTGAATTTAAACATGCTTCTATCTGACTTAAGAGAGTTGCCATCTCTTCATAAGTCAGAGTAGCGCTACCTATTACCTTGCGTAAATGTTGTTTGCAAGATTTGACCCCAGCCTCCCATAGTCCACCGAAGTTTGGTGCATGAGGTGGGATAAAGTGCCATGTGGTTCCTTGATTGGCTACTGCTTCCGCAATTTCTTGAGCTATGCCTGACCTTTCTGACTGTACTAGTGCATGCAGTTCTTTAGAAGCACCTTGAAAATTAGTCCCATTATCGCTCCATATATTACTACAATGTCCACGACGGGCCACAAATCTTTTAAAGGCTGCTAAAAAACCTTCTGTCGTTAGGTCACTTACGACTTCTAGATGAATGGCTTTAGTGGCCATGCATACAAATAAACAAATATAGCCCTTGTATGCACGATGACCCCTACCCTTGGACGTTCGTAAGTTGATGGGACCGGCATAATCGACTCCACTATTACTAAACGGCCTGCTTGGTGTTACTCGAGGTGAGGGTAATTGTCCCATTAATTGTGTCTTAATGGAACCCGTATAACGTAGGCAAGATACACATTTTCTCACATAGGCTCTAACTAACTTTTTAGCACCTAGAATATAATATTTAGTACACAAATAATTAAGCATTAAACGCGGTCCACCATGCAGTGTTGAACGATGTGCATCAGCTATTAAAAGATTGGTAAACGGCGACTTATGAGGTATCAACACCGGATGCTTCCGATTTAAACTAATGTCAGACAACTCCAGTCTACCGCCCACCCTAAAAATATTAGAAGAATCCAGGTAAGGACTGAGAGAATGGAAAATATTACTCTTCTTACAGGGTTTTCTTTGCAGGTCTAGAATTTCATCACCAAAGTTCTGTTGCTGACACTGCCTTATACAAACATCTAAAGCTAATTTCATCTCAGCCGCTTTTAGGTAAGATTTGTTTCTTTTATCTGTAGGGTGCCTCCATTCCAGGACACGTCTACAATACGCTACTATTCTAATCAGTTTGGTAAGTGTTGAATATTTATCCCAAATCCAATTATCAACATCTACTGGCTTGGTAGTCACATGCACATTAATTTCCTCCACATTAGTGGAACCATGCTCACGCCTACCTACCGGTATTACCTTTTCCTTTAGGAACTCAGGACCTTCCAACCACAATCGACAATTAAACAACTCGGAAGGATAAAGACCTCGTGAGGCACAATCGGCAGGATTCTGCTTGGATGACACGTGATTCCATTGCCTAGGTTCACTTAAGCATAAAATCTCAGACACGCGGTTAGCTACAAAGGTTTTCCACCGACTGGGATGACTGTTTAGCCATGCCAACACTATTTCCGAATCAGTCCACGCGTGTATATTCGATTTTTTTATTTTCATCACCTCAGCTAGTTCCCCTAAGAGTTTTGCCAGTAAAACCGCACCACATAGTTCCAACCGAGGAATGGATACTGTTTTGATGGGAGCTACTTTTGTTTTGGCAGTAAGCAGTGTGACATGAACATTATCTTCCGTGTCGACTATGCGTACATATACGACTGCTGCATATGCTGTTTTTGATGCGTCACAAAAGCCGTGTAAATCTATCTGCTTGTCACTCGACTTCATGCCCAACCACCGAGGAATTGAAAACTGTTCCAAACATTTTAATTCTTTACGGTAAGTAAGCCATTCTGTTCTCATTTCATTTGGTAGGGGATCATCCCATCCAATGCCTACAATCCATAATTTTTGAATTTGTACCTTTGCTACTATAACTACTGGAGCAACCCAGCCTAAAGGATCGTACAACTTAGCAATATCTGATAAAATTTTCCTTTTCGTTACACATCCTGTCTGAGATGAGAGCTGAACTGAATACTGGAAAGTATCACTATTTCGCTTCCAAGTAAGTCCTAAGGTTTTCAGCACTTCATCCTGTTTTATCCTAAACTCTTTACCTATGCTATCCTTTGATTTATTTTCACTATATAATATGTTATCTAGTAACACATTGCTATTACTGGACCACTTTTGCAATTCAAACCCTGCTTTGGATAGTAATGCGTTCATTTGACGATAGATTTCTATTCCTTCTTTTAATGTCTCACACCCTGTCAAAAGATCATCCATGTAATAATCACTGAGTAATCTTTCCGCAGCCAATGGATAACTCTCACCCTCGTCGTAAGCTAACTGTTGCATGGATCTAACAGCCAAGAACGGAGCAGCTGCTGTCCCGAAAGTTACCGTAAGCAGTTTATAATCTTTAAGTTCAGCATTTTGGTCGTTTCGCCAAACCACTCGCTGGAAATCGGTATGTTCGTCTGCTACACGTATCTGGCGGTACATTTTAATGACATCAGAGATTAGGCAAATTGGATGTGCTCGCCAACGAATAAGCAAATGCCGAAGATCAGGCTGCAACTGAGGTCCGATTAATAAGTCATCGTTTAGCGATCTCCCATTACTTCCCTTGCATGATGCGTCAAATACCACACGCACCTTTGTAGTCTCCTTATCATTTCTTACAACTGCGTGGTGAGGTAAGTACACGGTTGATCTATTTGCTTTATCAGCTTCTGATATCGGCCTCATGTGTCCTAATTCTAAATATTCATTAATAACTGCCGAATATTGTTCCTTTAAATCATTGTTTCGATTTAGCTTACTCTCCAAAGCATGAAAACGCTTTATTGCAACATTTCTAGAATCGCCATATTGGCATGCTGGATCAGCATCACGAAATGGTAACCGCACGACGTATCGACCATTCCCATCACGCTTAGTTGTGTCCGAAAACAATCGCTCGCATTCGAGTTCTTCATCCGTAAGTATTCTTTTAGTTCTAGGCGGCTCAGCTTCCAATTCCCAGAACCGTTTTAACATCTCATCGGCTTCAAGACAACAGTGCGTTACCGTGATATGCGAGTGTACCTTACTTAAAGCATTATCTACTTCACAAACACCTGACAATATCCATCCAAGCGCAGTTTTTTGCGCCAAGAGAGATCCACTTGAATTCCGTTTAATGCCTTCTTGGACAATTTGACTGTAAATTTCAGCACCTAACAATATATCGACTTTGTTAGGTCTGTCATATTCAGGATCAGCCAAATTGTCCACCATCACGTTAACCCATTCCGTTCTAGTGACCTTTGTCACTGGGAGAAGGGATGTGACCGATTTTAACACATAGGCGTTGGTCTGAAATTCAAGTTGAGGATCTATTCTCGACCTAATCTTAATTGTAACAGTTGACCGCGACATCACATTACTATCCCCACCTACACCTGTAAGGGTGTTTAGAGCACTTACCTTCTTCAGACCTAAATAATTAACAATGGATTCATTAATGAATGATCCTTGTGATCCTTGGTCTAAAAGAGCCCGTATTGATTTAAATGTTCCGTCTCTCGATCTGGCTTGCACTACCGCTGTGGCTAGCAAGACAGTTTTATGATTCCCTGTCGATAAACAAGACACCACGGGTCTAAATGACCCCTTCGCTTCCGTGGTCATTTTCTTTTCCATTAAAGATACCTGTGCCACTATAGAAGCTTTATCCTGAGCCGTCCTTTCTACGTCCTCAAGAAACCCTGAATTATCACTAGGGTGTAATAAAGAATGATGGCGACGCTTACACACTTGGCATCGGATTGTGTTTTTGCAGTACTTTGCAGAGTGGTTGCCGTTTAAACAAATGAAACATAACCTTTTTTCCATCGCAATGTTACGGCGGTTTTCATTGGTTTCCCTACCAAATTGTTTACATGCAGTTATCTTGTGATCTCCAGCACAATAGGAACAAGATTGCAAATATTTTTTTTCTTTTACCACGTGGAAAGCCTTAGGCCTTTTATCCGAATCGGGCCTTTCTCTAGGCTCTAAATTTTCTAAGCCACGAAAACGACTCCCTAAAAATTCCGCGAACTGGCTAAAGGTTGGCAATTCCTCCGTTGTCTCAGAGGACACCTTAAATTCCCACGCTTTGCGCGTGTCTTTATCTAATTTAGCGCTAATAATATGGATAATCAGTATATCCCAAGTTGACACGTCTATCCCTAAATTTTTTATCGACTCCAAACAATCTGAAGTGGTGCTAATTAATCTTTTTATTTCCACAGCTGATTCAGATACTAAACATTTTTGATTTAAAAGCCGTTTAAGTATTCCGTTTGCTAAAAACCGTTTGTTATTGTAAGTTTTATTTAACTTATCCCAAGCAACTTTATAACTGTCTGACGTTACCTGAAAATTACGTAACAACTGTTCAGCCTCGCCGGTCAAGTGACCTCTGAGATAGTAAAATTTTTGCGCATCATCCAGAGATTTATTTTCATGTACAAGTCCTACAAATAAATCTCTGAACGTCTGCCACTCTATATATTTACCCGAAAACATTGGGATTTTAATTTCAGGCAACTTGACACGACTCCTTGAAGAGTCTTCTGTAGTACTATACTCTTGTTTAGTTACTGATTCCGCTGGATTTACCTTAATTAACAACGCTTTTAAACTAGTCTTAAATTCAATATACAACTCTTCTACTTCCTCATACAGCCCTTTTTTATAATAATCTGAACTTTGCAATTCAGTCCGTTTTACTTGACTTACCATCTGCGTATGAGTGTTATTGAATAAAGTCCATTGCTGTTCCAAGCTTTCCAGTCTAGTCTCTACATATGGAATCGTCAAACGTTCCTTTGGCGACCTTTTAAAGTTACTTATTATTTTCTGCAACTTACTTTTAATATCCTCTTGCAAATTGCTAAAGGATTCCATTTTAAGTAATAAATACAATAAAGTAAAAAAGTTTACCAAAGAATTACAAAGTACACAAACAGACGTTATAAGATGCTAACATAAATTTATATTGTAATTTTTCTATCTCCTAAGTAGTATTTCACAAAAAATTACAAGTGTTTTTAAACTTTACACATTTACGTCTAGGGAAAATCGGGCATAGGTTCCCCGTCCCAACCACTTTTGTCTTAAAACTATTACAAGTCCTAAATCTCTACTATTTACTTTAGAATTAACACAATTTTTACAACTTAAACTATTTTAACCTTAAAGTCCAATACAAATTTCTAAGTGTTCTTTACTCTTGATATTTACTTTGCTTCTTCTAAGTTAAATAAACGTAAATGTACTCACAGTTTTACGGCACTCACTGACACATCACCTTGACGTAGTCACCTTCGGCTAGTTGCCCACTAGCGCTCCGCTACCGCATGTATCTCTTGTTCAGCCGCTATCGCGTCTTCCACTTGTGTCCCGCCTCGTTCCTCCAGAGAAATCTCCTCCGGTTCCACTACTGCTATGGCGCCACCACTCGGCCCACTTTGATGTAGGGATGATAGTACACGGCAACGTTCCAGTGTACACGAAGACGAAGTACAACACGATACCTCCCGCGCGCGATAGACAGTTTATACAAAAACACGTCCGGCCATATACTTATCCGACTCGAAGGACCATGAACAAATTTCAAGGGTCCTTGGACGTGAGAAATGAAACTTCGAACTGCTCAGGAAACTAATTCGAGTATATTTCACTATAAATAGGTCTCGTCCTCTAACAAGACATAGGCCAGCTTATATAGTGTGGCCGGCAAACAAACCATAGCGCGATTCAGACGGACTAAACAACGCCATCTATCGAGCGCTCTTAAAAACAAAAAATAAATATCTTACAATACTAAACAACTTAATTATTATATGTTAGAATAAAAGAAACAATTATCGGTCACTTAATTATTTAACTGATTAAACACTCACACGATCGATTTGTTATGATACACCTAAAAAAAATCTGATAAACCTGAAAAAATACCTTTTGGTTCTTCAGGGTATGGGAAACTTGATGACATAATGAATAATGGGATCATATTAATAAAACATAGTTTTCAACCGTTTTAAACCAAAAATTTTGGTTTAAAATGTTTTAAACGAAAAAAATGGTTTTAAACCGAGTAGTTGAATTGGTTTTAAACCGGCTTTACATCTATAAGTACAATTCATAGGTAAGACAAAATAAAATATCCTTTATAGTCTACGGCTGGAGGTTGCGGGTGATGGTGATAGTGGTAAGCTCACCTTCAGTTCTACAGTTTCAGAAGGTTGGGTCTGGAGATCTGCTACCGGCGCTTTTAAGAAAGCCAAATGAAAGACCGTTGTCAGGACTTACTCAAGAGAAGTATCGGGCGATCGTTACTGACAAGACAACTTATGCACAGTATTCATTATTTTATCAACATTTTTAAATATTTGGTCAACATGTCTAACACACAAAACCTTCAACTCTTCAATAAAAATACTGTACATTTTATTACCTATTTTATTCCTCACTGTCCCTAACTTCCATGATTCTTTCCGTGCACTGTATCATCGGGTCCACACAACGTCACCTAAACAAAGTATCTTTTCCCGTGCATATTTGCGTATTGCTTGCTTTTTAATTTGTAATTAAATCGAGACGAGCACGTAAGATCTTACCAAATATCCTTTTAGCCGGCGTTTCCCCCGTTGTACAGTGCACAGTGTTTCTATAATTAAACGAATACCCTAACAATAATTCATGGATCTGAGCTACAGGTATGTTATCCTGTAAAATACATTTTAACATTTTTTTTCAGTTTCTGACCGAATTTTCGGCCTGGCCGCTACTACATGGGTGATGTCATATATTTGACACCGTTAGCCTTACAAAAACATTTGAACTAAATAGAATTGATTTTTACGTCATCATCAGATACCAATACATTCGGTATACCAAAGGTCGAAAATATACACTTTAATTTCGCCTTTAAGCTTTACTTGACGTTCCGCTATGCATGTGTAGACATTCTAACCATTTACTGAAGGAATCTACAACGACGAGATATATCCTCTGCCCTATGGTCATATTATCTATATGCTCGCGCTGCCAGACACTAGTTGCAGCGGGCCACGGCGCACACTGGTCCGAGTTTACGAAATGAGGGACATAGGGGTCAAAGTCCGAATTTTGCGTTGATTTTTTTAAATCGAGGTATTTAGTTGATTCTAAACCACTTTTGAGAATTACTTTTTATGATATACCTGCCAGTTTCTAAGAAAAAAAAAGTAATATTTTTTGTATATAGAAAATTTGTTTTTTAATGTTTTTTTGGAATAATGCAGATATGTTAAAAGCAAACCTAGTAGTAGGTAGAGGGCATAATACTTAACGTTTCTTCAAAGACACTTACTTAATAAGTTCAGAAACGGCAGGCGTTCAAACTTTCAAATAATGGTTTGTATGGCTACGGATAAAAGTGGTTTATATTTTAGGTTACGGATATATATCGTAAATATAAAATATTTCTAGAAGCAAATATTTCTAGAAGAATATGGAATGATTACATTTAGATATTGTGTTGCCATCTTTGAAATATCTTGATTTGATGGCAATATTCGCTCAAGAAAACATGTATGTCCAAGAAGAGTTGGATATATCTTTGGATACAGTGGAGGTCAGGTCATGTTTAGATGCTTCTCCTAATACACCAGTACAAAGAAAGCCCTTTCAAGATTTATCCAACAAGCTGTAAAAAAGGCGCTTATCCTCATTTAAAGATCACACCATGGATTAAAACTAAGAATTGTTTTGCTTTAGATTTTAAGTTTTTAATATAGATAAATATTATATAGACTATTTTATTATTATTTTCCTACACACAAATATTAGAAAACAGTAATAGTTAAGATAGAGTGGAGGGTATAGGATGCTTAGGATTTATTCATAGCTAATATTGAAAACATTTTGAATCACATTTAGAAAAAGGCATTCTTGTTTAGAAAATAAGATCATTCTAAGGATATTTATATATATATATTTGTTATACCTATATACTTTACCAAATATTTCTAGTATTTATTTATATATTTCAATTCATAGTCTTTATTTATTATGGAAATTAATAGTGATAGTGAAGACTATTATTCGCTTAGTAGTGATGACGACAATAGCTTTGTTAGTGTTCCATGTCTGGCTGATACACTTCAGATGCAATTTTCCAATGCTTCACGTAATTTTAATGTCGTTCATATAAATGCGCAAAGTATTCCCGCTCACTTCCCCGATATGCTGACGAACCTTGATTGTAAGGATGTCCACGCTATTCTTGTTTCAGAATCTTGGCTTAAGCCATGTCTTCTGTCTACTTCCTACTCTATGCCCGGCTTCACACTCATTAGAAATGATCGATCATCTGGTGGCGGTGGTGGTGTTGCGATTTACCTCCGTAGTTACATTCCCCACTCTGTGGTTAGAGTATCTTCACAGCCACCGCCACTAAATGCCGGTGAGCACCTGTTTGTTGAAGTTGAGCTGCATCACATAAAAATACTTTTAGGAGTCTATTACTGTCCTTCCTTACGGATTAACTATTTCACTTCCTTTGAAAATGTTCTACAAACTCTTTCCCCATCTTACAGTCATACCATTATAATGGATGACTTCAATACATGTCTTCTAAGAAATGATTCGCGATCTTCCTCTTTTCTTTCCATAGTTGAATCTAGCAATTTATCTGTTCTCCCTCTAAATGCCACTCACCACTTTCCCAATTGTATACCTTCTCTTCTTGACCTAATACTTGTCTCATCTCTAGATCACGTTGTTAAGCATGGCCAATGTGCAGCACACGATTTCTCCTATCATGATCTTCTCTATCTATCCTATAAAATTCGTCCTCCCAAGGCAAAGTCAAGAGTTCTCTTGCAACGAAATTTTAGTAGCATGGATGTCGATCTCCTTGGAGAGGACGCGAGGCAGATCAATTGGGTCCCTCTTCTAACAGCAGAATCTATCGACAAAAAGTGGACATACTTAATACTAATATCATAGCGCTCTACGATATTCATGCACCGGTTCGAGCTATTAAATTAAAGCATTTGCCATCACCTTGGTTGACTGATGATATTAAAAAAAGCAGCTGCGAAGTCTAGAGACAAATCAAGGCCTACCGATAACAACAAAGAGAAGTACCTAAAATTACGAAATTTTTGCAACAAGGTGTGTAGGAACGCACAACGCCAGCATATCCATAGCTCCGTAGAAAACGGTGACCCAGCTAAGGTTTGGAAATTTCTGCGATCACTAGGGGTTGGAAAACAGCGCCAAGAATCATCTCCTACTCTTCTGGATATCAATCAGCTTAATCAGCACTTCTCTACTTCTTCTATATTTAATGAGACAACTAAAACTAATACATTAAATTATCTTTCAACAATTCCAACCCCTGATTATATTCCTTTTGTTCTTAGTCAATTGTCTGCATGTGATGTTGAGAAAAGTATTCGGTCTATTACCTCTAATGCAGTTGGAACTGATTCTATCAGTCGTAATATGGTCCTGCCCATCCTTAATGAGATTTTACCTGTTATCACCCATATCCTTAATTTTTCCATTGATAGCGGAGTATTTCCATCAGCATGGAAAGATGCTCAACTCATTCCTTTACCAAAGAATCCCAAACCTGTCTGCTTCTCAGAATATGGACCCATCTCAATTTTACCATTTCTGTCAAAGGTTCTAGAACGCCATATCCACCATCAGCTCAGTACATTTCTTTGCAGAAACAACCTACTGAACCCGTTCCAATCCGGTTTCCGTCCGGGCCATAGTACGACTACCTCTCTAGTCAACATTACAGATGATATAAGGACAGGTATGGAGAATGGAAACGTCACAGTCTTATGTCTCCTAGATTTCAGCAATGCTTTTAACACTGTTGACTTTGACATTCTCCTTGCAATACTTCACTCTATCAACATATCTCCAACTGCTATTGACTGGTTTCGTAGTTACCTGTTTGGCCGCCGGCAGCGTGTCAGACTGGATGATAACTTCTCCACCTGGTCTGACACTGCTGCTGGGGTGCCACAGGGTGGCGTTTTATCACCTTTGCTTTTTTCAATATTTATTAACACAATCTCAAACAATCTCTTCTCTTCCTACCACCTTTATGCAGACGATTTGCAAATATACTGTCAAGCCAATTCTGACATGGTGCCCCATGGCATTGATACCATCAATAAAGATTTATCTACTATAAGCAAATGGGCCACCATGTTTGGGCTCAAAGTTAACCCTAAGAAGACTCAAGCAGTAATTGTCGGTAGCCCAAGATATATTGCTAAGATTAACAATTCGACACTTCCGCAAATCTCATTTGAAGGCGTTACCATTTCTGTAAGTGACAGCGTAAAGAGCTTAGGGATATACATCGATAAAACCCTCTCATGGAGTGTCCAGATCAAAAATGTCAGCCGTAAAATCTTTGCCTCTGCAGCTTCTCTAAGAAGGCTACGTAATTTTCTTCCAACATTTACTAAAATTGAACTCGTGCAATCTATTCTTCTTCCCATTGTTGACTATGCCAACGTCAGCTATCTAGATCTCAATGAAGACTAAACTTGAGAGACTTCAGAATTTCTGTATAAGATTCATATACGGATTACGCAAATATGATCATATCTCACAATTCCGCACTAAACTCAAGTGGCTTCCGATTCGCCTTCGCCGGAATACTCATATCCTTTCCCTACTGTATACTATCTTGTTTCACCCATCTACCCCTATCTACCTAAAACAACGTTTTTCATTTATACGTGACACACACAATAGGTGCTTGAGATCATCAGAAAATCTGACGTTGGAAATACCAACTCACTCTACAATGTTTTGGGATAAATCGTTCACTGTGCATTTGGAATGCATTGCCAGAAGATATCCGACGGGCTCAATCACTAGCTGTCTTTCAAACGCTCGTCAAGGATCACTACCTATCTCAGTAATACTTGTTTATTGCATATATTTATGTATGTGTATATGTATTTGTGTATATGTATGTATGTGTATATATATGTATATATTACCTGTTTTTAATTGTAATTTGTTTTAACTTAGTTCTTATTCTATCTCTTATTTTTGTTTATTATTGTTTTATTTTTTTTATTTCTTTTTCTTTAATCTTTTTTTTTTACTCTTTGTGCACCACTATTACCTAATTCTTTACAGTATAATCCATCAGGTTGTCTGGAAGAGATCGCAGATTGTGATAAGACGGCGGTCTTATCACAATCTGCGATCTCTTATCACAAAAAAAACATAATAATAGGTGAGTACAAATGGCGATTTGTACTCACCTATTATTATGTTTTTTTTGTTTGATACCTCACGTGTACAATAAAGAGTACCTATCTATCTATCTATCTATCTAATATCTAGAAGCTTAGAACGATAGCAGGTAGAATATGTACCTACGTGGTTTCGAACAAAATAATTTTGGCCTCCAACCTCAACTGCTGCATTGTTATAATTGGATAGATAATACCAAACAACAATAACCTACTTAGAAAGGGGTACCTAGCTACCCTTATGAAGTAATTGTGACCATACCTAGAGGCATTGAATAATAGCAAGTAGAATATGTACCTACGTGGTTTCAAATGATAATAATGCAGGTGGCAAAAAATATTTATACTTCTACTTCAGATCATATTTATAATTTCTTATAGTACGTACTAATAAGTAATACTACTAATTTAACTAACAATATAATTATTTGAATGTCACAAAATATATCCGTAGCCATACAAACCATTATTTGAAAGTTTGAACGCCTGCCGTTTCTGAACGGGCAGACTTATTAAGTAAGTGTCTTTGGAATAAACGTTGAATATTATGCCCTCTACAATACCTACTAGGTTTGCTTTTAACATCTCTGAATTATTCCGAAAAAACATTAAAAAACTAATTTTCTATATACAAAAAATATTACAATATTGTTTTTTCTTGGAAACTGGCAGGTATCAAAAAAAGGTAATTATTAAAAGTGGTTTAGAATTATCTAAATAGCTTGATTTAAAAGACTTTGACCACTTTGTCCCTCATTTCGTAAACTCGGACCAGTGTGCGGCGTAGGAGGATCGCGCGGGGGCGCGTGGCGCACACTCACGCACATTGTTCAAGACCCTACCCAACGCTCGATGTCACTGTTGATGCCGGGCCACCACATCCTACTTCGTTATGGCTACTTGGCTTCTTGGCTTCGTTATTGGCTACTTTTAGTTTTAGTTATACCTAAATGAGTATCGTGCAATTCGCGTAGCATACTGTTGCTTAGAATCAACGGAATAACTGTTCTGTGTCCTCTAAAAAGACAACCATTTTCGTACTGTAAGTCTGACTTACACTTAAAATAAGGTAAAATATGTTTACAAACTATTTTCCGCGGCCAGCCTTTTACCATGTACCTAATAACTGTTAAGTTACCTCGCGAATTGTGGTAGCGGGCGATGACTCATTTAAGAATTGAAACGCATAAGGCCGGGACTCCACCAAAGCGGAGACGAGACGAGCGGAGAGGAGATGTTTTTTAAACAACCAATAGAATTGACGAATTGACATTTAGATATTGAGACATCTCTCCGCTCAGCTTCAGTGGAGATCGCTGTGCGGAGATATGTAATACTTGTATGGCGCGATGGAAGCGGAGATGTGAGCTGTGCGCGGACGACGCACGGCGGAGACTAACAACTGTCTGTTTCGTTATCTATTTCTTTAGAGTTGTTTACGCGCTTTAAAGACGCTCGTGAAAAATAGTCGGCCACTATATTTTTATCCCCCGACACGTACTACACCACAATTATAAGCCGACAAATTATAATGGCGTATTTCTGAAGCCTCAGCGCTGTTGTTACCGGTATACCAGATTTATTACTAAATATGGAAACTAATGGCCTATGGTCGGTTCTTAGTATAAATGGGTCACTACGACCATACAGATACTGATGGAATTTTTTTACTCCAAATATAATGGTGGTCGCTTCCTTCTGTATTTGACTGTAGTTACGCTCACTTAATGTTAGCGATCGCGACACGTACGCGAGTGGGCGTTGTCTTGCCCGCGATGCGATAATACCGCGCCGAGCCCAGCGACTGTTGTCGTTTTCCCCATTTCCAAGGTACATAATTCCTTAGTAATTCGATTAGAGGACTAAGTATAGACGAAGCATGAGGTATAAAATTTCTATAGCAATTTACTACGCCCAAGAACCTCTTCACTTCGGTGACATTAGTCGGATCGGCAGATCCTAAGATTGCCTTGACTTTTTCCGGACTAGTCATTAGCCCCTCTTTACTAATTACATACCCAAAATAAACAACTATTGGTTTAAAAAAAATGGCACTTTTCTTTTTTAAGTCTTAACCTTGCTTCGTTCAATCTTCCTGACACTGCGTTTAACCTTTTGATGTGCGCATTTCTATCGGGGTATCGGTAATGCATATGTCATCGAGCCAAATGCTGACGCCGTCTATCCCACTTAAAAGTGTCTCCATTGCTTTTTGAAATATAGCCGGTGCGTTAGCTAACCCGTACACTAAACGTGTATATTTGTGTGACAATTATGAGTATTTATCTCTTAATCGTGCCACCCATTCTCCTAGGGTTTCGCCTGACTTCCTGTTGGCACAATAAAATTAGCTTTGTCCACGAATGTGCACTGTCTAGGCTTAAAATGGTTGTCGATTAATTCAACCAGGTCCGTTAACTCAGTGTTTCTAACTCCTTGGGAAATGCAAGATTTAACAGTAAACGGTACGTTTCATCTGTAAGGTGGCACAGTAGCATTCACTTTTATTTTCGTCTTCTACTGCATTTATTTTCAAAAATTGTATTAATTTGCCCTTGTGAATCTCCCAATCACTAATTTTGTGGTCAAAAATAGACAAATTTCCCAAATACGTACTCTTTTTGTATTAGTGTGGGTACTCCTTCTTCGCCGCCAATGATATGTACGGAGAGCAATGAAATGAGCTTCCACGTTTAACACAAGTTTATTACTGCCTGACGGAGCGCGCCGCATGTGCGTACATGCATATATATCACGCTCAAGGTCTTTTTATTCTGTGAACCAGCTATACTCTATAATGTGAACAAATTTTACGTCTACAGCGTTATTGTAAACATATTTTGTGGATACAGAACTAAATTCTGATTAAAGTTTTGAGGTCGAACGAAATTATTCATTCAGGGAAAACACGTATGTTATGAGTAGTTATGACTTGAAGTTTAAGAATTCTAATGGTTATAACCCAGATCACATTTACATCTCAACTAGAACGGACTGCTAAAAATAGACAGAAAATGGGAGTTTTAGTAACGGGTTTTGGTCCATACGACATTGGTTTTGACAAAGCAGAAGTTAATGCAAGTTGGGAAGGCGTACAAAGGATTAATAAGGAAGAAATAGAAAGAAAATATGGCATACAAATGATTGTCCAACATTTATCAGTGGATTATGATGAAGTACAATCGAAGATGACAGAGCTATGGGACGAATATAAAGATTTTGATGTGAGTTTATTATTATTATGTTTATTTTTCTACCTATCTCATAAAAAAATACCAGGTGTTACAGAAATGTGTGATAAATTTTTAGGGTAGCGAATGACGTGCAGAGCTAACAGTTTTAAGAAAATTCGTGATTTTAGACTAACCTAATTTTAAACTGATAATTTACTCTATAAATTGATCAATAAATCTTACATTTCACTCTAATGTTTAACACAAAATCGTAGATATATTGACAGAAAAATCCTGTTAAAATATTTAGAAATACTTACCAACACCAGGACAAGTCTTTTCAAAAGATTGATCCACTTTAATCTCGTTAGTCATCAACAAATGAGCAGATCAGCGAACGGGTCATCTGATGGTAAGTGACTACCACCGTCCATGGACACCTGCAATCGCAAGTCAAGTGCAATTCGCAAGTGCGTTGCCGATACTAGTTTTATCTATGGTTAATTGAAAGATTTATTTCTTATCGCTTGTATTTGGAATATATTATACATTTTAGACCCGAAATGGATCCTCTATTGAGGGGCAACAACTAAAGACAAAAAAGAAACGAAGTTTGGTAATATACTACTCAATAAACAGGTAATTCCTTTCTTTACAGTTAGTAATGCACGTTGGACTCCTAAAATGTATTGAGGGTCTTAGGATTGAAAAACGAGCATGTAAAGAGTCCTATTTCATTGGGGACTGTAAAAAATGTTGTCCAGTTGACTTTCAACATCCCTTGGGAGAAAAAGAAGCTGTGCTGGAGTCTGCTCTGGATATTGACGGTATCTCGGAGGAGTATAACGCTGAACCGCCAGAACAGCTGTTCGCTGAAGTTTCTGAGGATGCAGGAAAGTGAGTACTTTACTTATACACGTAGTGTCGATTCGAGAGTTTGGCTTTTCCGGCACCAGCCAGTTCGAGTTGCTTGGTATTAATCTACTTCAGTTATTACTTACATTCCCCAATCTAATCGTTTTCAGCAATATCAACGTCCATTCCTTTCTATTTCCTCTTTCCCATTTAATTCCCAAAGTGCCAGGGTAAAGGGTCCTCTATTACTTAAATAGAAATAAATTATAATTGCCAAAATTTGGGAGTTTTATATATCTCTGCCGACCCTTACTAGGGTATAGCATAAGTGAATGTACACATGTATATATGTGTACATTCACTGTTTTACAAATTTTCCATTTAAATAAAGTAATATGCACTTTAAAGCAATAGTGTTGTGGGCGGGTAAAAGGACCAAAAGTTTGAAAGAATATATCGGTAAAACCCGCGAATTTCGACAGATTTGTGTCTTGACTTTTTTTGGCTTATAAAAAAAAGTTTTCATATCTCTACTTCTTGCTTTATTTAGCATTGGCAGTCAAGCCAATACCTACAAATATTCTACTAAAAAAACTGTTGTAAAATAATAAAAAAAAAATATTTATGTAAATAACACTCATTAAGATAATTGTCATTGTGCGGTTTTGTGACAAGCATGGGCACCTACAACTCAAGAGTCGTAGGGGTGATGAATAGATGGGAAAGAGGGAAGAGGGGATAAGGAGAAGGGTAAAGAGGAGAGGGGAACTCTCACTAATTTGCAAGCGTTGCTTCACAACCGGTTCTCTTGAGGCCGTAGTATCGCACCGGTCGAGACGGCTCATTTGTGCCTAAGTCTGGTTAAGTATGGCTCTACCACGATAAAAGTTAGAAATATCTATCTAAACGTACGCATTTATAATATTTACAATACAATACAATACAATATTCTTTATTGTACACACACAAAAATATAAACAATATGAAACAAATAATATACGAGCAACTGGTACAATCGGCGGTATTATACAAAATTTACATAAATTATTATTATTATACAAAAAGCGTTTTTGTTACAGATTTTTGTGCGAATATGTTTACTTTACGTCACTGTTTCACTCAGTATCTAAAAGGGTGTTGTTCGTCCACGTTCCTCATGAAGGATTCACCTATGATCAACTCGCTCGGGGTCTAGAACGACTACTTGAAATCACCTTGAAGCATTGCATTAACTAAGAGCTATTGAATATCAATCTTTTAGTTTATAAGTAGGGTTGCCATCTGACCGCGTTTAACCTTATTTGTACTTAATAGTTTAGTCTAGTCGGGGTTTTAATTTAGGAATGCCAAAAGTTTCTAAGACTTTCTCAAAAATGTAAGAATATTCTGTTTTCGTGCTTAAGATAATGATAGATGACTAAATTTGTTGCATTTGTTTGAAAGTAAATAAAAAGTGGATTTATGACAACTTAAACTTGTTTTATAATGCTGAGTAAGTTTAATTTAACCTGTTTAGGTATACCTAGCAGCAACAGCAGCAGCGAGCACATTCGTGAAGCGCTACTTTTTTTAAATATCTATTGCAACGGTATTTAATATGTACCTACTGCCTGTATAACTTTTTTATTTTAATTTATTTTACTTCACGAAAACCACAAAATCATCAATAAAAAATTTAAGCGAGAGTTCATTTATTAAATGTAAGTATATAATATAATGCAGTATATAAAACAAAATATCGCCAAATATAAATTAGATAAGTTATTGGTTTTCCTCGTACCTTTAGTAAATAAGTCGATTCTTGGTGAACTGCCACGAAAGCTGAAAACATACAGGTACTTTCTTTCTAGGGTACAATTGAGGTCACGGCCATAAGACATGGTAATGGAACACACGAACCCACTAAAACCAGTTTCGTGGGTTCCACCTTACCACTGGCCCGGAGTGACGGCCTATTTTTACTGAATAAAGATACGGATTTAACTGCGGCAAACAAACTAGCTTGCTAGCTTGTGTTAAAAGTTAAGAGGGCTTGGACTCCTGGCACCAACCAATTCGAGTTATAGGTATGCGAACCTGACCTTGAGATTTTGCTTATATTTCGGGATTGCAGGCGTGAGTGTATTTATGTGTTAAAAAAAGAAACAAAACTCAGTCAAGCTGTCAACCAGTATAACTAAAGACACTATTCATGAATTGTCTCATAAATATGAACAGGGTATTATGTCAAAGGTTGACGGTAGCATACGTATTCTCCACAACTGTCTTGGGTCCTGAGTTGTGCTATACAAATCTCCACAATCCGTTCCAGACCACGGGCTAGTTCTTCAAATTCCTGTTGATGCTTTCTTGGGGGGACGTGGATGAAGAGACAAGTCTTGTAATCATCTAATTGTTGACACAGCGACGTGTAGTAGATGTACTCACACAGGTATCTGCGACAATGCATTTGTATGGATTACGAGTAGAAGGGAAAATTAAGATATACTTATGCTTGTTCATTAAAGATGGGCAACGTTTTTTTTTTTGATTTTATGTTTATTACCTCAGAACTTTCAAATAGGTGAACCGATTTTGAAGATTTCATTTTTATTTGAAAGCTGGTACTTTCCGTGTGGTCCCATTTCAATTTGGTCCAGTTCTGACAGTGGAATCCATGAGAAAACCATATAACTCTTAAATTTGTATTAAGTTTGTGGGCCTACCGGTGGATATGGATCCCCGAAGGGCTAGGCAGAGCTATATTAAACCTGCCCATGCGGGAGTGCATGTATGAATGTATATGTTCATGTCTGCTAAGCCAGATGTCCTGGGTTCGATTTTAGAATCAGAAGGCTTATTAAATGTGTGAAGTATACTTTTACTCTTAAGAGAAAATACTGTAAGTATCATTGGGTCTAAATGATACTTACAGTATCAAGTACAAAGGAAAATCGTAGAACGTAGTCGCCTACTTTTGTGAAAATCATCATTATTTCAGCCATAGAATGTCCACTATAGGACATAGGTATCCCTCACTCACTTCTAAGAAGGCCAACTGGCAGGAGATAAAGATGTGATACTATTATTCAAAAGGAGAAAGTGGAATCCCACCAACTTTTGATTCGTGTGTATCGTCCTGTACCGTCGCGGCTGGAAGACTTACTCCTTGAAAAAAGGCCTCCTGTCGAGACCGAAACTAGTCGGGCATCCCCGAAGTCCACACGTGAGTAAAACCGTATATTTAAATAAACTTTCGATTCGGTGAAGAACTAGAGCAACACAGACATAGAATCAGCACTCTAAAATGGAAGTGGACAGGTCATGTCTCCAGTCAGATTGATAGTCGCTTTTGCTGACACGTGATTAGGCAAACGTAGTGTAGGGCGCCCTCCAGCACGTTGGACCGACAACTTAAGGAAGATGACTGGCAGTGGTTGGATGCGGACAAACCAAGACTGAAATAGCTAGCGCTCCTTGGGGAAGGCCTTCGTCCAGCATTGGACGGTCACAGCCTGCTGATGATGAGTGAATTTCATCTTTCTATCTGTTCAAAAGGACTAGGCTAAAAAGAATATATATTACATGTGCACTTACTGCCCAGCTTCGTTGGAGACTTCAGCCTGTAAACTGTCTTCTGACAGACCGCAATTGAACTCTTTACAGATCAAGTCCACTCGGAGATCCGTGGCTATGGTATGCGGTCCTAGCGAAGGATTCATATATCTGTCTGGTATTTTGTGAGTATTATCTGTCAAAGTATACGCCATTTTCTTTGCCTGTGTTTCCAGCGTGAAGCCCTTACTTATATCTGATACTCCAACATGGATTATTAACTGAAAGTTAATCTTCTATATTTATAAAGCCGAAGAGTGTTTTGCTTGTTTAGTTTGTTTGTTTATTCTCTATCTAATAGAGTATTTATTGAGTTATTTAAAAAAAAATAGGCTACCAAACTCCACGCTGCAACCCTGAAGAGCGCAGCAGAGAGTAGACACACAGATCAAACGGGGTCGGGGACCGGCTATAGTTGAAAATAATTGTCCATTGGCCACCTAGAATCTTATCAAATAATTCTAAGCTTAAATTGTTGAGTTATTATTCTCTCTATTGTATTTGATATCCTTACAACCTTACCTGTCTGGACTTAAGAGATATCGTGTAAAATACCAACGAAAACTAAAAATAATAAGTGGAATTGGAAAACTCCCCCGTTTTAATGCCGTTAAAATGACTATTAGAATATACATATATATACTTAAAATAGCTTAGAGCTATTTTAAGTATTTACTTAAAATAGCTCTAAGCTATTTTAAGTAAATAATATCAAAAGGCCACCTAGACTCAGAGCAACGATTTGTGGGTCATACAATTTTTTTTTCCCTTGTGGGGATTGAATCTACGACCTTCAGCTCAGCAGTAAAAGCACTAATCACTAGACCCACAGGGCGGTCAAGTCAATTGTCAGATCTAATTAGAAGGTTGAATATCGGTATACTGCGGTGAAATTGTTAAGATACACAAGAAAAATTGCTGTCTAACATAGTAACTTTTTTTGTAGTCGGTTAGAAGAGTTATCTTACTTACATGTGGCTGATATTCTTTCCACATTTTAGGTATGATCTTGTCAACATATTTGTACTCCACTGGCACTCGTTTGGTGACCAGAGATATATTATGTGTTCTCTCCAGCTGTTCTTTTTTCATCAGCTTCACGGCCTCACCACTTGCATTGATATCTTGGCCGATTCTGTTTAAAAGCATTGGCCCAAACCCGGTTACCAGAACTGTTTTTCTGTCGCTTATACACGAAATATAATCCATTTTGTTCAGTACTTTTTCATATATTTGTAACTGTATTTTCGTAAACGTCTACTATGATCTGAGAATACGCTACGAATGTTATTTTAAAAATGAAGTCCTATTGTTATGCGATCGACGTAAAATAAATAATATACATCATATTTTCCTTTTTAGTTAAATATATATAAGCATTCGCTGTTTTAATTGTGAGTATTTATCTGTTTTGCGGTAACGGGAAATTGGATGACAATTTAATTACGTAAGCAGACGCTTTTATTTGGTAGACATGGCTGACACAGAATTTTTGATTTCCCGGCGTGAGCGAGATACATGGATTGCAATCCTCACCACAATTTGTCAGGCGGCAGGCGTTTAGTATGAAAGGCTTCGTTGTATGTAAGAATCGAAGCAAGTGTTGAGCTGTTTTCTCTGCCTGCCTATGTGAGAAAGGCGTGAGTTTATACATGTAGTAGCGGACCCGACAGACGTTGTCCTGCATGATATTTCAAGCGATTAGGATCAATATAGATAAATAACCTAGATACCGACTGCAGCGCCATCTGCCGGGCTGATTTGTGAATCTAAACCATTCCCAGATCCCCTTGAACACACACAAAAAATTTCATCAAAATCCGTCCAGTCGTTTGAGAGTAGTTCAGTGACATACACACTCACAGAAGAATTATATATATAAAGATGTAAAAAGTATCGTATATGTTATTCCTGGTTAAAATCTATGTCAAACTTTGATAGTAAATTTAAATGGAAATTTCAGATTGACCAAATTGTTGCAACGATTAGAAAGCTACTGTACTTACAAAAATTAAGAAATACCACAGATCTTAGCACAATGAAGATGGTCTACTATGCGCTTGTACAATCCATTGTCGGCTATTGCATTACCTTCTGGGGTGGTACCTATAAAACGTATATGGTTCGTTTAGAGAGAGCTCAGAGATGTATACTTAAGGTGATCACTGGTAAGCCTAGAAGATTCCCTACGTCTGAGCTTTACAGTCTCTGCAAGGTGCTAACGGTGCGGCAATTATTTATACTGCAGGTTATTTTGCGTAAGCATACTGACATACACCCCCCATGACATTAATTTTGTTAAAAGTACCCGTAGATCCGACAGAGTATATTCTAGTATAGCACATAGGACTACTCTGGCAACCCGTCAATATTACTTTCTAAGTCCTAAACTTTATAATAAAATTGCTAGGCTGCTTAACATTTATACTTTACCCTATAAAAAAAATGTTAGTTCAAATTAACAGAGTGGCTTCTTTTTTTGACTTACGCAC
This sequence comes from Tyria jacobaeae, assembly GCA_947561695.1. NCBI lineage: Eukaryota > Metazoa > Arthropoda > Insecta > Lepidoptera > Erebidae > Tyria > Tyria jacobaeae. The sequence continues at coordinate 18,612,175 of OX387224.1, read as the reverse complement.
AGTGTGAAGACATCATTACATGAAAACCTGACCACTTTACATACATTACACGTACGCACATACACTCACCTACACTAACCATACACACGTACTCTGTCAACACATAATAGATAAAATAAATATGTTCATTTATAATTGAATTTTTTTTTGAATTTTTTTTTTTAATTTTAATTTTTCTCTCACACAGACTGATACATAGGTAGTACTTAAACTAATAGATGTAGTCATTAGAAGAATAACAGATTATAATTATCTATGTGAGAGGCTGGTGTCTGTACTAGGAGATCTGTATGACAGATTACCAGTCTCAAAACTTACCAGTCTTAAAACTACTAACCTTAGTTATATAGTCAAGATGTGGATGTAGGCGTTAATGGCTACTACACAATTTATACTACTGTAGCCATTTTCGTAAAATTATTGTGAAATGTAACAAGGTTTTCAATAAAGTATTATTAAAGTAAAATATACATATATATATGGGAAAAGGGAGGGGGAATTGAGCCTCCGGAAACCTCACTAATTTCGGGGAAATGCAACGTAAGCGTTGCTTCACAACTGGTTTTCTGTGAGGCCATGGTATCCCACCGGTCGAGCCGGCCCATTCGTACCTAAGCATGGCTCTACCACTGTTCCCTAGGGTTTTCTTTACGAAACGGATGATCCAATTTTATTTAATAATTTCTCGTTAACTTGGTGTTTTTTACGCGAGTTGTCATGCTTATGATTATATAAAAATTGTATATTTTTAGGCCTCTCGAAAAAAAAAGTAAAGTATTTTATCCAAATCCCCCCCCCCCCCCTAATGATAGCGCTGTTAACAAAAAGTATACCCCAGGGGGGTACCAGCGCTAGCGTTGAAGAATCCCCCCCTGGACGTCCCCCCTCAGTACGGAATATACCTGAGCGTGGACGCCCAGACTGCCCCTCGTACTCTGGGGGGGGCTCAACTGCGCTCTCAAAATCTGCTCGGGGCAAGAGAAGGCATACCATGGCACCCCCTGTCACGTTTACCGTCGATTTTTGTAACATCAGGGGCTTACATTCTAACCTCGACACTGTCCACTACCACCTGGAGACAGCAAAGCCGGCCTTGCTCTTTTTAACCGTAACGCAGAAATCATCTTCAGCGGACACATCCTACCTCTGCTACCCTGGGTACGGACTGGAACACTCCTTTGTTCCTAAGGCTGGTGTATGCGTGTACGTTATAGATGATATCACTTCTCGCCGCCTCGACAATCTTGAAGGTAGGGACCTCTCCATCTTATGGCTACGTGTAGACTGCGACGACCATCCCCGCATCTACGATTGCCTCTACAGGTCCCATAGCGGTGATGCCGAAACGGACCGACTCATCGACCACGTCCAAATGGCTACAGACCCAGTGCTCCAGCAGGTCCCATCTGCAGAGATCGTTATTCTTGGCGACTTTAACGCCCATCACGCCGAATGGCTTGGTTCGCACAAAACCGATCATGCGGGAAGATCTGTTCACGATTTCGCCTTGGCATATAGCTTGACGCAGCTGGTAGCAACGCATCCCAGATGCAGAAAGCCACGTGCCTTCACTGTTGGATCTTCTGCTGACCTCATATCGTGACGGCTACAAAGTATCAGTTGAGGCCCCTCTTGGCTCTTCGGACCATTGCCTGATTAGGAGTATGCGTGTGCCACTCGTTCCCTCGCTGCGGCCGCGAGCTACAGGCAGTCGCCGCGTATGGCACTATAGGTCAACAGACTGGGATGGAATGCGAACATTCTTTGCATCCTACCCATGGAGGCAGGTTTGCTTCGGATGATCCCAATGTCGTTGCCGACTCTGTTGCTGATGTTGTGCTTCAGGGTATGGAACTTTTCATTCCATTCTCTCTGATTCCCATAGGTGGCAAGTCCCAGCCCTGGTTTGGTCGAACCTGCAAAGCGGCGTCCCGCCGAAAGCAGGAATATTAGCCAAGCATGGGCTAATGCAGCGACAGCACGGGATGTTAAGACCAGCACATTAAAGAAACAATTTAACTTTGCCTCCAGGTCCCTCAAAAGAGTAATTGCTGGGGCGAAGTCGGCTCACATCGGCAGAATTGGCGAGAGACTAGTGAGTCTCTCTTCCGGAACTCGCGCATTCTGGTCTCTTGCCAAAGCTGTCCAGGGAAACTTTTGTAAGCCATCCCTTCCACCTCTGCACATAGGAGATAATTCGTTGGCCCACGACGCTAAAGAAAAAGCCGATCTTCTGGGCAAACTCTTTGCGTCCAACTCGACCCTGGACGACGGGGGAAACGCACCGCCGACCATGCCGCAGTGCGAGATCCGCATGCCGGAAGTCCGGTTTACACAAAGGGCAGTGCTTAAAGCGCTCCTTTCCCTCGACGTTCTTAAGTCGAGTGGGCAAGATAGAATCTCTCCTATCGTGCTAAAGACGTGTGCTCCAGAGTTGGCACCGATTTTACCGCGCCTTTATCGGCTTTCCTACTCTCTTTTGGCGTAGTCCCGAACTCATGGAAGACAGCTCTAGTGCACCCAATGCCTAAAAAAGGAGATCGCTCGGATCCGTCCAACTACAGACCCATAGCCATCACCTCCTTGTTCTCCAAGATAATGGAATCCATTGTTAACTACCAGCTCCTCCGGTACTTAAAAAGACCACCAGCTCCTCAATGACGGCTTCCATCGGGGTCATTCAGCTGGTGATCTTCTCGTTTACTTGACTCACCGGTGGGCACAGGCGATCGAGACCAAGGAAGAAGCGTTGGCCGTTAGTTTGGACGTGGCGAAGGCCTTCGATCGGGTCTGGCACAAAGCGCTCCTTGCGAAGCTTCCTTCCTATGGGCTTCCCGAAAAACTGTGCAATTGGCTCACCAGTTTTCCGCTCCGCCTCCAAGTCTGTTAAATCTGGTGTCCCAAAAGGCTGTGTGCTATCACCCACGCTGCTTCTTCTGCATATCAATGACATACTGCAAATTAGCAGCATCCATTGCTATGTGGACGATAGCACGAGTGATGCCCTTTACACCGGCCGCGCTAACATTTCTCGGGTAAACGTCATTGAAAGCCGATCCAAACTGGTGTCTGAAATCGAAACTTCTTTATCAAAAGCTCAAACTGTGGTCGACTTAACCTAGTCCAGTTTAACCCCACGAAGACACAGGTTTGCGCGTTCACCGCTAAAAAGATGCCATTGGTCGTATCACCTCAATTTGAGAGCACTTCCCTAACTGCATCAGCCAGTATCGGAATCCTTGGCGTCGATATACCAAGCGAAGTCCAGTTTCGCGGTCACTTAGAGAGTAAGGCCATATTAGCCTCGGAAAAGCTTGGTGTGCTAAACACATCGAGACAGTATTTTGCTCCGGCCCACCGCCTGCAGCTTTATAAGGCGCAGGTTTGGCCGGAGTAAAATACTGTCTGGAATGGACATGGAATACTGTTCTCATCTCTATGCAGGTGCACCCCAGTACCAGCTTCTCCCTCTTGACCGTATTCAACGGAGAGCGACTCGCATCATCGACTGCCAAGATATTTCTGCTCGACTTGACCTTGGCGTTGCGTAGAGATGTAGCTTCACTCTGCATTCTCTATCGTTTGTATAATGGGGAGTGTCCCACCACCTGGACGATTGGCACTCCACCACTGTGCACAACCAGCCTATGGAACAAATTGTGGTCTGCCGTATTTCCGTAGTAGTAGACTAGGCGTACACAAGTAGGTGGTACGCCTAGTCTACTACTTAAAAAAAATAACACATAGACTTTTTTTTTAATAAGTAACATACACAGATGAAATTGGCTTTTTGTCGAACTGGGTACTTTAATCTCAAGCGTTTGGTTACGAATTCTAAATTCAAATTTATATCAAGTTTAGGCTTGTGTATGTGTTTCGTATTTAGTGATTCATTTGTTTTCACGCCATTAAATTTTTCTTTGAATCTATTCTGTTCACAAAATAGAAAATTTAAAATATCGCGTTATTTACGAATACGAGTTCCACCTTGGCACCAGTGCTGAAACATCTCGAAGGATTAATGATGCGTATGAGAAAGCTACTGTTAAAGATAGCACGGTAATTTTCCTTTGTGGCAACGTTTATGTTCTGATAACTTTGACCTATAGAACAAAGTCCATGGTCGGCCGGTGTGCCTAGTTGACGATAAAGAATTGAACGTGATAGTGGTACATACATACATCGCAAACTACGTCAGAGTTAGCGGCAGGCTTCGGTGTGAGTGAAAAAACAATCTCTCCTCTTTCCCCACCCTACATCTCCTCCTCCCTTATCACCCTCATCACCCACCTGCAGGTGTCCGTGTACGGCGGTTGTCACTAACCATCAGGTGATCCGTCTGTTCGCCTCCCCCCCTATATATTAAAATTCAGAAAGAAACATGTCTAGAAATGGGTGCCGCTTGAATTAAGTGAAGCGCACGTACAAACACGCATTGAGTGCTGCGTTACATGACGTCACAATAACGAGGGAACTTAACGAATCGTTACATGTGATGAAAAATGGATCCTTTATGACAGTAAAAAACGCTTATTGCAATGGTTGAACCCAGGAGAACCGTCTAATCCTGTCCCATGCGAAAGTATTCTCAGAAAAAAGTAAGGGTAACTGTTTGGTGGACCAGTGCAGCTGCTGGTGTCATACAGTACAGCTCCCTAAGATCTGGCCAGGCGATCAAGTCACATCTGTATTGCCAAATATTGCAAACCTTCATATAAAAGCGCTAGCTAGCTGTTAAGCAACCGAGACTGAGTTTAGTTGGCCGCTAAATAAGAGGAGATTCATTTGGAATGTCTCCGAATGTCTGTCACTCACCGTACTCCCCGGACCTTGCTTCAACAGATTATAAGTTTGCATAATTTTTTGAACATAGATTTTATCGATTCTCGCTCCCACAAGTTTTTCAGCAATGGAATCAATCAAGTATCTATAAAGTGGCGAAAGTGCATACAATTAATTATTATAAATAATTAATTAAATAACCCTAATTTCATATGAAGGGACCTAATAAGGACCTTTAACGGGCCTGTTCGTCTAGTGATTAGCGACCCTGACTGCTGAGCCGGAGGTGGGGGTCGACTACCACAAGCCACGAAAATTAGTGTAGTCTGTCTGAGTGTTATTTTATTTGTGTCCGTTGTATTATTTGTGTCCGTTGTATTATTTGTGTCCGTTGTATTATTTGTGTCCGTTGTATTATTAGTGTCCGTTGTATTATTAGTGTCCGTTGTATTATTTGTGTCCGTTGTATTATTTGTGTCCGTTGTATTATTAGTGTCCGTTGTATTATTTGTGTCCGTTGTATTATTTGTGTCCGTTGTATTATTAGTGTCCGTTGTATTATTTGTGTCCGTTGTATTATTTGTGTCCGTTGTATTATTTGTGTCCGTTGTATTATTTGTGTCCGTTGTATTATTTGTGTCCGTTGTATTATTTGTGTCCATTGTATTATTTGTGTCCGTTGTATTATTAGTGTCCGTTGTATTATTTGTGTCCGTTGTATTATTTGTGTCCGTTGTATTATTAGTGTCCGTTGTATTATTTGTGTCCGTTGTATTATTTGTGTCCGTTCTATTATTTGTGTCCGTTGTATTATTTGTGTCCGTTGTATTATTTGTGTCCGTTGTATTATTTGTGTCCGTTGTATTATTTGTGTCCGTTGTATTATTTGTGTCCGTTGTATTATTTGTGTCCGTTGTATTATTTGTGTCCGTTGTATTATTTGTGTCCGTTGTATTATTTGTGTCCGTTGTATTATTTGTGTCCGTTGTATTATTTGTGTCCGTTGTATTATTAGTGTCCGTTGTATTATTTGTGTCCGTTGTATTATTAGTGTCCGTTGTATTATTTGTGTCCGTTGTATTATTTGTGTCCGTTGTATTATTTGTGTCCGTTGTATTATTTGTGTCCGTTGTATTATTTGTGTCCGTTGTATTATTTGTGTCCGTTGTATTATTTGTGTCCGTTGTATTATTTGTGTCCGTTGTATTATTTGTGTCCGTTGTATTATTTGTGTCCGTTGTATTAATGTCCCCCGCGACACGGGAATTCTTTCTAATGCGGGATTTTCTTCTATATAAATACTAGTTATAATTTATAACTTTATAATTATTTATAAAAACTATTTTTTTCTCAAGTCACACGGCTTTGTATTAATTTATATTCAACTAGCACACCTGTTGACACCCCCGCTACACCTTTCCAATTTCGTAAAATCCGTTCTTAGCTTACCTCTAATCGGCGAAAGGAATATTCGTACCAAATTTCAAGTCTCTACGCCTTATGGTTCCAGAGATATCGTGATGAGCCAACATATCGGTGGAAATCTCATATATATCTTTTATTATTATATTTATATAGATATATAAATAGTCAAAACCGGATATCACGGCACTGAAGGGACCATATAACTTCGGACGTTTTATCCGATAGACGTTATAAGCAATGTACACAAGAGTACAAAATCAAAATGTTTATTCTGAAAAACTTGTAATACCAGCTACAGACAGTACAGCTTATAGACTACAATCTACTTTAACGGGAGAGAAGGTGCAAGCGAATACTATTTATAATTATTACAGACAATGAATAATGATAAATAAAAAAATAATAATTGCGTGGTTGGTAAAACCTTTCATTCATTTCATTCAGCTTTTACGGTGGGATGTCATTCTAAAATTGTTGTGGTAAATACCCATCTCCCTTATAATGATACCTATTACGTAAGGTTTCTGCTTATTTTACTTAGTGTGACTAACCTTAGTCTTTTTTTTTTTTTTATCGTGTGGAACGGTGTGTCGGAATCGGACCGACTAAAACCACACGGTGCGCCATACTGCGCCTGTAATAGGAGAAATCCGGGAACAGCTTTGGTAAGACATCCGGACCCCTCCTAGCGCCTGTTGCCCGCAAAAGCGCGGGCACCACCCTTGGGTAACTCTCAATTAGGTAACGTCCAGGCACACCAGGACGTCGCCTCCTCGCGGTTGGCTATATGGCGGATGGAGGGGAAAACCCGTCCCGACCACCCGCGGCCACACTCAGGGCGGCATGAAGCGCTGGTAGGCGCGCCTACGCCGCCCGGTTCGCCGGCGGCGAATTGGGTCCGAGTGGAGATCGTCCTCCCGGGCCCGCTCCGCCGCCTCCTTCTGCTAGATGACCTCCTCACAGAAGGTTGCGACCGCGGTAAAATTCCTGTCGCTACCGGCCATGGAGCGTATGACGGCCGGTAGCGAGGGATCCTCTCCGATGACTGCAGTGAGGACCCGACGCCGCGCCACCCAAGCGGGGCAGCCCGCGAGCGTATGCTGAGCTGAGTCCTCACTGCAGTCGCAGTGGTGGCAGGCGGGACTTAATTCCTTCCTAGCGACCGAGTGCAAGTACTTTCCGAAGCAGCCGTGCCCAGAAAGAACCTGCGTCAGTCGGAAAGAAAGAGTCCCGTGCTGCCGCTCTGCCCATTCGACGATGACCGGCTGGAGCGCCTCCACGGCGGCAAAGCCAGCACGTGGAGCCTCCAGCCGGGACGACCAACGAGCCATCGTGGCTCGACGAGCTACCTCACGCCACTCGCGTACCTCTTTGGGCGGGGGCCCTCTGCCGCTACCCGCCCGAAACTCAGCCGTCCGCCGATAAATTTCGGCGAGTACTTCCGCCTCCAAGTCCCACGGGGGAGTTCCGGCAAACGCGCAAGCCGCCTCCGTCGACACGGTGCGGTAGCCACGTATGGCTCTAACCGCCATAATCCTCTGAGGGCGCCAAAGGCGTGCCCTATTCTGGGCGGTTAGAGCATCCGCCCACACCGGTGCACCGTATAGTGCCATTGACCGGACAACCCCCGTGTACAGCCGTCTTGTTGCGATGATGGGTCCACCCAAGTTGGGCAAAAGGTGCCCAAGGGCAGACGCAGCGCCGACCAACCTTGGAGCCAGCTGCAGAAAGTGCTCGTCAAAGCGCCACCTTCCGTCGAGGATCAGGCCCAGATATCGTATGTGGGCCTGAACCGGTACGAGGATCGAGTTGACCATTATGGAGGCGCCAGGGGGTGGACCTCGACGGGGCTCATGGAATAAAAGGGCCTCCGTCTTATCCAAAGCCACTCGCAACCCTAGCGCCTCGATGCGCCCGACCACCAGTGAGGCTCTTCTGGTGGCCAAGCGTGCCGCCTCTTGAAAGGTCGACCCCCGGGCTGTGACCAGAGTGTCATCGGCGTAACAGATTACGCCCAGCCCAGGGGGAAAGTCAGCTCGAATGGCCCAGTCGTACCCCATGTTCCACAAGAGTGGTCCAAGGACAGACCCCTGCGGAACACCGCACGACATGGGCCGACGACTCAAATTTCCCTCTCGATCCTCGTACACGACGGTACGCTCCTCCAAATAGTCTGCCACCAGCCTCACGGTCACGGCCAAGGTTAGTACCTTAGTCTGTTCTGAGTAATAAGAAATAAATACCTAAATAAATCCTTAGCTTACCTACATATCTTACGTCCCTGCTTCATCGTTACAAGTTGTTACAAATCACATTTTCGAAAGAACGGTCCTTTCTGAAAAACTCAGCACCGGGTCATAAAGTTAGAACCACCGAACCGTGGTTGGAAGTTTGTATAAACAAATAACTTTGTGTGCTGGTGTTATGCTAACAGCTTGAGTAAAAGACATAGGAAGGATTTTTTTTCATAAAACATTGTAGAACAGCTTCATAAGAATCATCAACACGCTTATTACTTACAAATTCAGAATTAGTAGCTATTTCCTTAATTCTCGTATCCCCGTGAGTCAATGAATATATAGATTATATATATAGGTTATTTATGGTTTATCTTCAGGAGGACTTGCTGACTGACTGCTAGCTTAGGCTGCATTAAGGCCGCATAGGATCAGGGAACGTCCTATGTTTGTGATTACATGATTCATCAGACGTCATTTTCACTCACATCAACACTTATCTTTTTAATTAATAGATATTTATTAATAAATCCAAACATCGAAAAATAAGATGATAGATAAATTAACTTGCTTTTTGTTAGGTTGGGATTGATATGCACTACTTATTGCTAATGAATAAAATGTAAGTACGTGTCGGCGTAATATGCGGCCATGCTTTGCGAGAGCACTGCACTATAGAGCGCGGATAGCTTTTTTTTTTGATGAGGTTGGTCTAGCTAGTTGGGGAGCGAGCATCCAGCCTTTTATGAAAGCCAGTTTATGAAAGCCTTTCCTTGCTTGGAAGTTCATAGAGTATCAAATTATTGATACGTCCACGGGATCTTCGGGAGGCAACTCCAACACCACATCTCCAGAGTGTCAGTTTTCACGCGATCCTCATTCAAAGTGTCTCGGTTTCTGCCTACTACAGATAGATTATAAGACATATTGAAAGTTAGAATTCATATTGAAAATATGTGGGTAGGAAACTATAAAACAAAAATCATTGAAAATTAACTATTATTAATTACATAATTGTACGCAATCATTTTTAAATAAATTCCTTTACAATACAAGAACCTTTTCTTACAAAAAAAAATTAAATTAAAAATTTCCTACTTGAAAACGGACACAATTACTATTTGAAAATAATTTCAATTACTTACGTGGTAACCGTTATTTCAAATTTGCGCTTTTGGTTCCTTCTCGATCGTTTATTGTCTTAAAATATCGTCTGCCATTCAGAACGTCTGCACCAGGCGGTAATCAAGGCGACAATGATAAAAAAAAATGCACCTACCAACAGCGTTCACCGCACTGTGTGGTGGTAGAAAGAGAATAGCGAGGCAGGAATAGCTGTGCCTATCTTAAGAAATAAGCTTCTGTTAGAACTATAGGTTTTATTTATTTATATAAACTTTAAATGCACTTTGTAGTGTAATGAATATGTATTATATTTAGTAAAATGTTAACAGTGAAAGAACAAATTAGTATTAAGCCTTTTAAATTTGAATATCGATATTGCGTCAATATACGCATTATTTTGCTTTTAAATATTTAAATATTTTTAATATAGTATTTTACAAATTCTTTGGAACGGTTCTTACAATAACTTAGAATAATTAGTAATTTTGATGTTTACTTAAGAGAAATAGCAGGATGTCGTGGCAGTGTGGTTCGAAACGTGGCACAGTGTGGGTCGTTGGTATTGAAATATATTATTCTTCAAGTATTTATAACTTTTAACATCATATTCCTGAATTCTATCATTTCGGATATCCGTCAAGTAATATTAATAAGTAAATTATGTAAAAATATGGTTAGAGGACGTGGAGTGGAGCGGCAAAGGGCAATTGACAAAAACAATTAACAGAAAAATAAATAGTACAAAATAGATGAAGAAACTTTCAACTATTACATTACGTTCCTATTATAGACGTATCAGCCTTTTCACCTATTTTCGGAATACCTTTTTTTAAGTGTAAAAAAACCAAACTCCTTATCCAGAATCATAACGTTTATGTAACTTTACAATAATTAATATCACTGAATTATCACCAACACATATTACAAATTGTTATAACTTCTTTGTACATAACCACTTGATGCGACGGTCGAACTGGAGGCATGTGGCAGATTTATTGAACAACATCTAAAATCTGAGTTCGTCCTAACATCAGATGACATCGATTGGATGTTATGAGACATCCGTTTCACATCACACATCTAAAAAAACTATCTAACATAAATCATAGTTATAGGTTTGATTTTCGAAAAATCTAACTTACACGTACTGCCCACAGCTGTACATCGGATATCAGTTCGACATTCGCTGCCTCTCTGTTTAACTCTACGTCGTCCCGTCTCTAAGAAAGAGATGACCGATATCCATAGTACAGCTGTGTGCTGTCCGTGTAAGATACGAACGAAACGACACGAACGATGTCGACGAACGATGACGAACGAGACGAACGATATCAGTTAACAATTTTAAACGATATTATTATTCATTTTTTGTTCTAAAATAGCTATTATGTGAATCACATAAGATCGCATTTAGTATATGAAAGTACGGACATTATTGTTTAAACTGTTATGTATTAATCAGATTTTGTCATTCACTTGATCTCATCTAATGTTTATATTGTTATTTATGAATATATTTTTTCGCTATTTTTAGTATATAATAATTCATTCATTGCATTCGTATTATTTCATTACGGTTACAAAGTGACTAATGTTAATATACAATATTGTAAATAACGACGTAATTCTTTTAGGCATCATCTTTGTAAATATTTAAAATGATTAGAAAGTTTTCAAAACTTTACATTTAATTTTAAGTAAATAATTTTCTCTAAAAACTTAGTAACTTAACCACCAGCGCTACCACGGGGTGCAGTTTGGACCCACTTTGAAATAAAAAAGACAATTTTCATGCTGAGTGCTGACACTGCAAAACAGATTTTATCGTATGAGGCGACATTTGTAAATTTAACGGCTCATTTGATAAAAGTGAATTCTTCCAATTATTTGGCTCAATGTAATAAAAATTCCAATTATATAATCTTATACCTTGACCACCAATCAAGTAACAACACCTGTACAGAACTTTCTCAGGCAGACAGAACTCGGTCGCCTGCTGTATATCTGCACTGTTCGGCTTTCAAATTTCAGATTCAGATAGTTTATTGTCATCACAGGTATACACAGTATTATAAGAGGGATCTTAATTCTAAAGTACAGAGCTCTGTGACATACCATACTAGACGGTGTACAATATTCCATGTCAAACTTAACGATACAGTTATCATAAATTTTTAAAAAACTTTGTCGTTAAGGTAATCAGTAATGGTGTAATAAATCTTGTCAGAAAATAATAATTATATATGTTTTTGATTATATATCTATATTCTTTTAAACTCTGTTTTGTGGCAATTTGTTGTAACCAAACACATCATATTTTGACGACTTGGTCAATTTACCTTTACTAGCCTTAAAGAAAAGAGTGTTATGTACTCCTACGTAAGAGGCCGGCAACGCACTTGTGACTCTTAAGTTGCTTGGGTCCATAGGCGGCGGTAGTCACTTACCATCAGGTGACCAGTATACTCGTTTGCCCCCTATCCCTTAAAATAAACAAAAGCGCTTTGATGATTACAGTATTATGTAAAATACATAAAATCAATATAAATACAGTGTAAACTCTTTATAACGAAACTCAAGGGTCTGAGCATTTTTTGTCGTTATAGAGAGTTATCGTTGTATGGAGTGAACAAAAAAACAACCAAATTAACAAGAATTTTTAATATGTATGTCCAGAATTGTTTTTTGGTTTTTCCAAATGGTAGCAACAGTGGTTGACTTAATTCAAAACGCTTTCCAACGTCACTTTTCTTTTCTCCCTTTTCGATCGCACGTATCACACAAACTTTTTCGTCAACACTAATCGCTTTCCGTTTCGTGGCCATGTTAACAGTTTCAAAGTAGGTTTACGACTGATAATACGATAGGTACCCAGTATGCTTGGTCGAAGACCATCACTTCCGAGAAAACAATGCGTCGTACTGCACGTGTTCAAGGCAATTAAGGATAACAAAAGCTAGACCGACCTCGGATGTTTCGGAGCTTCAAAGTCTTTTGTTACCTGATAACATAACATAAACAATAATACCGATAGTAAATATTTACTGTCTACAAATATGAACACATTTCTTCGTAATAGAGAATGGCGTATCGCTATAATGAGTGTTTTAATATGTGGGTTTTAACGCAAACCAACCAAGTTGGGCTCACTTCAACGTTAAAGGGAGTTTATTGTTATAAAGGATAACGTTATAAAGAGTTTACACTGTATAGTGATTTATAAATGCTCCCAAAAAATTTTAACTCAAACTTCACCAACTAATTTATTTAACTTAAATATGTAAATATAGAATATTTATGATGAACATTTTTAGGCTAGTCCTAAGCCTAAGGTAAGCCTGATGAAAAATACCATAGTCCTATTAGAATGTAATTTTAACTAATTGTAAATTCAACATTCAAATCTAAAGTGCCAACCAAACAAACACAATCGTACATTTCTATTAGTTTCCTTAGCAGGTTTTGGATGTCGTTGTCGGTAGAAATCGGCATCTGAAATCAGATGTGTCACAAAAAACCGATATCGCCCATGCCTATCGACCTGTAAGTGAATTGAGTCGGAGTTCTCACTTCGACGCTTGAGCGATCGTTATGTCGCACTGTGTCATAACGATTGCGTTGTTTTAACTGGAAAATGCTGTCTACTAAGTCTTTTATGTATATTATTCATGTCAATTACTAAGGGTAAAATTATACATGTTAAGAAGTACGCAAACGCCATGTTATACTTTTTACAAAAACTCATTAATCGTCGTCGGAGAATACTGTTTTAAAAAATTGTCGTGATCTTTAAAGCTGAAATAGCAATTCCTTATAACTATAATATATATTTTTCTCTATACAAAAATATTGAGGAATATGATATTGATATTTTTTTATTTAACTTACAAAACTAATAATATATTTCTGGAAGTACGACTTTCTTACCATTGCGTCAATTATCCTAAAAAAATATTCTAGGCATTGACCATTGTTTATGACATTCATTCAATTTGTAACTACATTGATCATTCAAAAGTTCATTCGTTTAACAAATGTCGGACGACGTCTTTAGCTGGTTTCATGGCGCGTTTAATCTTGTAAAATGTTATTATAACACATGTAAATTGTTATATTTATGAAAATATCTTTAGTAGTTAATTAAATATTATCACATACCAAGATACCGAAGTCCAGTTCATTGCAAGGTGTTTACCTTGTTTGTAGGTTATGTTAATGCTTGGTCCATATTTTGCAGCTAAAGTAATAAAAAAATGACTAACAGCGACTTAAGCGCGAATTCTAAAGTCGTGGTGATACCATATCCCTTTGTGAAGAGGAAAGTAGAGTGTGCTGGTGCAGCGTTTCTTAGATATCACAATGTTAAATGCCATGGTGGCGACGCGCTGTTTGAAACTCTCAAGTCCAGCGAGAAGACCGAAGAGGTCATATTCGATGATGACGTCGAGTATCTACGGAGCTTGGACCCTAAGGATTGGAAGATGCAGGACCATTATGCAGTTCTAGGTATGAAAAATTTACGATACAAAGCAACCGATGATGATATAAAACGTGCTTATCGGCAGAAAGTATTAAAACACCACCCCGACAAGCGTAAGGCACAAGGCGAGGAGATACGAAGTGACGATGATTATTTCACTTGCATTACTAAAGCTTACGAGATCCTTGGTACTCCAATTAAGCGCAGGTCGTATGATTCTATAGATCCTACTGTCGATGATAATGTGCCTTCGCAAGCTGATATTAAAAAGGATGGTTTCTTCAAATCATTTGCTAAACATTTTGAATCCAATGCCCGATGGTCTGAGAAGAAGAATGTGCCTTTGTTGGGTGATGAGAACAGCTCTCGAGAGCAAGTAGAAAGGTTTTACGCATTTTGGTATGACTTTGAATCATGGCGTGAGTTTTCTTATTTGGATGAGGAAGAGAAAGAGAGAGGTCAGGACCGCGAGGAGAGGCGATGGATAGAGAAACAAAACAAAGCTGCACGAGCTAAGCTAAAGAAGGAAGAAATGGCCCGCTTACGTAGTTTAGTGGATCTGGCATATGCTTCTGATCCTCGAATTCAACGCTTTAAGCAAGAGGACAAAGATAAAAAGCTTGCGGCCAAACGAGCTAAACAGGTAAATAAAATGTTTATTTGTTCATTTACATTTCAATTTCAAACATTGTTTATTTGATAAGTTTATATTTATTTTTAGAGCTCATATTATATACATAAAGCAATACAGTGACCTACCTGAAAAGGCAGAGTGCTGTTTATTAATTTGACTTTATTTAATATTTGATTTGATTTAGTTTTTAACTAAAAATAAATGTCACACTGCATAATTAAGTCTTTTATCTTGAAATATTTTAGATAAAACCTGACAAGTTAAAATCTATTAAACCTTTTAGGACAGACATCAAACATACACACACATGCTTGAAAAACATAACCCTCTAGCGCCATGATGTAAAAAAAACCATATCTTAAAAATACTTTTCACACCAGTCCATATATTTTAAATGTTATGAAAATTTTACAAAATAATGTAATTAACAATTCCTATCCTTTCTCATTGTAGTGCCTTTACCCCTGCCATCATCTTAAGTCCATCCTCCCCTTATTCTTATAACAACCTTAAATTGATTCATTATAATTAACTCCATGATACATGTCAAGGAAGAAATGGCAAGGAGACACAATAAATATAAAATATAGGAGTAATAATAATAATATATGTCCCCTAAATCCAAGGCCAAGTCATTCAATGACATTGTAAGTTAAGTGTATAATCATTTTCTACAATATAAATATTCAGGCCCAAAGTTTTATGTAACTTGTATCCCATATAGATATACATATAAAATTGAGATTTACTACAAAATTATTATTAGATTAATATATTTTTAAACTCAAACCATGTGTTACACCACCATACAAGTCTGCTTGATGTTTCAGTAACTTTTTTTTTAAGTGTCTACTCAATATATCTTCTCTCTCCTCCTTAATGTCCTTAGGAATATTATTGCATATTTTTATCAACATTTTATTCAGGCCAGAACAAGGATATTTAATTTTGAAATCTGTAGGACTGTGGTATTTGGTCAACTTGTTTTTTTTATATTGTTAGTTTTTCTAATGACAATAATTAATTACTATTTTATTAGTAATTAACATTTGGAAATAATAAGACTTTTATTTACATGCATTGAGTATTTAGTTATTTATTTATTTTACATACACATCCCACAATTATGACAGGTTGTTATATCCAATGCAATTGTAGGGTTAAATCTAAAACTACACATTAATGCAAAACTAAATTAAAGGAAACAAATTAAACTACATTACTCAGTATTAATCACACACAAATAACACAGTAAAAAGGTAAATAGAAATAAAGTACAAGTAAAAACATTCTCTACAACATTGTATACCGACTAAACAGGTGTTACATTGCTCAATCTGTATAAGATAACACATGCTCAATCTGTATAAGATACCACATGCTCAATCTGTTTAAGATACCACATGCTCAATCTGTATAAGATACCACATGCTTTGCATTACTTTTGTGTATTAAAAAAAAGTATAGTAATTTAAACTTTTTGGATCCCTAAAAAGGCCTCCGCACAATTAGCCACCTACTATAGTGTCTTAGAGCCCTCCATTCCAGATGTACATTTATGTACAAGAGGTGTCCTTCTAGTTTCAAGCAATTTCTTACAGGCAAGGTCTAGGCATGTACTCAGAAATCAATAATTATATTTCATTAAGTGGTAAGGTAATTAAGGCATTGTACTTTTCATTTCTTATCATAATACATTAAATTAAGTATGTCATACCTCAATTTCAGGATGCTGTCCAAGCTAAGAAAGCAGAAGAAGAACGTCTTATGAAGGAGGCTCTTCTTGCCAAACAGAAAGCTGATGAGGCAGAACGAGCTAGGATAGAGGCAGCCCGTGCAGAACGTGAGCAGCAGAAAAAGAATCTTAGGAAGGAACGTAAAGCATTCAGAGATCTCTGTAAGTCTAACAGTTACTACTCTAAGAGCGAGGAAGAAACAGTTGCACACATGGCAGCTGTAGAGAAAATCTGTGAAATGATGAAATTAGTGGAACTACAGGATTTTATTAAAACACTTGAGAATAAAGGAAGAGATGCATTTCTCAGTACGGTAAAAGAGACAGAGGACAAGTTAGAAGCAGAACGGAAAGCTTTGTTTGAAAATAAAAAAGTTGAAGATCAAAAAGCTAAGAAGGAATCTGCACTTAAACAACCAATAGAGTGGTCTGTTGAAATGACACAACTTTTAATAAAAGCTGTGAACTTATTCCCAGCTGGAACTAACCAGAGATGGGAAGTTGTAGCTAATTTCTTAAATCAACATGGCTCATTCACTGATGAAAGAAGGTTCATAGCAAAAGATGTACTAAATAAAGCAAAAGACTTGCAGAGCTCAGACTTCTCTAAGAGCAGCCTTAAAAAAGCTGCTAATGAGGAGGCTTTCGATCAATTTGAGAAGGAGAAAAAGAAAATATATAACCATATTGATGATAGTGGTATTTCAAAGAGTGATAATCCGTCTAAAGCGAAAATAGTGAATGGTACAGCTACTCCTAAGGCTGAGGAAGTTATTGCTAAGCCTGATGATAGACCTTGGACGAAAACTGAACAAGAATTATTAGAGCAAGCGATCAAGACATTTCCTGTGAGTACACCAGAGCGATGGGAGAAGATCGCCGACTGCATACCTAATCGTTCTAAAAAAGACTGTATGAAGCGCTACAAGGAGTTAGTTGAATTAGTTAAAGCAAAAAAACAAGCAGCTAATCTTTCAAAATAGCATTAAATACTGTTTAGTTCTGTATTCAATTGTTTACCTACCATCTGCCACCAATAAATGACCAAAGTAGATATATATTAACGTGAATTATATATTTACATATTTGTTGGCTCGGAACAGAGAATTACTGATGAGATGATGTAAAATGTTATAAATTCATAAAATAATTATGGAATAAATTATTGATAACTTTTAAAAAAAAATTAAATTGCAATGAGGTTTTATTTTGAACCGCTATATATTATTCGCACTTAAAACAAATTTGAACGTTCCTTAAAAAATATGCTAGGTGTATATTAATTGATTAAGGAGGCTAGTTATTTTTTTGTAATAAAACATTTGTAGCTACAAGGGTAATAAATAACACACACCATTAAGCAAACATTAAGATTGAGTATGTTGATCCCTAAATTGTGTTCTGTTTTACCCAGAGTACTTATAGTTTACGTTGTCCATTCTATGCTGGTACCTAAATTCTTATTTTGAAAACGATCGAACATTGAGGAGTCACCATTTGAGCGTGGAAAATATACGTACCCGAACGAAATGA
Organism: Tyria jacobaeae; assembly: GCA_947561695.1. Lineage (NCBI taxonomy): Eukaryota > Metazoa > Arthropoda > Insecta > Lepidoptera > Erebidae > Tyria > Tyria jacobaeae. The sequence continues at coordinate 18,594,224 of OX387224.1, read as the reverse complement.
TTTGGCTCTTCTTTCCTGTGCCGATCGGTGAAAGCCTGGAATTCCCTACCACCGCACGTGTTTCCTTCCCACTTTGATCCTGGGTCTTATAGGCGGGGCGTGAAAAAGCATCTCACCAGGCCGACATAGTGTGGGTCACCATGCTGCATTGACTAGACATGCAATGAGGATGGTGAGATGATACACGTTGTGTCTTAACATAAAGAAAATTTTGCTACATACATATGTTAGGTAAACGTATAACCCACACCAATGTTCTCGGATTTAGTCATTACAGCGAGTTAGTAATTGTACATACGCACAGATATGGATTTAGTGTTTGATAAAAATATTCAAATAGGTGAATCAAAGTAATATAGAATTTTTTGCAAGCCAAAATATCACGTGGTAATCTTTTAAATTTATATTGTGAAAGAGAAAAAATGTCAGGGTCAGTGAAGTATGTGTTATAGGCTTCAACCATACGGCGCACGGGCGCGCGCACACCAACATTCGATTTAAACCTTGCAGTGTAAAACAGCCGGTCCGCACGCATCTGCACTGGGTACAACATAACATAATTGACTTGTTAAATCCGGGCAGTCGAACTTATTATTACATAAGCCATGTAGCGTCATAGCCAACAAATGGACAAGCCTGGACGCTAAGCTTAATAGGTTATATTTCTGTAAAAAATCTGTATATGATAACTTAAGCGCGTGGCATCTATAGTTCATGGTTCGCAAAAAAATATTTTGGACCATTTCCAGTCTAAAAACAGCCAGCCCAGCGTGGCGATTATGGACAAATCTCCTCCCAATGCAGACGCAACATAAGCCACGGCCCCCAGTTCCCGGCGGCCCCGCTATTCCTGGTCACGGTGGCGACCACGGTTATGGCGCGGCGGGGGGTGCGAAGAATCTTTGGGTCATGAGAGGCCACCAAAACCACTACGTATAACGGGCGCACGTTACGGCTAGATTCGCATCTGGCGCTACTTGAGGTTGAACTTTAGAAGATTAGGTGGCATAGCCTAGGGCTATGTGAAGTCCGAAGAGAGGGGGAGGACACCATAACCCTCGAGTCAAATCTGTACCTGATGTACTTCCGCGAGGGGGACCTACAATCCCAAGGTGGCGTTGAGTTTCTGGTAAATAAGTCCCTTTCCGACAACGTTGTGGAAATATCCAGTGTCGACCAGGGTAGCGTACCTCATTGTCAACCTTACCGAGAGCCTCAAGTTTGTGTAAGTGTACGCACCGACCTCGGCACACTCGGATGACGAGGTTGAGGGTATGTTTGATGACATATCGAGGGCCCTTCACTGTACCAGTAAGACACACTACAACGTTGTTATGGGTGATTCAACGCTAAAGTAAGAGTACAGAATTGTAGCGAATCGGTAGTAGGATCCCATGGATTTGGAAGCAGGAATCATAGGGGTCAAATGCTTGTTAACTTTCTCGAACGGGAGGGGCTATTCTTGATGAAATAATTTTTCTAGAAACAGCCCCAGAGAAAGTGGAAGTGGCAAAGCCCCGACGTTATGACCAAAAATGAACCACAAAACCACAAAAGACGTAAACCAGAACCTCGAAAACGTGGTTCGGGTCCTCAGGGAAGAAGGTACGAGATTTTGTGAATTGCAGCGTAAGGACAGGAAGTCGAAGCTTTCGTAAGGGACCCTAGGGTGATGGGATGATGAAGGAACGACCTTTAAAGTTGACCACAGCAACCGGAGAAGTCGTTGCTTTGAAGCCGGCAGTTCTTTCGGAAGCAGAAAGCCGGTTATATATATATAGCCGGTTATACGCTTCGCATGCATCTCGACCTGATCCCGTAAATGAGGACCCTAGAGCCGCATTAACATGCCACTACACCGAAGACCTGCCAGAAGTCAGCACCGACGAAATCGAGATGGCTCTTAGACAGCTGAAAAATGGAAAAGCCCCTGAAGAGGATGGCGTTACAACAGAGCTGTTAAAGGCTGGAGGTAAACCTGTATTAAGGGAGCTCCAAAAGCTCTTCAACGCTGTACTGTTTGAAAGGAGAACTCCGGAAGCGTAGAGTAGGAGTGTGGTCGTCTTGTTCTTCAAAAAGGGTGACAAGACAATGTTGAAAAACTATCGACCAATTTCCCTTCTAAGCCACGTCTACAAGCTGTTTTCAAGAATCATCACGAACCGTCTTGCGCGGACACTCGACGAATTCCAACCACCTGAGCAGGCTGGTTTTCGGAGAGGATATGGCACCATAGACCACATCCACACAGTGCGGCAGATTATACAGAAGACCGAAGAATATAATCAGTCCCTGTGTCTAGCATCCGTGGACTATGAGAAGGCCTTTGACCCGATCGAGATCTGGGCTGTTATGGAGTTCCTGCAGCGTTGCCAAGTAGATTGGCGATGCAATTGAGGACATGTTCAAGACGCTGCACTGGTAAGGGGGGCATCAACATCAATGGCGAATACATTTCTCACTTGCGATTTACAGACGATATCGTCATCATGGCAGAGACGCTGCAGGACCTACAGCAGATGCTAAATGACCTAGCTGACTCTTCCGTACGCATCTAAATATATATGGATAAACTTGGATAAACTTGGATAAAACCAAAATCATGTTTAATAAACATGTACTACCGGAACCGATTGCGGGTACACGGGGCTGTTCTGGAAGTTGTTCAAAAATATGTATACCTCGGGCAGACATTGCAGTTAGAAACAACTTCGAGGAACAGGGGAACAGAAGAATTTAGGTGGGTTGGGCAGCCTTTGGGAAGCTACGCCGAGTCTTCTCATCGTCGATCCCACAGTGCCTTAAGACGAAAGTCTTCAATGAGTGTGTCCTACCTGTCATAACATACGGAGCCGAACCGTGGACACTTACGGTACGGCTGGTCCACAAGCTCAAAGTTGCTCAGCGTGCTATGGAAAGGGCTATGCTCGGTGTTTCTTTAAGGGATCCCATCAGGAATGAGGTGATCCGGCAGAAAACCAGAGTAAATACCAGATTAAAAACAAATATTATAGTACCATTATCGGTTCCCAAAGCAATACATGTTTACTCTTTATATAAGCTCTCTAGGTTTTCTTCTCCTTTGTTCTGCTATATGTCCTCCTCGAAAGAAGATAGCACAGTAATAGAAGATCAGAGTCGTTCTTTTTTTTTATTAATATGTTTTGACAGACGGCTCTCCAGATGTCAATCGCTGACGGGTCAACCGCTGTCAACGGACAAAATGGAACTCAAGAGTCGCTAGCGTGCTGCCCGCCTTTGAAGGTGATGAAGGATGGGAGGAAAGAAGATAAGCGTTTGCTAAGATGAGAGGGAGTTGGGCCTCCGGAAACCTCACTAATTTTGGAGAAATGCAACGCAAGTGTTTCTTCACAGTCGGTTTTCTGTGAGGCCGTTGTATCGCATCGGTCGCGCCGGCCTATTCGTGGCATGGCTCTACAACTGTTGTTCAAGCTGGGCAGCTTCAAAAACTTGAACAATAGACACTAGGACATTTTATAGATCTAAGATACTTAGATAAGTTTTGTTTAGTAAAAATACCTAGGCAAATGAAAATATTTTCACTGCGCGGCCATCAAACCTCTTCCACTGCAGGCTGACATTACAGTTATTATTCAGTACAACTGCGCTACGGATTTTTGGTTAAAACTGTATGCATTTGACAGTAGCGTGTGGCTATTATTTTATACCTACATAGATATAGAATGTAACTAAATTGCATAATTCAACAGTCATTTGACAGTAGCGTGTGGCTATTATTTTATACCTACATAGATATAGAATGTAACTAAATTGCATAATTCAACAGATATTACCTCTTTACGGCAGCCATTTCAGCAGAACAGATTTGACAGGCAGATATAATAACTCTACATGCATTCTGATTAACAATCAGTGTGAATGCTTACTCTATGTCCAATATCTAAATCCGTGCTGTAAGTCATCCACTAATTTTATTACAGTTAAAGAGACAGTACGTTGATGTTGATTAGCGTTGATGTGTTGTGATGTTAATTAACAATTTTTAATAGTTCTTAAATTTCTGTAGTTTAATGCCATTTTTTTTAATTGTTTTCAATTTTTAAGTTTTTGTCCTTGAGTTGCGGATGTTGGACATCCGCAACTCAAGGACAAAAACAAGGGCGGCTGTAGTCGCTTATCATCAGGTGACCCGTCTGTTCATTTGGCCCCTTAAAATATAAAAAGTGGTATGCCGACAAAAAGAAGCATGCATGCATGTTTAAAGTACCTATCCATCTATGTATGTACCTACCACATTTAATCAACAACGGTTCAGCAGTTTGAAAGATGTATTGACAGATGGCGTTGTAATATACTTTGACATTTATAATATTAGAATATATTACAATTTATAAAACTGTCTAGTATTGTAGTATACAACGATACACATTTTAAAAACAGTAAGTGTTTTAATAACAATTTATTTTGTTATATTAAGATAATTGCGATAATGTTGCACATTATAAATAAAAATATATCTTATTGTAAGGATTGAGCAAGGTCAAGGCCCTTTAGCCCTTACAACGACCGTAACGAGTGTCATTACTGTAATTACCGCTCGTAGTGCATTTCCGAACGAAGCCATTCAGTGGCTGTTTCAAGGCCGTACGGCAGGTGTTCTTCGACTCTGAGATGTTAAGTTAATGCGTGTAGATATTCTATTCACGGTGAAACGATGATATTAATTTTATGTTGTATGACAAAGTTATTTTAGATCCATGGTAAGAAATATTAGATTTATAGTCTGGTCGTGCATAATATATTTAAGTGTAAGAAATTTACACGTTTACACTCCACGTAATACGAATAGAAGATAAGTTGATACAAACCTTTTTACTATTGTTCTTTTGCATTAGTGTTCACTATTTCCATGTGTTCATTAAAAAGAGTTTCCTCCACATTAAACTCAGTTAGATCCTTTTTTTTTTTCATAATAATAATTTACACATGTCACTGATCACAAGCTAAGGGCTGCTGATAAACATCCTTATATATGTAGTTTAAATATTTAAATAGGTATAATCACAGAACAGAAATAGTTAAAATACACGCAGACACAACAGTCATGATCGTGCTTATCTTTGTCCTGGGTGGGAATCGATCCCACGTACCCAGTATGTCTCCCGGCTTAGCAGTAGGGATTACTGACCACTAGACCAAAAGGAAGTTTTTTTAGTCTATTCTTAGAAATATATATAGGGACCCAACCTATAGAAAATTGAGTTGGGAAAGTATAAACGAACCAGATGACGATGAATTACAATTTATTAATTTTAAAATTAGAAGCTAGATTGTTCGGTTTTCGTGCATTTTAAACCAAAAACCTTTTCCTATACAAATACCTTTGGCGTTTGTTCTTGAACTGCGGCGTTGGTAATACAACATTAACGATTCCACCTGACTTACCTGTAATCCGAAGCAAGTTCTTTGCTGAGGTAAATCAAATTAGATGTTGCGTAACAATTAGTATAACATAACGAGATATTTTAAATATTCATAATGTTTTTAATCTAAAGAAGCCTTCCTGGCTCTGTTCGTAAGTCTACAGACAAAAATTTAAGGTATTCGAGCGTAATTTTATACCGGAGCGTTTGCTTTGGTATGCTTGACTCATGCCGAAGTAATGAAACGAGATTGAAGGTATTGATAAAGTTGAACTTGTGGTGTGATTTAAGAAATATTCCGGAGCACATACCCTTGTTTCATTTTAGCTGTAATACATTTCGTATAAAGTTTAAATATGTTATTTTAATGCCGATTCAGGTAAATGTATACTAGGTATAAACTATTAAATATATGTATATGTAGTTATAAAATAATAGCCTTGGTCCACGTGGTTCTTGGTGCAGTACAATAGGGCCACCCCATTTGGGTTCGATTGCTATTTGTCCGATAGTGTACCTACAGTTTTTTCTTTTAATAATCATTTATTTATTCTCTCACACAGAATTTGTTACAAAAATCAATCCATTACAGTCCATGTATACATCCACAATATATAGTCATAATCTGTGTGAGAGACTGGCTTCTGTACTAGGCAGGGCCTGTATGACAGATAACCAGCCTCTCCTATCTCTAGACAAGTAGATGCTAGTGTACGTGTAATTCGTAGTATAGTTACTGTGTAGTTTTTATTTGTGAGATGAATAAATGAATTGTATCTAAAGTCCTGTATTACTGAGTATAAAAATATTACTATAATGAATGTAATCGAATAAGTGTGGATGTGTATGTGTATGGTGTGTGTGCGTGCGCGCAGGTGTGTGTGTGTGGATGTGTGAGTGTGTGTGTTCCAATGTCTAACTGACTATGAAGGCACAAACAGCAGGTCTTCAGTTTCCTCATAGTTAAGAGATCTTAGCCAACGGTATACTGTATTTTTGCACTGATACTTTGTAGAGGAGTTTATTTGTAATTTTTTACTCACTTTATTATAAAGGTATCTTCCTAGGAAGCCAAAAAATTTGCCTGCAAATGCTGGGCACCATGGATTCTCACTCGGGGGACAAACCTTATGTTTGAGACGCTTACTAATTATATTATGTTTGCCAAAATATGGGTGTTTAATGTAACTCTGCCTACCCCTTCAAGGATTTAGGAGTAAGTATATGTATGTACAAAACAATGTCTTAAGGTACCTACTTGTTATGTACTAGTCCAGAAATTTCCAGACGAAAGGCAGTGATGTAAGCCTCCTTACACACCCCCATTTGTACACTTATAACGTAACACAGTTATAACGTAATATTATGATTAGTTGACATATTTCACTTTAAAAAAGGAGATAACCAACAACAAATCGCCTGTTATGATAAATCTTAAAGAGCTGTACCTATTATTCGTCCCATAACTAAAAAAAATACAACAGAATGAAGAAAGTCCTCCTTTTTCGAATTTAATTATTTAATTATAATAAAAATCAATGTAAAAGAAGCGAACAAAATCTAGTCAGCGATCGCAATGTCCTGACAAGTGTTATTTAGTCAGGAATAGTAATTTCTCACGACTTTGTAGCGTTTATATCAATATACGCACGGCTTGATAAGTTGGTGCTATTTTTGTACCTGACTACTGTATATTTGCATATCGAGTATTGGGGATAGCATAATTATTAGGTATGAATTGCACCCGATTGTTCTAGCTTAGAACTAGTTATTTCCACACTGCCCTAACATTGACTGGCGATAATGGCTTGGACATTAAGTCCGCATTTGTACAAATTGTGCAGTTTTGAATCGAATTAAATATTCGTATTATTGCAATTTCTTACAGGCAATCATGGGATAGAGGAAGAAAAATAAACCATAAGTAGTTATTTTTATAACTACGCATCGCACCGCTTGTGCTTTTAACACTAATTAAATTAGAGAAACATTTGGAATAGCATCAAATGGGTGGAAGGGTAACTTGGGATCATAAAAGCAAACAAGTATAGGTTTACTATTTTATGTATGTAACACTTTTATAAATATTTAAACATTATAAACTTATAACTGTTTTAAATGTCGGACATCATTATACTTATGATCTGTCTATATCGTAGAGGTCAACTGAGTTATTTGATCGGCTGATATGCCGTTTATGACTCACATCAAACTTTCACGTATTATGGGACTATACAAATATAAGTAGATAACTGTACGGTTATGGCAGTGGTTTAAGTCACCTCGCCACTGCCGCGCCGAGTGTTGTGCGCTTTGTATAAACCTCAAATTGTTGTTCTGAGTGTGGGTGTTCTTTGTGTCCGTTATATGAATGATAGTAAATTCCCCCGAGATACAGGAATCCATATTATCTCTATTTACCAAAAATGGTATGAGTCAGAGTTGTAGACCCACAAACTCCAGCTCAGCAGTCAGAGTCACTAACCAATAGCCCAATGGGCAAGGCTTGTTAAAACTATCGCGTTAATTTAAAAAAACTTATTCTAGATAGTGCTGTCAGTAAAAATACAATAAACGGTATCTACTCATAATTTAATTTGCTAGGAACAGTTCAGGGACAAAAATGATGAGTACAACTTTAAAACAACTGGGTTTCTCCGCCATATTGAAGCCAAGGGCTGTGATGCTTTTGTACAAGTAACACGATCCAAACATGCAATTTAAATATTCCTTTATGTAGACCTATTTGGGCATGCGCTGCAGTCTGTTGAGCATAACCGATATACAATGTCGACCCAGTTTAAGTATGATGGTTGTTTGGTCAATGCAACCTTGAACGTTATGAACGGAAAAAGCATTGTAGACTGAATTTTGGAGTGGATTTTGAAGGATCGATATTGTTTGCTTCTAACAAAGTTTGCCGTTAACTACTGTCTGCATGTACTTTTAAGATTTATAATTACGATATTTTTACTCGACTGAGCGGGAGGGTTCTGGTTTTCGAGTATGTCATCTTTGTAAACGCCAGAGTCTAGACGGCTTGATGGATTTCGACATTTAGGTAATAGACAATCAAGTCAATCAAGTTGAGATGGAGTTAACATAAATAGTTTATGTATAGCTATAAACTGTATAGTTTATGTATAGAGGATATACAGAAAGATATTTTTTTTATTGAATGTGTTAATTTTTTTTTAGCAGAGCGATTATTTATTCTCTTACAATGTTAGTCTTAAATAAAAATTGTACAAATTCTGATTTAAGAATATGTAATTACAATATTGTAATGTATTTTATCTTAATACTAAAGAGTTTATCTATCTATAAATTTTTCGACGTTCTTTTTTTTATGTGTAAGCCTACCATAATGACTCCACTTTGCCTAATGGTAAGCAATAAATGGAGTCCAAGAGTGGTGGTCACCATCCTCATTGCATGTCTAGTCAATGTAGTATGGTGACCCACACTATGGCGGTCTGGTGAGATGCTTTTTCACGCCCCGCTTAAAAGACCCAGGATCAAAGTGGGAAGGAAAAACGTGCGCTGGTGGTGAATTCCAATCTTTCACCGATCGGCACAGGAAAGAAGAGTTCTTGTCAGAATGAAAGTCATACATTGATGGTTCAAGTTATACTGGACAGGGAAGTAGATATTCAAAGTTTGACCACCATACGAATTTAGTGACTAGTAATACTTTGTTAAATTGATATAAATTATAATATTTTGGTTATACATTTCCGTTCACTATTATATTATAGAGATTAGCCTTGAAATAAAACACGTCCTGTTACAAAATCAAGGATGTTTATTCTGATAATATAATTATACACTTAAATTGACTGAAATAATTCGAATTATATTCTGTTTTATGCAAAACAGACGCCAGATTACAGTACATTGCAATGTTTTATTGTTAGAAAGTTGGCATAGAAACAGCAATGGCTTCTTTAAAATGGTCCTTTTGTATCACTATTATTAACTTATACATACTTAGTTTATACCAGCATTTATTTAGTTTTGAGAAATAGACAATTATACGTGGCATTCTTGCGCGAATTGTACAAAGTCGATATATTTTTGCACATAACTACATAAGATACGGTTTTAAAGATGCGAAGACGTATTTTAAAGGTTTCTAATACAGGATGAGAGAGTGATTCCCGCCAAAAAAAGACACGTAACTTTTAATATGACAAAAAAGCTTTATAAGTATTCTTGCAAATTTTATAATATAAACTTTTTTTTGTAATACCCATCCAAATTCGAATCATAAAATAAATTTAATGTGTGTAAAAGATTTTTTTAAACTCTTAACAAAAAAATTGATATAAGGAACATAAATTTTCTACAAATATATATATATATATATATATATATATATATATATATATATATAATAGTTCCGAAAGCAGTAGGCTCATTTTATATGGATTCGGAATTAGCTGTATTCTTAAAAAAACACATCCTTGGCTCCACATTCCATCCAATCCAGTTAATGCAAGTAGCTTGTAGCAGTAAGTGCTTTGTTTTCTTTACAATGTAATCTAGCAAGGTGCCGGTGAATAACATGCGTTATTATCGAACTTGAAACCTTATTCACAAAAAAAGGTGGCATAAAAACACGAAACCCATCCTGATAATACTTTTAGTTTACTGGAGTCAACCTAGTAACTAGGTAGATCGTAAAAACGCGGGTACTATTTTTGCAGGATTGTCAATATGATTTTTTTTTAAAGCAGAGCGAATAATTGTCTATTCTCTTACAGTGTTAGTCTAAAATAAAAATTATAAAAGATCATAAATATAGTTTGGTTCGGTTCCACTAAGGCACGTTCGAGGCCGTAGACTGCGTTTAAAGCTCACCACTTAACAAGTACTTATTGAGTAATAACTTACAAACTTTACTTAAGAGTTATGAACACGACAGACTGTAAATCTGTGTTATTTAAATCCTTCTAAATTCTTCTCAATTTACCATATTTAAATAATACGTAAATTAAGGATATGAGATTATAATAAATTTAAGTTGAATTTTAATTTTACAATTTTTTTCTTAATTATGTGCGCATAATACGAATCAGATTTTTATAAACACTGCCAAACACTATATTTATTCTTACGTTTGAACAAACAACGTTCGGAACAAACGGAATCTGCGAAGTGAAGAATAAATACAATGTGATCGAATAATCAAATCGAATTCTCTATAAAACATACGTAGTGTGTGTATCAAGTATGTATTATGCTTATAATTTATATATATGTAATTAGTTTTATCTAGAAAACTCTAATTACCATTGTTGTCCAACAGCTGCCTGGCTGTTTGAACGACAGACACTGTTCGAAGTTAGTATATATTATATATTAGTATAGGTAATAGTTCGAAAACTTGTAATCCAAAAAGGCACACACATAAACAAGACATATTTTTTTTTTAATTAAATAATTTCTAATATAGAAATACATTATTTAGGGTTTATAAAATATTGATTACTCCCGAAATATGGCAGTATTTTGGAAATATCCAATATTTTTTATATTATTCTTGGGAGCCATAAAAATATTTTGACTTTAATCAAATATAAACTATTTATAACGTGTACCTTAATAATGGAACTTAGTTCATTTTAGATAACGTCTTGTTGAATAGCACTCATCCGACAGAGAAAGTGATCGTGAACACCATTATATGTATGTATGTGTACAACTTCCTACCGTACCAACGTAAAATGCTCTTAGACATCATTATTTTGTGTACACACAAAGATAATCATAGTAAGCACAACAGTTGAAATTCTTAATTATGATACATGTTAATAAGTACAAAGGCCGGTCTTGCATATAAGAATCTTTTGAAGCAGACTATTGGTATTAATACCTACCAAATTGTAATCTAATAATTATTACATTTTCTTGTCTGACCATTCATTTTAAAGTTTCTGTATATCGCTAATAAAATATCAATTGGGTATATCCCAAACATGAGATTAATTCGTTACAAATCAACATAATTACGTTTTGCATTCACATTTTTTTTATATCTGCATTGATGACGTAATCGAAATAAATTCTTTAAATCAGCGCCTAATTGAGGACAAACATTAAATAATAAATTGTTACAAAAAGGTTAACATTAAAATCAGTCTTACAATTTTGCAAAGATTAAGTACAAGTTGGGCTCTTAAACATAAAATGAATATAAGAATAATAATTAACAGAATTATTGCATTAATAACATTTGTAAGAGATTATAAAATCAAATTATATTTCCAATTTTAATCAGTTCCTTGTTTTGTATATAATTATCAAGAAACAAAGATAAGGAAACATCACGCTTTTATTGCATTTATCGAATGGCTTCTGACATTATTCTTGCTAACGTCACAAATTTGAGTTGTCATTTGTGTATACAACTTAAAACCATCAAAATCAAATCAAAAGAAAACAAAAGGAAAATCAGTCTCTTTAGTAAATGTATTCGTGCTGCCAGCACTTTAGTAATGTCATCAGATATTCCTTAAAAATATATATATAGACAATAACAGATCAATCATAACTTTGTTTTATATGCAATACAGTAAAAAAAAAAATATCTGTGCCCAAGACTCGTGACGGTTACTGTATGAAATAAGTTTCTTATAACGGAACTACCTGATACATATATACACTCCTTCAAGAATTTGAAGATGATTCAAGGTTACAGTAAACCCAACTTTTATATTTTAAGGACAAAATATTTTACTGTTCCACTGATATTAACACCGCATGAATTTGTGTACAGATATATAGAACCTTAAACAAGGAGAGCTTACTTTATCTCTTAGATGTAACACTTGAAAAGGTTCACCCGCTTCAACTTTTACATAGGTATTATGAAGGATAATTACGGGGACAAACAACTGTAACTGTTTTAATTTAGGATGGGTTAACAAGAATACTAATAATATGTGACCCATGTTATTAGTACCTTTTATGAAAAAGCTTTAGTTCCGATAGCCTAATATTCAGTCATTTCATTATTAAAAATTTTGGGTTGTCTTGGCTTAAAAAAAAAGATTTGAAAGTCGCTGTCATCTATCGACCGAACATTTAGAGAGACATTAACTAAAATATTTATGTATTACTCTTAAAACAAAATTAAAATGGAATGTTTTCTTATATATAACTTATTCTATAAAAGGCACGCGTTGAAATTAGAATATATAATGGCTCATTGGTTTCTGCAGGTACTTCTGCAAAGGATCCTGTAGTATCATTCACATTTATTTTTTAAACTCAGATGCAAGTAGAAGGCAATTATAGAAGTTACAGGTCACCTGCGTCTGATGCATCATATCGTCGCTATTATTCCGATGTATTTTACCAATTTTGACTTGTGTGACAGAGTTTTCAATTTAATTCAAGAAATCTGTTAAGCCCTGTAATGATGTCTTTTCTAACTGTTGAAGGGTTGGTTTAAGATATTTAATTTATGGTTGTTTGATAGTGTATCAGCAAAATTGAATATCAAAATCTTTATAAAGAAAATTTAGCGAGGCTTATCTGAGGGTATCTTTAAAAATTTTCATTAAATTCTGTATATTCTAATCTCGGATTGAGTAGCAATATGCTCATAGTCCAGATATACTTGCATGTTTTGCCGTTCAGTTTTAGTTAACGTCTATAGTCTACAAATGTCTACTTATGTAGAGAGCCAACCATCGACCTCTCGTAGACGGCTCGTTAGACCCTCTGCGGACCAGCTTCGAGGCCGGTGAACTAACCCCAATAACCGCCTCACAGTGGTGAGCATCGAGGAAAATTACTATAAGGAGCCCCGCGCTCCAATTAGTCCCGCCCCAAAACCATCACGGGTGAAATGACAACAACGGAGTATGTCTACTCGGTGACAAAGTGACATGCCGTATTTCGATCAGAGAGCCAATTATTAGAGAGCATCATCCTCAGTTCATTAAGGATATTTTATTTATTATTAACATTATTATGGAGATATGGAAAGAAATTAAGCTTATCAGGTCTGTAACGACGCGAGTACTTATGATTATGAGCTGTTTACCTAACATTAAAGAAGAAGAATAACACTGTAATAAATGAATGTGAATTCATTTTTGTAATAAAAAAAAATGGAAATTGTCGAATACAAAAAAAAAACTTTCTAACAATACTTAATTAAGTATTAAATTATCACGTAGCGAAAAAAACAAATGAAACTTAACGTTCTGCGGTAATGTATTTATGCATAAAAAAGCTACCTAAGTTTTATTGGGTGTGCAAAAAAGGAATAGTTTTATATTCATTTATTTGCTATTAATTTAATTTATTATTTTTAACATTCATTCAGGTTCCGTGTCAGTTTTTTTTGTTTACGTCCGACAGATTTTGAGAAATAAGAGTTTAGTGCATTGCATATTTACGCCGCTACTACTACACTCCCATATAATTTTATGCAGATGTGATTCACAATCTACAACAACACGTAATGATAAAGCACGATTTACAAATGCGCTACGGTTAGAAATTGACATTACATCATACTGATTGGTTTGTCATAATCATTAACGGATGGGAAGCATTAGGCGGTAGGTTACAACCAATAAAAAAAACCAATGCGACAATGGCCGCCTATTGTGCCATAGACACTAAATAATGTTTGAAATACTTTCTCCGTTTTTGTACGTTAGAAAAGTGAATGATACTCAAGGTTTTACATTGGGTAGTAAGAAGGTTTGCTGCCATGACTGTTTAAAATTGTGTTATCAATAACCCAATTAAATAGGGCTTGACGCAAAAGAAATAATCTTCAATTGAGTAGTCAAAAAACTAATATAAATAAGGTCCATGTGGTCATGGATCATATATGGGCTAGTTCTACACAGACGTCATTTGGATCAGTCCCTCAGAATGTTAGGATAAATAATTACTTACTAGGCTTAAAAACTTTTTGTATAAAACTTGCAAACTAGCAACTAATTAAAATATACTTGATAAACTCTAGTGCACATTGTATTTCAAACATTTGTATTAAAACTTTTTTGAGCAGGAATGTGCACTATGAATCAAAACGTCAATATAAAAGTTATAGGAGAAACACTACTATTCATTTTAATGTAAAACAATATTGAACACTGCTATTGTTAACGTAGTGTTGAATAGATATGAAATCTTTGAATTTACATAATATTCTATTAAACTGCTAGACAATGATTATTATAAATCTGTTGAAAATACACTGGTTTAATTTCAAAATGGATTGTTAACATTAAATTTTTATAATTTGTTCAAATAGTATCAATTTCAATTCAATTCTTCATTGTGGCCTTTGTGGAGATGTCACCACAATTTTACCAATGTCAAGTTTTTATTATTATTATTTATTTATGGACTCTTTCTCGCTGTATATTCAACGCAGAGATTCTGCCAATGTCTAGTATTTCTAGAGAAAAATTCAAATAGTATCATTGTTAAAAGAGTATTATAATTGTTTCTTCATGAAGCATTGTTATTTTATGAAATGTATTTTGATAAGCATAAACAGGTTGAGTTTTTTGAGGTTTATGGGCACAGAATATAGCAATATGTTCAATCAAAATAGTATTAAAGTATTTCACAAATGTAGAAAAGGCAAATTGGGGGAGGGGGGAGGCCCATGCCCAGCAGTGGTCTGCAGTAGGCTAGTTGATGGATCTATAGTAGATCTTAAATGGATATGAAAGTTCTTAAAAGTACATCTAATTTTATATAACAAAATAAGTTATAACAAAATCGAACATCTTACCTATTCAACACTGCATATTTAAGAACAGCTCTCTTTTCACAATAGATTGTTGATTGATAATCATTGAGCTACCAACCTGCAGTAATATTTATATTCTGATAATGAATTACCACTAATCTTTGAAATACTACCTACACCTACTGAGCAATAGCGCATAGTCCATATAACACTGTCACTGTATCTTGCATCCTTTCCGTTTCTTATTCAAATCAGCTTGCTTACTCTTCTTCTTAGCCAGTCCTTCAGCAGTTATATCTGATATCACAGATAGTCTTTTACTATTGTCATTTCGTTCTTGGCCCAAATGTGGAGGACTTACATCAGGTGGGTATGTAGAACTGTATAAATTGTTGTTCTCACTATAACTGTGTGGAAGGTTTCCAGATGTAACATTTTCAGGGTTATCTGTAGGATAGTGTGAAGCAGGCCTGATGCTAACTGGTTCAGGAAACCGAGGTTTTTTGCTTATAGTTGGAGGTGGAGGAGGATGCCTATGTTGTATTGAAGTATGATTATATGGTGTTCTCTTCTCGTCAAATGTTGTTAAATGATTGTGGGATAAATTGTTAATTGAAGTGCCAGCTTCGGATTGATCAGCATAATATTGGTTTGACATTTCCAATGAGTGAAGAGCACTGGCCTTTGACTGGATAGATTCTTTTTCAAATGGTTCCACATAATTCAGGTCAGAATCAACAGATTTGCAGAGCCTTAACCGATTCTCTCGGATTATGTCATGGGGATTACTATATGCATCACAAAGAGTCGCTTGTGGAGTAGGTAAAGAATCATTTTCATGGGCCAACATTTGCGTTTGATGCTGTGTTGCCATTCTCTGTTGCTTCTTCAACAGAGCCTTTTGCCTTGCTTTTTCTTTGGCCCTTTGTAATTTTTTATACTCTCTTTCTTGTAGCAATCTAGCTAGTTCACCATCCTGGGCTTCTACTGCACATCTCATGTCAGCTAAAAGAGCATCTTGATTATTATCTTTACTACTTAATTCCCTTGCAAGTCTTGCATCTTTCTCTTCTTGCTCCAGCCGCCGCCTCATTTCTTCTAACTCATCAGGCGAGAGACCCAATTCTTCTGGGTTAAGATCATCAGGGGGAGGTGGAAGTGGAGCGAGTTGCGGGGCTGGCAGAGGCGCGGGTGGCGCAGCACGAGAGGAACTCGGTTGTTGCAACATATCACTGCTTCTCTGCCGTCGTTGCCTCCTTAAATTTATCTCAGCCATTTCTCGGGCTATTTCAGCATCAATTTCCGCTTGTCGACGACGAGTGAGCTCCCGCAGGTGGACCTCATGTTCAATATCTCTTTGTTCGTTTAACGCAATAGGAAAGTCTTCGCGAATCTGTTGATTGCGGTATCTGTTCTCGCAGAGATGTGAGGATATTTCACGATCTTGAAGGCGGTTAGCGAGAGCACCGTCTGCGCGAACTAGCCACTGTTCACGAAGATCTGTCACGTGTCCGAACTTAGGCATCGTATCGCTTGTCTGGAACCCCGCCATCGCCGATGCGCGACGATAGAAAGTAACAGCTATGGTAAATAGAATCACCTAAAAATCCGTAAACTCGAAATTATTTACGTTTGTGTAACGCAATACCAGTTTATTATCGGTTACCACGAAACGAATAGCATGGTGACGGCACTTGCCTCAGAACACGGACCACTACACGATTCATAACACTGCACAAACTTTTCTCAACAACTTTCATTACATTCCGTGAGAATCCTCAATGAACTTTTCACGTTTCCCTTGTGAATTCTGGTCGAACAATAGGTAACAATGTTTGATAATCTACATAATTAATTCCGTTAAGAGCTCCTCACTCATTCATCCCTTCTCCACATTCCACAATCCACAACAAATATTGTAATCGAATGTAAAAACTAGAATGACAAACTGTATGTACCTACCTAGAGTGTATTCATGACAGCACTGACATGAGAGTTTGAAGTTAGTGTTTGTACATCAACATAGACAAGTTTAATCAATCGATTTATAGTTAATCTGTAAGAGGCTGCTCTTAGAATTAATAGATAGCAGTACTTAGTACTATCTTACAGACCTTCATATATATACTAACGTAGTATTCAGACTACTATAGTATATGGGATAGTAGTATTTTAATGACCAAGTTAATAGACAGACAGACTATAGAAACAGAAAACTTTATATCGGTCTTTATCTGTCAAATAAAGTACCTACTTAACATGATTGGCTCCTATTGTAAAAATGTGACTTTTTTGTGTTATGGTATATGTCTTTTTGTAACAGTTTACCTAAAACTAAGGTACTGAATTATCAAAAACCACTCAATAATTTTGCAAACTATACTTTAATCATTTTAAAACAAAGGGAGGATAAAAGGGAAGGAAAAATATATTTTTTATAAGGATAAATTATAAGGAGTGCTTGGGGAGCTCAAGCAGGTTAGGGTCGCATACATGTTACACTCAAACTGACCGACGCCACGACGAGTCTTCAAAAAAACCTTTAGAAAGAAAGAATGAATACATATAATCATATATATGCAAAATTGTGGCAACTCTTCAAAAGGCATTAATCATGAGTTGAAGTTGAAGAAACATGTTGATATGTTAGTAGGTATATCTATGTGTTTGTATTTAATATGTGCATATGTTAAGTAGGTACATATAATATACATTTGGTGAATTCTGTTGATCTGGTGAATTTGAATAATTTTATCACTTAAGTAATTCACTTGTACCATTAATCAAAACATTATAAAAAAAATAAGGTTCTTTTTACACGCTTTCAAAAAAGGAGGTGCTGTATTCAGTTGCCTTGGGGTATTGTAAATTGACAACTAATAAAATACTTTTAGTAACAAAGAAGACTCTCCTCCTGTTACTAAAAGTATCAAGTACCTATGTAGGTATATAGCATAGATATATATCATATTATATAATATATATATGTACATATATGTTCGTGATATTGTCAAAATGCTGATACGATTTGGATGAGAAATGCTTTATTTACGAATATTGTTCAGGAAAGGTTTTAATATATTAGGAGCTTAAAGTTTCGAAGATACACATTGTTTAACAGACTATCAACAAAGACTCGCATCGTCTGTCTATGTATTATGTTTACCAATACATACAGGCAAGATTCACTTTTTTTATTTACTTTGAAGGGGTAACCAGAGACAACGCTACGATGTACGTATGTATTTTCTCATCACATGATATTTTTAGAAGGATTAGGATTTTTAATAAAGACAATTAATTTTGTCACAAAGTCCGTTTAGATTGTATAAGTTCGTGGAGAACTAGTTTGTATTGTAAACAGAGACATACTCCAAATAAATTACATGTTCAATCCAAAACCAAATTTTTGTTCTCTTAATATACTTAAGTACTTTCAATTACTCTCATGGTGCAACCAAAATAAATAAAAATCCCCAATAGTACTTTCATCAGTTTATATAAACATTTTCAAAGAATATTCCAACGTTTCCTTAAGTTTCTGTAGACGGAGTACCAACAACAATATGAATAGGCCCGTGTCTTTTATTGTCTTCGCTTTTGGTGACTTTACTTAATAAAACTATTTTACAAAATCATCTTTTGCTAGGGTGCGCCTTCTCACAGAACTTCGTGGACACTTGAACTCATTCTCGTCAATACAGCCAGTATCTAATATTGACAGACATATCGTTTGAGAAAATAAGAAAAACATCTTGTGACTAATATTTACGACTGTTTTACAATTGATAACTCGCCTATCCTTCGCGCAAATTCACCAAGTCCCTTCTTGTTCGCTGTGATGAAAAATAGCTCCTCAGACACCTTCTCCAGCCAGTTCCCGAGACGTGGAAATCTATTGAAAAAAAAAAAAAAATTATCCCTATGAGAAATTGGAAAAAATATATTTTTATAAACAGCTATGTACATAACCTACTTTTGCTTGTCGACAGGTACAAGAATGTCCAGTGTGCTGATTGTAGAGGCAAATACGATATCACTTAAAGTAATTTTGGTACCACCGAACCAGTCGCTTCCAGCTAACATGGCGTCCAAGTCAGTGTAGGCAGCTTCTATATCCATGATTTGTTGAGGCATCACAAAATGACAGTTTTCATATAGAATTGGGTACTATAAACAGAGAAGATAGAAGATGGCATTATATAAATTTAAGTACACTGCAAACTGTAAATAATGCTTGCCTTAATAGCCTTTTGGGACGCAAAGATAGCGTATGTCATTTTATACTATTTTTGTGCAAACATTTATTTAAACTGGTTTGTCTTTATTGTTACGTTTGGATTAGATATTTTTCAGTGGCAGACAAACGTTTTATATCAAAGTTTCACTTACAGCTGCAGCACGATACCTTGGATAAAGTATACTGCTATTGTAATGTAAGTGTTGGTCAACTAGAGAACGACCTCCGGGGTCCTGGGGCAGAATCTGACCAGAGTCGCAATAACGACCTGCTAAATATGTGCAAATTGCATGGCTGAAAAGAAAACATCAAATTTATACAGATAGGAACAAAATTCACTCAATGTGTACATAGATATACAGATACATTTACTTATTAGGGGGATTTGAAGCTCCAATGTTATAAAAAAAAAATGATCCAGATTCTATATATAAAATTTAAAACTTAGATTTTCTCAGGTACTTACCTATCAGCCAATACCAATTCCCTATCTTTGAACACGGGTAGAGTTAGTAATGGATTGAGCTGCAAAAAACATTATTTGCATAATAAACATACGTACAAGCATGTTTGTACTTTAGGCACATATTAAAAATAACATTAATATTGTTGCGATATAGACGAATTTATTCTTAAATCTTCGGCCAGTGCATTCCTAGGCAAAGCAGAGTGAGGGACGAATTAAGAGCCTTAAGAGAACTTACTGCAGCTATATCAGCACTTCTATGCTCCCCCTTATCCATATTGATATCCACTTCTGTGATACTGAGGTTCATGCAATCAAGTGCCATCATAACGGCTCTGCACGCAGGGCTGCGGTCTGATTTCCATAGTGTACATTGTCTGAGACAAAATATAACCATATCTATAGCTCTGATTATTAAAGGATATTTTAAACTCCAGGACAAAATAATATTCCATAATTGTCATCATTATTAACTTCATTTCGTTTTATAAAAGGTGCAGCATTGCAGAAAGGCGTTTGTTAATTTTACATTTTTCTAACTAGGTAGGGGGCAAATGAACAGATCAGTCACCTAATGATAAGTGACTGCCACCGCCCATGGGCACCTGCAATTCAAGAGTCGCAAGTGGGGTACATACGCTCTTTTCTTGAAAGTTTGAAGGTCGTATCGGTTCGGAATTACGGCAGGCAACATTTTTTTTGCCAACCGCCTGCCTAACGTTAGCTGTCCTTGGGAATGACATTGTTATCAGACAAAAAAAGACAGAAAAAGGTAGATTAAGGCAAAGACAATGGAGAGGTCAAGGGAGCTGGAGTAAGGGATATTGCAAGTCTCTAAAGAGAAAACTGAGACTGCAATAGCTCGTAGAGGCCATCCTATGACTACAGACACGTTTAAGAGAATAACATCAACTGAGTAAACATTTATCAATTTCACAAATTGTCTACTCAGCATTTGAATATTTAACATTCGATGCAATGGCAATTTAATGCTAAATTCTAAAATACCTGTGCAATCCATGCAGTTAATACATAAGTTCTGAATAAATAAAAGGAGCAATCAGGTCATTAGTTTGGTGTTTATTGAAATAGACGAATTCAAATCTTAATATGTGATTCTGGCGACATCGGAAAGTACGAGGAAAACTATAAGGGATCTGCTATCGCATAGGACATGATTGGCATGCCTGGTCAATAAGTTCTGCATGCTTATGCCGGAGTCGACAGGGCTGGCGTGACAAAGATTATACACGCATTACATTATGACCAATATTGTAATATTAAGCAATTTATTTATTTTATTACACAGCAGATAGTTTTAATTAGTCGTGAAAACATTGACATAATATTAAATTGAGAAGATTATAAAACGCTCTTTTTTAGATAGGTTAAAAAAGCTCTTTTTTAGGTCGATTAAAAACGAACAACTTACTTCAGTCCTTGCGTGGCTACAACGCTTTTAGCTACAGCAGCACCCATAGTCTAAAATTTTAAACCTAGTTTTGAAATCAAAATTTTGTAATTATTTACGATATTATACAAAGAAAATACATGTTAATTTGCTTTGGAAAATATTTTGGTTTGATGAATTTATGAATTTTATTTTTATCAATTTTTTTGAGAATTCATGACAGTAGTTTGTCATAAGTATTTTTAAACCTATATTTGATAGAATAGATATTTTTTAGTCAATACTCTGAAGAGATTTTGCTATAAATGGAGTATGCAGCTGTAAATCTATGGTTCTTAACTTCATTATCCGAGGCTAGGAACGTAAGGATTTACAGTACTCGGTTCTAAGGAGTATATAAATTTAACTCCCCCCGTTTTATGTAGGCATGTATTGGATGTAATAATAAAAACATGACTATTAATTTATTAACAACAGTATGTGTTATAACGCTTTTTTAAAGATTTGGATTTAAAAAAAAAAAATGGATGTAGGAAAAGTGCTATTCTATGACTAAGGGTATGCTCGATGGTGGATCAGTTGCGACTTCGGAGAAACGAGCAATATAGACGTCGTTTTATTCAAATTTTTTGAATTTAATTTTCTTTCTCGCTGCTCGCTGTATTATACAGCTCTATGGATTGGCATGAAAAGATCTATTGAAAAAAAATGTGGACAAAAAATCCCTGTCCCTTTTTATCGATTCGGACTGTGCTCACCGTTTCTTTTATATTGAATTTTGAATTTTTTTTTAATGGAGAGTACCAATTATTAAACACGCATAAAGAATTTGATCACTTGCGTTCACTTCGAACACTTTGTGTAGATTTAGAAACCCCCTCCATTCGTTCGTCGCCAACTTCAAGCGATGTTGGCGACGAACGAATCATCAATAGTAACTAAAAATAATATGATAATCTTAAATTCAAATATGATCGACACACATGCAATATGCAATAGGTAACGGTCTTACAATGAATTTGATCTCCGAGTTGCGTCGTATCACATTGCATAAATTTATATTCTTTTTTTTTACGGGGCTTGTAGTTCAGATGCTTCCATACCGTCTATGGATGCCTTACTGAGCAGTCTAGTCGTCTCTCAGGTCGTGTTATTTTTATTAAAAATGTTTATGGTTGGGGGTAAAGTTACTCGCATTTTTAAGAATTTCAACATGAATACAACTAGGTAAGAAACTGTAATGGTTAATATAAGAAGGAATAAGTTAAGTTATTAAATATTATCGAATTTATTAGTTTATCCTGTATGTTTTTGATGATATCTAGATAATTACATGTTATTGATTTCTATCAGGAGAATTACAATCGACTAAGTTAATATATATATAATGTTTCTTTTAATTCGTAATTTAGTTTTACCGACGAAGGAGCAATTAGAAAATACGTATACAGATCATACAGGGAGATCAATCAAATCGAATCTGGACATCAATATTAGTCAAGCAACTAATAATAATCTACTACTACTACAAAAAAAATATAAGTCCTAGTGGCGCAAAGGAAAACAAGCTTAATTATTATTATTTATCTGCTTGCTTTCCTTTGCATGTTACGTGTGGACTTAATTTTGATACTAATATCCAATAGACTGTAGTAATGCTTTGTAATAACTGTTTAAGGAATGTGTCGCTTTCGAAAAAACCTATACTGTATGGAGATGAGGCGTCACCACCCGTCCGATTCGTCATGATGACAGCACTTAATCTCAATATAGATTTAGAATTTAACAAAATTGACCTATTCAAAGGAGAAAACCAAACTGAATTTTATAAAAAGGTAGATCTTATTTTATTCAGTTTATTTGATCGATTCTGTGCGTGTGTATCATTAGAAAGTAAACATTATATATTTAATGTTTTAAGACTATGGTTGTATCTATACAACCATAAAGAAATTATAGAAATCCGATTCTTTTATCTCTACATTGCTTTAATATTGACAAAATAAATAGTTAAATACAATCATTTCTGATAAAAAAATGTTTATTGCATGGGAATGTCTAGTATTCTATATTTAAAACAATACCTCGAATAATTCATTATTTATACCTACTTAAATCTACAATTTTTGTAGAGTTATACTATTTATGGTTCCAGATAAACCCTCTGCAAAAAGTTCCAGCTTTGTCAATAAATGGGCAAGTGATTTGCGATAGTAATGCCATTGCATTACATTTGTGCAGGATAAGCAAGGACAACAACTTATACCCCGAAGAGGGTGCTTTGAAGACAAAAATTGATGAGATGATGTATTTTAACTCTGGAGTATTATTTCAGATTGATAGCGCAATATATGTAAGATTATTACTACATATTCAATTTACAAAATACATTAAAGCACTCTATCATGTTTTATAATAGGGTCTGAAGTTTTACGTACCTAGTGAATTTGGTAATAGTTATGGACCCTGTAGGGCACAAGAGTAGGCTAGAGTATGAGCAGTTATATTTATATGTTTGTATATAATTACTAATACGAAGGTTTCAGCATCTTAGCCTGTACTAGTGAACATATAGTATATAATCGTAAATAAAATATACATACAATCTCCTTCTCATGTGTGACATTGTTCTGCTTTGGTTTTCCATTTGAAGGATTGTTTCAATAATTGTATTTACCTATGTTTAACAAATAAATAAATGATTATGATTATGATTATGCGATATGATGCTAGTAATGTAAGTAGTGGACAGTGATTCAACAAATAATCGACTGAAACTAATGTATTCAAAACTAATTTAGTTACTTTAATTACAGACTGAGTTGTTTGCCGGAAAGGTACCAGATGAAATGAAAGTAAAGAAATGGTATTCAGCTCTGGATTATTTGGAACTGAAGTTGAATAAAAATAAGTTTCTTAGTAGTGATAAGGTAACTTTCTTTTAGGCACAACAATCTTATAAAATGTTTATATATCATATTTAACCGTCCCATTTTGTTTTCGAAATGATTACAAGCTAATTACATCATAATTACTCGTATGTTGCGACTTTATCCTCAGCATATGCAGCTACACTCATCAGCAGAAATACGACACTGCAGTAGTAGTGTCATTTAATCCCTTTGTACATTACTTCAATTCGGAATGCTACGTAATACCAGTCCGATGTACTACTAATGCTCTATTTAAGCCTCTATTATAAATTAAAAATAAAGCAAGAGTTGTTTTCTTAGAAAACTTTGGTTAAAATATTTTTTATAATTAGTATAGACCATGGAAACCTGCAACTCAAGAGTCGTAAATGCGCTGCCCCTCTGTGAAGCTGATGAGGGGAACCGAACGAGGAGAGTCGAACCTCTGGAAACCTTGGTAATGCAATGCCAGCATAGTGTCCACCGGTTTTCTGTGAGGCTGTGGCTGTGTGTTAAGTCGGCCCATTTGTGATGATCATAAATGAAAATAATACAAAGATTACCTTCTAAGACTAACCATCGTCTTATTTTTACAGATGCGACTTTGTGATTTATGTTGTGGAACAACAGTTAGCTCCATGGAACTGCTTATCCCAATATCGAATCGCCATAAAAATGTAAACGAGTGGTTGAAAAACTTGAAGCGGAATTCTTGCTTTGATATCAATAAACGCGGTTTATGTAGATTAGAAGATTTTGTGAAGGCTGTAAGCCAGCGTATGTGATGTATAAAAAACGTAAACTAAAATATATTATTAATAAAAATATTTCTGCAGATGTTTATTTTTTTTAATTTACTCGACCATTATTCCTTAGAGTTGTAGCAAACTATCACTACCAAAACATCTCACCCCTAGGAGGCATGTTAGATGTCAAAGATCCTTTCGTTCAGTCTATGGCCGCTTATTGATTGGTCGACGAGGAGATGTAAAAAATGGCTGCCTTGCCTTCTCCTACTCAGGTAGAATTATTTGAGATTTAGGTAGATTCTGCTCTTGAAATTATATAAGTTCGACATGCAGAATAAAGTTTATTAAAGTATCTACGGTTTAGTGCAGTGAAATTTTCATGTTGACGTTGAAAACATCAAAATTTTTGACATTAAAGTTTAGTGTACCGTAAACGGATTACGCTCTATTTTATTTTATATCAATGATTTGACCGCGTATTTTAGTAGTTTCTTCGTTTATAATTACAGTGTAAAGAGTTTGATAAGTGTTTTATGTTTTAATTATTTGCACTTGTCCCGTGTCCATATTTTTAGGTAGTTTAATTACGAGCCTTTAGAAAGCGTTTGTAAATGTCACACCCATACCCGTTCAAAATACGTTTTTAATTTATATTTCGTTGTGAAATGTACGGTATGAAAATGGGGTTTGACCGGTTGCAGGTGGCAGGGACCCACAGTGCTATATATGAAGCATATTATCACCAGGTAAGATTACTTTTTGTTGTTAAGTTAGCTCAAAAAACAAAACTACTTGTTACGTAGAGATAGTACATGACTGTAATATTTTGAGATCAGTGTTATCAGAGTTCTATCAATAATTTTCTATTATCATCAAATCTTAATTCTAGGCCAATGTCTGCAGAGCAAATAAAAGGTTTATAATGTAATGTAACCCTTATGCCTGGGTTGTAAAGGCTATATTAATTTTATTGGTTTATTATATTGCAATCAATATTTTAGTCTGTAGTACTGAGGCCAGGGTGATAATAAATAAGTGAAGTAAGTTTTGTACAGGCTTCAAATCTTGTAGCTTACTTTCCATATAATGAAAACTAAATTGTAACACTAATTGAATTTTACATCTCATAAAAAATTGTATGAGGGTATAGAATGTATCTTGTATGGTATAAAGCTCTCTTAAGCACTTTAATAAGAAATGAACATAGTTTAAAGTATAAAAATATATACATTAATTAATTGCAATGTGCATTTTCTGACCATATAAAGTAGAACAACCAAATTTTTATGGCTATGATATGCCTTTATTAAGCTGACAAACAGAAGGGTCACCTGATGGTTAGTGACAAAACCATACATGGACACCTGGAACTCAAGAGTCGTAACTGCACTGCCAGCCTTTGAGGGTAATGAGGAATGGGGGGATGCAGGGAGAGGAACTAAGAGAGGGGGATGAGGAAGTGCAATGTAATTCACAACCTGTTTTCTGTGAGGCTGTTGTATCGCACCGGTCGAGTTAGCCCATTTGTGCCTGAGCATGGGCTCTACCAGTATCAAGTTGTTCTTATTATTAAATAATGAATAAATCAAATAATGAATCTCTAAAAATCTTATGCTATTATTTTTACAATGACTATGGGTAGTCATGGTTAAAAAAAAGTGTAACATTTTATTACTTACCGCACACACTTTTATGTGAGTTTGTTTATTTCACTATGACCTCTTAATGCTGGAACAGATCTAGAGGCTAATGGCATACATAGTTAGAATACTTTATTATTTTTGAATTAGTAACTTGTTTAAATTAGAAGGTTTGGCTTCTTGTCAGAAGCCATTTCGATATATAGATATGTGACCCTGACATGCTTGAGGTATTGTTTGTACTCCCTAATTCATCTGCATAAGCAATATAGGCTTGTACAATTCACCTCACCAGGGTCAACCAACTTGAGGTACCATTATACATGGTGGATCTATGATATTTATAAATAAACAGCTTAAATTTAAAGAGCCCCAGGACCTTAGTTTATCTGTTGAGCTGAATGCAAAAAAAGTGAAGTGTTTCATAGTAATTAGTGTATACAAACCTCCTTCAGCCTTTTTAGTGTTTTATGGATTAAGATGGAAAGCAACTAAATCTTGAAAAAAAAGTCATAATTTGTTGTTGTTTTAATATTAATATATTAGAAAAATGCCCTTTAACAACTAAGTTTAAGACACTATTTCAATTGTTGTGTAAACTGAAAAGCCTGTTTTTGGAGCCTACACAATTAACAGCCACTACAGCTACTTGCATAGATAATATATTTAGGAATATTGTAATAAGGGATAATAAAATAATAAAACAGTTAGATTCTGATCACAGTGGTCAACAAATTTCTTTCTTTAATAGGAACAGAAGGGTGGCAAATAAAAATATTGTGGCAATACCTAAAACCAAGCACTTGGAAAATTAAAAAAAATAAACTTGTCATTTCCTATAACTTATAACAGACATAATAAACGTAAATTTGTTGTAGCTGCCTCCAGGCCTTAAAAAACTAACAAGTCATTCCTAGGTCAATACTTGAGATATTATAATAAAATCCTTGATTATATACAAACTTTAAGTGTAAACAAATTTAAGTCCACTATAAAACGAAAGTTATGCTTTAAAGGTTATTCATGTTGGATTACATGGAAGATAGAAGCACTTGGTAACTGTTAGAGATTCACCGTCTATTTGAAATAACCAGTACAATTTGTGTAGTTTTACTGTATGTATGTATATAGAATTGTTTAGGTATTGAGTGGTAATAGTAAAGAAAAAAATAGAAAATAGAATGACAACTTTCCAGGAGAATGAACAGAGAGTGAATAAAAAGTGTATTTATATAGGCTACTAGCTGACCCGGCAAACGTTGTTCTGCCATTAAAAATCTGTATAGGGTCACCCTTATCATTTAGGGGTATGAAAAATAGATGTTGGCCGATTCTCAGACCTCCCAGATATGCACACAAAATTTAATAAAAGTCGATCAAGCCGTTTCGTAGGAGTTTGGTAACAAACACCGCGATACGAGAATTTTATATATTAGACCAGCTGATCCGGCAAAGGTTGTATGGCCATAAAAAATCTGTTTAGGGTCACACTTATCATTTAGGGGTACGAAAAATAGATGTTGGCCGATTCTCAGACTTACCCGATATGCACACACAAAATTTCATAAAAATCAGTGAAGCCGTTTCGGAGGAGTATGTTAACTAACATTGTGACACGAGATTTTTATATATAAGATTTTATGTTATCTTAAATATACCTTAATTAGATACTTATAATACCACATGTTACAAATCAACGCATTCAACGGAGAGCGACTCGCATCATCGACTGCCAAGATATTTCTGATCGACTTGACACCTTGGCGTTGCGTAGAGATGTAGCTTCACTCTGCATCCTCTATCGCTTGTATCATGGGGAGTGTTCAGAGGAATTGTTCGGACTTATACCGGCTGCTGGTTTCCGCCATCGTCCTACGCGACAAAATATCCATCCCCATCACCTGGACGATTGGCACTCCACCACTGTGCGCTTCTCCAGAAGCTTTTTGCCTCGCACAACCAGCTTATGGAACAAATTGTCGCCTGCCGTATTTCCGAACCGATACGACCTTCAAACCTTCAAGAAGAGAGCGTACCTCTACCTAAAAGGCCGGCAACGCACTTGTGACTCTTGAGTTGCGGGTGTCCATGGGCGGCGGTAGTCACTTACCATCAGGTGACCCGTCTGCTCGTTTGCCCCCTATCGCATAAAAAAAAAAAAACATCTGTATAAAGGGGCATGTGGTTTTTTCCCTTAAAAAATATAATATTTATATTCTATACTTGATCATACAGTGCAGTTTTTGTTGATAATGAATATTGAATAAATTTTACTAAACAACAGGTAAACATATAGGACTCAATAGTCAACAGTCAAACTAGTGATAATATCTCTTCTAATATTATAAATGTGAATCTAAGTTTGTTTGTTACTCTGCTTTCACACTGAAACTACTCAACCGATTATCATAAAACTGTACACATTCTCAAAGGTATAAGGAAGGACATAGGATATTTATAAAAAAAAGTATTTTATACAGAGGGTAAAAAAATATATTTTGGCAGATATAATAGTTTGTCAAAAAATTTGTAAATCTAGCAACTTTAACGCCATTTAAAAGCTAGGTACAATATATATTATAGGCATTGTGTTATTTTTAAGTAATATAATGTATATTAAACATTGTCTTATTGTCTGAAAGGCTCTATTGTAAATACCCCTGTTTTAAACTGTCCCTTTGGTTATGGTTTACTAAGATAATGTTTTCTTGATAAAATCTCCTCCTTAGGTAACATGTATTTTTACAGTGTAGCTGTGCCTGTTGAGAACTTGATCAGTATATATTCTAATCAAAAGTTACTCCTTAGTCTGCCCGCTAAGTGGGCAGACTAAGGAGTAACTTGCCACCACAAATGTGGCATTTTAAAGTCAAGTCTTTCAATTCATGTAAATCGGGGTTGTATCATGCTTTGGCACATAAGGCCTGACAGAGTAATAATACGAACTCAAGGTAAACCAGTTGTGAAGCAAGGCTTGTATTTTATTTCGCTAAGTAAATGAGGTCTGCTCCTTTGCTCCCTATTCCAAAAACAAAAGGTTCACCTAAGCCCTTACTTAAATGTTAGGATTTGCCTTATTAAATTCATATATACTTTGTAGGCAGGAACTCCCACCTGGACACTTTAAAGATGAGGCATACCAATCAAACTTAAGTCACTCTCCTGTTTCAATAGAGTTTTCTAAAGAGCTTTCGAAAAACGTTTTTATGGTCTTGTCTGCTACAATTCTACTACTAAAATCACAATTTATGAATTTCGTTTTCATTACCTAGGGTGATTATGCATACTAACGCATCCACTCTGTGATAAAAATGGCCTACATGTTTATACATTTATTGTATAATTTTATGTCACTGAACTCCTCCAAAACCATATGACCAATTTTGATGAAATTTCTATAAGTCCTTATAATTAGGTATATATAATTATATACATACATCTTATATGAGGTGCTGTGTTAAATGTATAACAAAATTCCTTTATTGCAATGAAAGGAAAATTAAAACCCATATCAAAAATACACTTTGTAAACAAGCTTATTACAAATTAGAGGATTATATCGAAGATAAGAATGTTTAGAAACATGCTGGTCCTGCTCCATAGGACAATTTTGAATCTAGACAAAATCAAACTGGTTGCTAATTGTATTGTATAAGGAATTATATTTTTGTAACAATTATTTACAGGATTATTTTAACTCACACACTGACTTACTACTTGTTAATATTCTCTGTATCTATGTAAATCATATACTTACTTTTACTATGTTTGTTAATGTGTGAGCACCATGTATCCATCCTAAAATGAATTTATCTGTCGTTACTTCACTTTAATTCTTTTTACCTATTTCGGTATAGTGATTTTGTTCTGGGTGCATCGTTTTCGCACATAATTATATATAATGATTGTATTTAAACAAAACATTTTAAAAGACTTACGGTGGAGTTTCTTGCCCATTCTTCTCCATACGAAACTACATTTGGAAGGGGCGACTAGAATCTGTTGTGAATGTTGTGTAAATGTTAACGTTAAAAAGTGCCTTTTGGGCCTATTTGTAATAAATGCTTTGACTTTATATTAAATCCCTTGATGGTTTAATGGATCCAGTAGGTGCTGCTGTGCTGTGATAGGAGTCCAGAATTATCTTTTTACGTTTATGCTAGACAACGTATGTCGGATCCATCAATACATTTATGCACGCCTTTACCCAGGATGGATGTAAGCAGAAGCGTATTATTCGCCCACATTTTGCTAAGCATAATGTAGTGTAATACAAATAAGTTATGTGCTGGAATATGGTCTACAATGGGTCTTACTTTAAATAATTTTGTTGACACATTCTGATTTGTCAATTAAATATTCAGATACATTATAATTATTCTTGTCCTCTAATAATTGTTAAGTTTTTTTCGAAATAATAATAATGGTAAATTAACAATGATTAATATCAGGTGATTATATATTTTTATACACATATGATAAGCATTTCTTTTCAGGAATTTGAGTCTAATTGTTATCAGACATAGTTTTACTTCCTTCGGCTGCCTTCTTCATCGAAAAATTTTGCTAATAATTCTGAATTTTGCAAATATGTAGTCCCACATACTAACGTAATTAGGGACAAGGTAAAATGTCAGAACCGCTGGTACTAGTTATCTGATAATCCGAAGCAGACCTAAATGAGGTGAGAAAAATCCAAAATATTACGTCAATAACAAATCAAACACTATTGCAGGTGGACCCCAATGGAGCAGGAACGATCCAGGCGCTGGACGCGGCGCGGTTTCTCAAAAAGTCCCGGCTCAGCGATGTGGTGCTCAGCAAGATATGGGACCTCTCCGACCCCACTGGAAAGGGGTACCTCGATAAAGTATGTTTGTTATAATTGATCGAATAGTTTATATCGCTCTCTTGTGAAGTCGACATTTTCACTTCCTATACTTAGTCTGACCATAAATACTGTCACAATAATAAAAAAAAAAACTTAATATTACATTTGAATTTGGAATCGTAATTCTTATAAAAATACTCATTGTTTACTCATTTTCGCGCCATTCGCCGTTAAATGTTTTTGTGATATTAAAATGAGTGGGGTGGTGAAGATACCAATTTTGAAACTTTCCATCCGCTTGAATTGAATGAATGATTGTGTACGGTGCAATTGATTGGTACAATGAAACCTCCTCTGTATGTAAAAAAAAAAGGTCTGGCTGACCTGTAGTACTCGTACGAAAAGGGCAATTGCGCCATTTTTTTATAAAGAATGGTGTCGAAAAAATCGGCAAATTTGTATCGGATACGGTTCTTGACGAGGTGGTTAAGCCTCTTAACAACAGCATGTTTCATAACCAAGAACGGTCCTTTCATCAAGACTCAGCACCGGGTCATAAAGCTCGATCCACATAAGCGTGGTTGGAAACGAACGTTTCTGACTTCATCAGAGCTGCAGACTGGCCGCCGTCTAGTCCCGATCTTAATCCGATTACGATTTATGGTCAGTTGTAGAGAGTATAGCATGCTCTATTTTTATTGGAGGGTTTCATATTTTCTCATGGACAGAGTGCGTGTTTCTATTGATTAATTGAGTTCATTTTGAATTACTTTTTATAATATATTGATGTATAAAATAACATATTACAGTAATAAATGTTTTATGCAATAGAAAAATAAAAAAGATTTTTCGTTGTAACAATATTTATGGCAAGACTAATGGTAGTATACTTAGGGACAGTAGATTTATTTAAAAGCTTTACTGTCGTAATAAAGGGCAAGCTTATAAGCGTCAAGCGGGTACTTTGAGAATTAAATTTGAATGTTTATGTGTTAGCCGTAACTCAAGTAGGTCGTATAACTCGGACTAACTGATGCTGGGAAGTGATGATGCTACTCTATATTGTCTTTTTTTTTTTTTTTTTTATGCGATAGGGGGCAAACGAGCAGACGGGTCACCTGATGGTAAGTGACTACCGCCGCCCATGGACACCCGCAACTCAAGAGTCACAAGTGCATTGCCGGCCTTTTAGGTAGAGGTACGCTCTCTTCTTGAAGGTTTGAAGGTCGTATCGGTTCGGAAATACGGCAGGCGACAATTTGTTCCATAAGCTGGTTGTGCGAGGCAAAAAGCTTCTGGAGAAGCGCACAGTGGTGGAGTGCCAATCGTCCAGGTGATGGGGATGGATATTTTGTCGCGTAGTACGATGGCGGAAACCAGCAGCCGGTATAAGTCCGAACAATTCCTCTGAACACTCCCCATGATACAAGCGATAGAGGATGCAGAGTGAAGCTACATCTCTACGCAACGCCAAGGTGTCAAGTCGATCAGAAATATCTTGGCAGTCGATGATGCGAGTCGCTCTTCGTTGAATGCGGTCAAGAGGCAGAAGTTGGTACTGGGGTGCACCTGCATAGAGATGAGAACAGTATTCCATATGCGGCCGAACCTGCGCCTTATAAAGTTGCAGGCGGTGGGCCGGAGTAAAATACTGTCTCGATCTGTTTAGCACACCAAGCTTCTTCGAGGCTAATATGGCCTTACTTTCTAAGTGACCGCGAAACTGGACTTCGCTTGATATATCGACGCCAAGGATTCCGATACTGGCTGATGCACTAAGGGAAGTGCTCTCAAATTGAGGTGATACGACCAATGGCATCTTTTTAGCGGTGAACGCGCAAACCTGTGTCTTCGTGGGGTTAAACTGGACTAGGTTAAGTCGACCCCAATCTGAAACTTTTGATAAAGAAGTTTCGATTTCAGACACAAGTTTGGATCGGCTTTCGATGACGTTTACCCGAGAAATGTTAGCGCGGCCGGTGTAAAGGGCATCACTCGCGCTATCGTCCGCATAGCAATAGATGCTGCTAATCTGCAGCATGTCGTTGATATGCAGAAGAAACAGCGTGGGTGATAGCACACAGCCTTGTGGGACACCAGAATTAACAGACTTGGAGTCGGAGCATGCACCGTCAACAAAGACCTTGATGCTTCTGTCTGTAAGAAAACTGGTGAGCCAATTGCACAGTTTCTCGGGAAGCCCATAGGAAGGAAGCTTCGCAAGGAGCGCTTTGTGCCAGACCCGATCGAAGGCCTTCGCCGCGTCCAAACTAACGGCCAACGCTTCCCCCTTGGTCTCGATCGCCTGTGCCCACCGGTGAGTCAAGTATACGAGAAGATCACCAGCTGAACGACCCTGACGGAAACCGTATTGTCGATCATTGAGGAGCTGGTGGTCTTCTAAGTACCGGAGGAGCTGGTGGTCTTCTAAGTACCGGAGGAGCTGGCAGTTAACAATGGATTCCATTATCTTGGAGAACAAGGCTATGGGTATGGGTCTGTAGTTGGACGGATCCGAGCGATCTCCTTTTTTAGGGATTGGGTGCACTAGAGCTGTCTTCCATGAGTTCGGGACTACGCCAAGAGAGTAGGAAAGCCGATAAAGGCGCGTTAAAACCGGTGCTAACTCTGAAGCACATGTCTTCAGCACGATAGGAGAGATTCTATCGGGCCCACTCGACTTATGAACGTCGAGGGAAAGAAGCGCTTTACGCACTGCCCTTTGTGTAAACCGGACTTCCGGCATGCGGGTCTCGCGCTGCGGTATGGTCGGCGGTGCGTTTCCCCCGTCGTCCAGGGTCGAGTTGGACGCAAAGAGTTTGCCCAGAAGATCAGCTTTTTCTTGAGCGTCGTGGGCCAACGAATTATCTCCTATGCGCAGAGGTGGAAGCGATGGCTTACAAAAGTTCCCCTGGACAGCTTTGGCAAGAGACCAGAATGCACAAGTTCCAGAGGGGAGACTCACTAGTCTCTCGCCAATTCTGCCGATGTGAGCCGACTTCGCCCCAACAATTACTCTTTTGAGGGACCTGGAGGCAAAGTTAAATTGCTTCTTTAATGTGCTGGTCTTTACATCCCGTGCTGTCTGATAGATCACAGGCCAAACGGCAGGCGTGCCGTTGTTGTCGGAAAAGGCTAAGGGTTATTATCGCTATATGATGGAGGACCAACACATCTCTTCCCGTGGGTTTATATAATAGTAATTCTAATCCACTGAGAACCACATTAAGAGTGTAGTGCAGGGTCTATTTCAGAGTGCCAGAGTTCTTAGTGCCATGATTTAAATGGCAGAATTGATTCAGTAGAACATTGTCGGTTATCCGACTGCTGAATGAGGGTATTGTTTTTTGATTATATGTATGTATGTATGTATGTATGTATGTATGTATGTATGTATGTATGTATGTATGTATGTATGTATGTATGTACATATGTATGACTCGTCTGATTGAGTGGTCAGTGACTTACACTACTACACACAAAACACTTTAGTTGCGTCTGGGTGATTTTATGTTCGTTATTTGAATGTTTGTAAAGTTCGTTTAGAAACAGGAATTGTTAAATCATAGCGGGAGTTGTTAAAACATAGACACGCTTTTATCCCCGAAGAGGTAAGCAAAGGTTTACCAAACGACTACATTTTGCCAACCGCCATTTAGCCTGTTGCTGTCATCCGTGCACTGTATGCCTGTATATATGTATGTATGTATGTATGTATGTATGTACTGACTGATAGATAACAGGCCGGTCCTTAGTCACCCTTTACGACTCCCACGGGAATAAGTTGGGTGGCCCTATTTTACTCCAGCGTCTGGTCTGGTTAAGTTACATCACGAACGAAGTCTGTTAGTTCTGTAATGTTTATATAAAATACCAGTACGCATTCAGTCTTAGATATGAACAGTCCACATCGCAATATTTATCTTGATATAAGCAGATACGTTTTCTGCCGCACAATAAGATGTGTCAATCATAGTGATAATGGACTGTTATCTCATTTTAGAGTCGTGTCCTGATGCTATTTTAGTATTTAGTTATATTATTTATTTACATGTAGTAAATTATAAGGCTTGTACCGAATCTATATACAAAGTGCAGTAGCTTTCCTCTCTGTCGGTCGTCAGTAAAAAAATAAATAGGTATATAAACTTAAAGCAAATATAGTAATAAAAAAAGAACATTAATCCCGACTGCATTACAGACTTCCACATTTTTTCGCTGACGTTATTTCAAAAGCTAAATTTTTTTTCGTGGTAAAGCTATTTGTAGGCACGAATGGGCCCGCTCGACCGGCGCGGTATCGTGGCTTAGATTTTTCCGAAATTAGTGAGGTTTATAGAGGCCCAACTACCCCTCTCTTTTATCCCATCCCATCTCAATCCGCGCGATTACATTTCAATCCGCGCGATTACATCGAGAGTGTCACTAAGGCGGCCTCGCGAAAGCTCGGCATTTTGAACAAGGTGAGACGGTTCTTCACGGCCGAGCAACTGTGTCTTTTATACAAGACCCAGGTTCGCTCCTGCGTGGAGTACTGCTCTCATCTCTGGGACGGCTATACGCAGTATTTGCTTGACGCTCTCGATCGGTTGCAACGGCGCGCAGTCCGCATTATCGACTGTCCTGAGATCACCCAGTCTCTTGAGCCTCTGCAGTTGCGAAGAGATGTCGCCTCTATGGCAGTCCTCTATCGCCCATCAGGGGGAGTGTTCTGATGAGCTCTTCCAATTGGTCCCACCTTCTCCCGTCCTCTACAGGACTACACGTGCTGGCCTGAGGAGTCACCGTTTGTGCGTCGAAAATATACGTACCCGAACTAAACGGTTTGGCTCTTCTTTCCTGTGCCGATCGGTAAAAGCCTGGAATTCTCTACCAGCGCACGTGTTTCCTTCCCACTTTGATCACGGGTCTTTTAAGCGGGGCGTGAAATAGCATCTCACCAGGCCGCCATAGTATGGGTCACCATGCTGCATTGACTAGACATGCAATGAGGATGGTGACCACCACTCTTTGACCCCACCTATTGCTTTCCATCAGGCAAGGTGGAGTCACTATGGTAGGCTAATATAAACCCCCCCCCCTCCTCCCCCCACTTTTCACACCCCCATCTATCACACCCTCAAAGGCGGGTAGCGCACTAACGACTCTTGAGTTGCAGGTGTCCATGGATCTGATGTTACTTACCATCAGGTGACCCGTCTGTTTGTATATCCCCTTAGGTAATAAAATATAAGCTAATACTATCATTACCGCTATTAAGGCAAATCAAAAGATACCTCTCGAAATCCATTAAACCGTTTCGGCTATAGATCTTGACAAAGAAACATCGTACATATGAATGTACGTACATACATATCTACATAAATAAATAGATACATACATACATAACTCTATACTCTCCTCGAAAAAGTACCCTCTCACCCTCCTTTTTACTTAGTCTGGTAAAAAAAGGGGTAGCCAGCTTAGGTTACTTAGTCTATATACATATATTAGCAGACCCTGCCACGCGTTGCTGTTGCATATAAAAAATAATTTGCAATAAAATATTGTTGCGACTATAAAGTGAGATGTAAGCTATCCTATCTTTCAAGTTGGATCAAACTGCACACGGTGTGCAAATTTGATTAAAATTCGTTAAGTAGTTTAGGAGTCCATCCCGGACAAACAACGTGACGCGAAATTTATATATATAAAGATATTAGGGATTTCTATAGCCAGGCGTAGATATAAAGCCAAATACCTATTCATACACATATTTAACGACAAAATAATTTTCATCCTATCAAATTTTCTATACAAGACAATTTCATGTTTGTCTTTCAATTTAATTGACTTAAGACTTTCGTATGTCGTTATAAAAAAGTATTTGTTCTAAATAGTACATTTTTTTATCAGTATCCTTGAGCCAGTAATTGCCCAACGTGAGGGAAACGACCTGTGTATGTTTTATCTTACACCAGTTTTAGTCCGTTCGTTTGTAATTTTAAAGCATCCAAATTTAGTTCTACATTTTTTAAAATATAATTTATATCTGGCCATTCATCTGTTCTCGCTTGATTGACTAACAAACAACCATTCAAACTGTCGCATCAATTTATAATACATACACAAACTTACGCTTATATCCCCGAAAGGGTAGCCAGAGGCGCCTCAATGAACCATAATGATAGTACCAATATACTGTCTGTCGCCTTTTACGTCCCCCACGGGATGAAATGGGGTGACTCTACTCCCAATGAGTACTACACGTTAAAATAGAAGTAACATATTTCTATCATGATGTCTTTGTTATACTTGACTTCAACATTAATGCTTTCCATCAGGCAGAGTGGAGTCATTATGATAGGAGATATAAAAAAATATAGACACTTTCTGTAGACCGTTGGTGACACACATGGACTTGACTTGGCTATTGGTGAACGGTTACCTAGTTATAAAACATTTACTAAAACAGAGGTGTCAGTTGCACGTTGCAGTACAATAAAATTGAAACTGCACAGATGCCACAGCGGTTTAAGTGGTCACCTCGCCACCAAGCTGCCGCGCCTAGTGTTGTGAGTTCGATCCCCGCACGGGACAACACTTTGTGTATTCCTGAAATAGTTGTTCTGAGTCTAGGTTTTCTTTGTGTCCTTTGTTTGAATGTTCTTAAAGTCCCCCGCGACACAGGGTTTAACCCTAATTGTTAAAAAAAAATAAAAATTATGCATATTATATAGTGTACTATCGAGCATCTACAATTTGAGCAGAAATCTGCTTCGCTTTACCTCCTTACAGTGTGTGTGACCCGTGAGTAAGAATTCTAGTAACGTCGGTTACACATTACTAGTATTCTCGTTATCCCCCCAGCTTGGCTAAATGCGGGTATAAGAGGTGGGTTCACTACGCTAGTGCACTGGGTGGGGTTCGTACTTGTAACCACTTAATCGCAAGTCCGACGCCTTAGCCATTACGTAACCTATATTTTATATTAAAGGTTTTTTCATCTTATATTATTGTCTTATTTTAAAGGTTTTTTCATCATTAAATAAATAGTATAACATTACGATATTTTTGGAACAAAACAATTTACTCCACAAAATGATGAGGAAAAGACATCTTCGATATTTTGAAAATATCGATACGGTGTCTTTAGCATCCTCCCGAGTTCCCTCGCACTGACTGACTGACTGACTGACTTGACAGACTCGCTTCGGCGACCATTGCTTCTGCCTTCTGTATTGACGCTAGATCAGTATTTTTGTGCAATTTATTTGACCTGGATTACATTACATGTGTGCTCTGATATTTTCTTCCGTGACTCGAACATTTTCAATGACTGATTAATTGGCAAAGACGACATCTCTTTTTGTGACTAAGGACTAAGATTGTGCTTTACAGTTTTTTTATTTGTTTTGAACTGTAGGCTGCTGCGTTCATAACATGACAATTGTTTGGTATTTAAGATGGGTCAGACTTGTCACAACACAAGAGTGCTGTCCGTCTTTTAGGGAAGGGGAAATGGTGGAGGGAAAAGAGGGTATTGGCAAATGGGGAAGGGAAAGAGAGTCGGGCTTCCGGTAACCTCAATCACTCACGCAATGTACAGCATTGTTTAACACCCGGTTTTCTGTGAGGCCGTTTTAATACTCCTGTCGAACTGGCCCATGCCTGCCGAAGCATGTCTTTCATGTACAGCAAAATAGTGTTGCTAATGAGTTTAATATGTCTAACAAATATCATAGACAATATGTTAGTACCCGACCTCGAAATATTCAAAATCCAATATCTTTTTTCCTAGCCTTCTTTCGCTACTAATTTTGTTACGAGAATGGTCAAGAATACATTCTCAAGTGTTTTAGGCAATTTTGATATCTAAACGTTACCTTTCAAATAAAATTAATTACGAAGATCTGCCATTGCTCTGTAG
The DNA here is from genome assembly GCA_947561695.1 of Tyria jacobaeae. Classification (NCBI taxonomy): domain Eukaryota; kingdom Metazoa; phylum Arthropoda; class Insecta; order Lepidoptera; family Erebidae; genus Tyria; species Tyria jacobaeae. The sequence goes on along the minus strand of OX387224.1, from coordinate 18,554,928 downwards.
GTTGGCTATAAATAGACGCTTGATCCGTCTCTGCCTACCCTGACGGCATAAAAGCGCGAGTGTGTGACTATATATTTAAAAGATACATTTATTTTAAAATAAGGTGACTCGATAAAAAGTATATTACAAGCGGGTTTCCTTTATTACGATTCCGCTCGTAAATGCCATCGTGTCCTATTTCCTTACGTCTTGTCTCGCGTCCGGGAAATATCAACTAGCTACTCGTAGGTGTTATACTCAAGCTGGCGCCTGCACCCTTGAAGGGGTAGAGTTGTTATATTTTGGCCATTAAAATTATGGCCCACTATCTTAAGGGCAAGCCTATTGCTGTCAACTGGGCACTGTTGGAAATTATGAAAAAGAGGAATACGCTAAAATCATAGTATGTGGTTTAGAAATGTGTTAGAAAATTATTTAGAATAAAATTTCATTATTTGTTTTTTTTTAAGCTAAACCAACTATTTGTCGGTTACCCATAACGCTCCTAAATTTGACCACACATTTCTGAAACACCTTGTATACTAAAGCAAGATATCAATATTTAGTTGTAGAAGGTGGTAATAGTATTAAGTTTATAAGACATTGAAAATCTTCATCTTTAAGCATAGTCTGCTGCATTGCATAACAGTCTAGACTGCACGCAATATTATACACTTACGTAAAAATATATCTCTTCACTATTAAGTCGAGATTTACAGTCCGAGGCGGCTTAAGGACTGACGTCATCGAGTAATATGAAGATATTTATTGCTCATTGAATAGATGGTTCATTGATTATCTCATTGTGATTAATGAAAGACAATTGTATGCTTTGATAGTTGAATATTATTTAGTCATGTTTAGCTTGTTATTGGTCTTGAGAGGAACACGTTGACTCATAATCATCAGATATCTTTGTCCCATATTTATGTAGACTTTTTGCTAGTTTCTTTTAAGGCCGGCTGCCTGTCTGATGCCAACCCTCCTTTGGAATTTGGTCGTTTTAAGAGGCGAAATAAGGAAGATTGAAAATTTGTTGCAATAGGAACTTGGGGTAACGAATGAGGAAATGGGTCTGAGACTGTAGTTGCTTACCTTCCTGTGAGGCCACTAGGACAGCAACACGTGTGCTGGCTACTGGAACGTGATGACTTCTTACCAAGTGTAATGTATTCGACTCGTAAAATTAAACCAAAATGAACAACTCGAGTGACTTACTAGCCTCTGAAGTTCTAATACCCATCTCTCTTCATAATCAAACCAGCTCCAAGTAGACATATTGTAGTATTATCATCCAAACTGTATATGAATTTCATATCGATACGGCAATTATAAGTAGGTTAAAATTTACTTCCAAGATCTGTAAACATAGTTTGTTAGTTACGAGTGATGATTATAAACGTGTGCTAGAAACGGGTTTCTTACTAGTTTTCTTGTTCTGGTCATCTAAGCTCCTGTTAGGCTGTGGTCACATCGACATTCAAGAAGAGACAAACATAACATAACTTAGAGATAGCTTGATTGAGAGTACCTTCACACATTCATAGAATTATTCATCAAGCTCTCTACATTTATTCTAACTGATATAGAAATGAAACCAATAGAAACATCGTTTCTTATAGACGAACTATAAATTTTAAATGAAAAGATACTCCAAAGATAAGAAAATGCTTGATGATTTTCAAAGGGCTCAGCTAGCGGCTAGCAGCTAGCTCAGCATTCTCTTTAAATGTTGCTTAGAACTAGAAGAAAGAACAATCTTGATCACGACCGCTTTCCAACAACACAAAAACGCATCAAAATTTGTGTATTCATTTAGAAGCTAAGATGCGACAGACACAGTTACGTACAGATACACGCATATAGACAGATACGTCAGACTTATAAGACTTCTTTGTTACGTCGGGGATTATAAGGAACAAAAAAATAATTAGATGTTAAGTGCCAATACTTTAGGACCATATGTACTGTACAATGAACACACGCTTTCTAAGCCAACTCGAACGGCTGATAACGTTCTATTTTCAAATGGGTCGAAGGGATGGGAAAATGTAATTGGGCAGTAATCCAAAGCCTTAGTTTTTATTCAGATGCTATATTGTGGTATCGTAAATTATAAGTTTCAGTCATAAAGTTGTCGGCCAAAACATATTTGGTACTGACTTGACCGATATTCCGGTACCAAAGTCTCGATTGAGTAGTAAATGTCACTAGTGAATACATACATAAAGTCATTCCGGTATCTTCGAAATACAAAGGCGTATTTAAGGCACATATTTTGCTCATTTTGTTCTATTTACTTAATAGGGGTCAAGCTTATTGCCTAATTCGCGCACGTTTTGGGAATCAGATGGGAAATTTGTACAGGGAAGGGATGGAAAGGATATTGCTTATACAGATAGTACTTTAACAGTGGTAGAGCCATGCTTAGGCACGAATGGGCCGGCTCGACCGGTGCGATACCACGGCCTCACAGAAAACCGGTTGTGAAGTAACGCTTACGTTGCATTTCCCCGAAACGTTTCCGGAGGCCCAATTCCCCTCTTCTCTTTCCTCTCCCCTCACCCCCCTCTGCTCTTTTCCATATCCGCATACTTCCTCTCTTCTTCCCCTCCACGCATCTTCCTTATCCCCTCCTTCATTACCCTAAAAGGCGGAAAGCGCGCTTGCGACTCTTGAGTTGCAGGTGTCCATGGCGGTTGTTACTTATCAGGTGACCCGTCTGTTTGTCTGTCCCGCTATAGTATAAAAAATAATAATTGGGGAGTATAATAACAGGCTCCAGGGACAAGTTTGTCTAGTTTGGCGTGCTTATATATCTACAAAGTTTTGACTGACCTGGGGTGTCGTGGTTAGTGACATAGAATTTTGAACCGGAGGTTTTCGATTCCCACACGGGACAAAAATTAGTCTGATCCATAAACAGTTGTTTCGAGTCTGGGTGTTCTTTGGAATGTTTTGTATGTTTGTAAAGGTTTCTTTAAAAAAAATAAGGCTTATAAATTCATATGAAAGTCTTATCGTAACTTCACAAATAGTAAATTAATTTTCTTTGTATTTATTACCGCAGTATATTGTATTACTGTAATTTTAAACCCTATTTTTTCTTACAACAGGAACAGATTTTCCTTAAATAACAGCCAAGTAGTGAATGTGTTATGTTTATTTATATTTTTGTTTGTTTGTTTGTCTCTCTCTCTAGCACTATCAATCGGATTTGAATTATTATTTTTGTAATGAATAAAGCATTTATTAAGAATTAATATAGACTATAAACGATCACGCTTTGACCCTTAGGAGCCGAGCTGTAAACGTACATAGGTTTTTATATTGTAGGTTATAAGAAAAAGTATAACTCATATTACAGACTTTGTAATAAAATCTGACACAATTTCCACTTGAATGTCCACTTTGAACTATCTTCGCTTACAAACTATAGCTGTATGTTTATGAGAGATGTGTCCTTTATCAACGACCCTTTTCTCGGACACAGGCCCTTTAAGGGAGGGTTTTTAACGTACAGCCTTTTTTTGGGATTAAAAGGAAAGGATTTGTCGGCGGGCAAGTTTCATTGATGGTCTTAATAAAATGTGACGTTCAAATGCGCGTGTTTTGTGCAGAAGTTCGACTAATGTAGCTTCTTCTTCATACCAAATAATAGTAATTTTATTAAACGTCGGAGACGGCCACGGACATGGCCTCACAGAATACCGGTCGTTAAACAATGCTTGCATTGTGTGACCCAGTGATTAAGGTTACCGGAGGCCCGAACCCCCCTTTCCCTTCCCCTCTTTCCCCATATACTATGAAATAATAATATTTATAATTATAATTTTAGTGTATTTGCATTATTTTTAATAACTTAGTAGGCATGATGTGGGCGTTAAATTCGCCTCTGCTTACCTCTTCGGGGACATAAACTTTGTGTGTGTATGTTACATACATACATGTTGTTTAACAATAGTTTGACATTGTTTATATCTTTGACCTAAATTATTATAAAATATTGACTGCACAGGTGGTGTAGCGGTTTAATGGTACGGGAGCTAGCAACGTTTGAAAAGTAAGAATTTTAGGTCAGCTGATTTTGTGATATGTCGTCCTTCTTGCACTTTCGGTTAGAGTCTGGGCTATCTGGCTGGCGGTAGCGGTTGCGTTCATTAGTGCGCATCCTACCTGTCTAGGTAATAATCCTGGATTTTAAAAACATTTTAAAAGGCGTAATTTCTATTTTTTTGTTTTTAAATAAGTCTACCTGACATACTTTTTTTATTGCCAGACATTTTTGACTATGCTAACTATGTGCCAGACGCGATTTTATTTTTTTTTTATAAAAATTTCAAAGTATTTTCTAATGTCTGTAATTTTAATATTATGTTATTTAAAGATAAGAAAAACTTAAAATAAATTTGACAGACATTAACTCGATTGTTAAGTCTTGAACTAAAATGAAAAAGTCATGAAAAGTATTGCAGTATAATGCTAGTAGTCCGAGAGAGACAGTTGCAAAATAAGTCGAGAATGATACAGAGAACCATTACAAAAGTAAATTACTTGTCACTGTACATATGATAAAAATAATAATTATAATAATAATATTATTATATACGATTTATATACGAATTTAAATAAAAATCGTATATGCCTGGAGGGAATACAGGCTTACGATAATATAAAAATCTTAGATAAAAAGAATAATTAGATAAAATTTTCGTTGAGATAGACCGGATAGCCAATAAATAAATTCAGAATTAAAAATTAACCGTCTTCAAGAAATAATATTGAATAATAATAATAATAACAATCATTCTAGTCAGAGCAAGTTTCAAAAAAAAATTAAGCATGAAAAGGAATATAAAATTAGATTAAAATTGAAAAAAACAACACTTTTTATTTAAATTGTTCTGATTACTAAATGTAAATTATAAATAATTAATATTAAGTTTTTCAAGTTGTTTCAGCCTATAATGACGTCACAAAAAAAGAGGCATCTTCATAATCATCATCATCATCGTCGCTGTCTTTGTCAGTGTCATTCATATCATCTTCTTGGGAACTTTCGTTATCTTCTAAAACTCTATCATCTGCAACAGAAAAAAAATAAAGTGTAATTCTTCTTGTTCATTATAAAACATTTTAGTTATTATTGATAAATATTCCATTTCACACTTACTTTGAACAATAATATCTGCAACTGAGGATGGTAATTGATCTCCCAAAAACCAGACAAAACCATATTTGTCACCGTTAATGGTCCAACCGAAAGCCATTGGAGATTAAGATGTTGGATGTTTTGAGTGAGCATTTCTCCAAATTCGTCACATAACGAACCCTCAATAAATGCTGTTGCAATTCCGCTTTACAGGGTGGCAAACTAGATGAGTAAAAGTTTCGAAATTTTTTGTCGAAGTTCTCATCTGATTTTTTAGACTTAAACGTACTTGAAAATAAATGAAATCAAACATCATTAACATTGGAACAATTTTTAACTCCAAACATTTGACAAATAAATTTTTCCAGGGTTACAAACGTAGTTTCAAGTACTTCTTCGTCATCCGTAATTATATTATCAAAAGCTAACTGGTATTCTTTAGAATTTTCTAATATTTTAAAAGGCTTAACTTTGCCTTTTCTAAAAAAAGCTGGGTGTAATCACATCCGGTTATTGCGTGGACGCATGGTAAAGCTTTGCATAAAGAGTCACCAAGAATTCAGTGTAATTCATTGATGTTTATGTAACGCTGATGATTTCCAACACCCATATTTATCCAAATTTTCAAAAATGCTTTCAGGTGATCCATATTTCCCAGAAGTATAATTAAAATATCAGAACAGCGTATAACAACTTCTGCGTAAAAATCGATTTGGCAAATATGAAATATAATCCTAGAATCAGCTTCTTCGTGTTCTTCACACGATGATGATTCTTCAATAGTTTTAATTACTTTGTTATTTATCACTACTAGCATTATACTGCCATACTTTTCATGACTTTTTCATTTTAATTCAAGACTTAACAATCGAATTAATGTCTGGCAAATTTATTTTAAGTTTTTCTTATCTTTAAATAACATAATATTAAAATTACAGACATTATAAAATACCTTGAAATTTTTATAAAAAAAAATTAAAATCGCGTCTGGCTCATACTTAGTATTGTCAAAAATGTCTGGCAATAAAAAAAGTATGTCAGGTAGACTTATTTAAAAACAAAACATTAGAAATTACGCCTTTTAAAATGTTTTTAAAATCCAAGATTATTACCTGGACAGGTAGGATGCGCACTAATGAACGCAACCGCTACCGCCAGCCAGATAGCCCAGACTCTAACCGAAAGTGCAAGAAGGACGACATATCACAAAATCAGCTGACCTAAAATTCTTTCTCAAAAACGTTGCTAGCTCCTATACTATAAGTGGTCACCTCGCCACCACGCTGCCGCGCCGAGTGTTGTGGGTTCGATCCCCGTACGGGACAACACTTTGTGTAATCCTCAAATTGTTGTTCTGAGTCTGGGTGCTCGAACTCCGGTATATAACTTTTTACTGGACGCTTCAGTTAATGTAATTTATGTCATTTCATTGTTATATCAGTTTATATTTTATCTCAATCAATCAAGTCATTTATTTTGCGAAAATTGTGAACATTATAAAGGTGTTACGTACAGGTACATATAATTTGTTCGAAACCATGGCCCACAGGCGTGCAAAATATTTTTCTTATTCCTAATTTGACAAAAGTACTAATATTTATTTAAATATACGGTTTTACTTACGTGTGTATTTCGGGGGTATCCGAATAGTTTCGGTCTTGACAGGAGGCCTTTTTCACCGAGTAAGTCGTCCAGCCGCGACGGTACTGGACGATGCACTGGATTGCATTTCCCCGAAATTAGTGAGGTGTCCGGAGGCCAAACTCCCCTCTCCTCTTTCCTCTCCTCTCACCACGTCTCCCCTCTTTCCCATCTCCTCATCCCCTCTCTCTTCTTTCTCATCCCCGTATCTCCCTATCCTTTATCACCCTCCAAGGTGGCAGTGCACTTACTGCTCTGACTCTTGAGTTGCAGGGGTCCATGGACGGCGGTTGTCACTTATCATTAGGTGACCCGTCTGTTCGTCTGTCCCCCAATAATATATAAAAAAAGTGTTGTGTTTTTATATTTTTTTGCAAATGCAAAAAGTTTATATCGTTGTCTGTGTTTCCAAGTCACTCAACCTTTTCGATTATTGCTTAGGGTCAAATAATGATGTCCTTTAAAGCCGTCTAGCCGTTTTCATTTCGGAAAAGACAGCATAAATACATTTATGATAATAAGACACTTGTGATTACTATTCTGTCTAATAATTTACCTGCTATTTTGGACACATCTAAGTAATATGTGCCACCGGAACTGAGGTATTTTGTGTTATAATAATTTAAGCCTATTGCATTCACCCGGCCACTTTTTTTTTATTCGATAGGGGCCAGACGGGTCACCTGGTGGTGAGTGACTACCGCCGCCCATGGACACCCGCAACTCAAGTGTCAAAGTGCGTTGGGAAATTTGGAGCATATTGACGTATGACACTGACATATTGTGGTAGAATTAAGCCATCCTCTCTCTTCCCATGAGTGTCCTAAAAGGCGACTAAGGCATCGGGAGGTTTTCCATCAGGCAGTATGTGAAAAGTCATATTTTTACATACTGTCTAATGGACAATTGGCGTCAGATGGCAAAATTTTTAATCACATTTTGCGCAAAATGGCGGGTCTATATGTCAGTGATATCCACTTTATCATCATGTCCATGATGATGTCCATAATGAAGTGGATGTCACTGACTTGTGGTTGCAACAGGACGGTGTCACATGTCACACAGCCAACGAAACTATCAATTTATTTCAACCAAATTTCCCGATCGTCTAATTTCACGAAATTCAGCTGTTAAGTGGCCAGCCAGATCGTGTGATTTAACACCACTGGATTTGTTTTTTTGTGGAGCTATGTTAGGGACAGAATCTATACGGAGCCAATCGAATCGATTGCAGCCTTAAAACTCAAAATCCGTGTCACGATTAACGTAATTGACACGCCATTTTTCCCAAAAGTGATAAAAAATTTTGATGAAAGAATCGACATCTGCCAGCGCGGTCGTGGTGGACATTTGCCAGATATTATTTTTCATTCATAATTGCCAACCCTTGCTCTTTGTGATACAATAAAAATTTGAATCATCCTCATCTAAATTCTTTGTTTCAAAAACGAAAGTTCTTGTTAAAAAACACTATACATATTACGTTAGTGGGACCAAATTCTAATTGGTAAAATGGGGGATTGTAGCATTAGTACAAAGTAGCATTCTTTCAATATCTTCTCGCTAATTCTTTAGAGCCGTGGTTTCTTATCATATTTTAAAGCCTGTTGAACGAAACGTCAAACACTAACCGGTACGTATTTAATTAACAATCGGATGATAATGCGTTATCTCTCTGACAGCACCGGATAGTCGTATAGACGACGTTTCTCGTGACAGCTCATACTACAGCACACGATACGTACATGTTGAAATAATGAGTATTTTGTTAGAAGTATTAACAAAAACACTGTGTGTCTCAATTCCACATGGTATAGTTTAAAAAGTCCATGTGTTATAATTGTACTGAAGTGTTAATTGGTAAGCTAGTTCTATATGTGAACTTGGTAAATTGTAGGCGTATATTCGTGTCTGGATTGTACTGTGAAATAGTGTCTGAACTATTTCTTGATTGAAGTAATTATAACGATCCTCATTTCTGGCGGTGAGTAAGACGGCTCTGACTCCTTTACATACATACCTTCACGCTTATATCTTTAAAGGAGCAGGCAAAGGAGTATTAACCACTCACATTTTGCCCTGATCCCACTAACGCACTTTAGAAATAAAAGATTTTAAAAATATAGAGTACCACATCTGTCGCTATGTTGTGTCTACCGTAAAGAAAATAAACCAGGCACTGACTCTCCGAGGGTTCCGTATGCAAATTTCATTTTCCATCTTTATATATATAATTATATATACAGTAGAATTTACTGTACGTGTGTATGTCACTTAACTCCTCCTAAACGGCTGGACCGATTTGAATGTTTTTTTTTGTAGGCATTTGGGTGCCCTGGATGGTTTAGATTCACAAATCAGCCCGGTAGATGACGCTGCAGTCGGTGTCTAGGTTATTGTTTTTTTTTTATGCGATTGGGGGCAAACGAGCAGACGGGTCACCTGATGGTAAATGACTACCGCCGCCCATGGACACCCGCAACTCAAGAGACACAAGTGCGTTGCCGGCCTTTTAGGTAGGAGTACGCTCTTTTCTTGAAGGTTTGATGGTCGTATCGGTTCGGAAATACGGCAGGTGACAATTTGTTCCATAAGCTGTTTGTGCGAGGCAAAAAGCTTCTGGAGAAGCGCACAGTGGTGGAGTGCCAATCGTCCAGGTGATGGGGATGGATATTTTGTTGCGTAGGACGATGGCGAAAACCAGCAGCCGGTATAAGTCCGAACAATTCCTCAACTATTAATTTAGTTATTTACCTATGCTGCAACTTCAAGACAACGTCTGTCTGGTCCGCTAGTATTAATAATAAGTATATCTCGGCAATCAATCAATAAAGGTTTGTCTGTTTTAGTCGAAATACGAATTTGAACTTAACTTTAACATGAATAAGTTTACAAGCGGAGATTTTTGTTTAAAACTCCCGTACTAGGATTACATTCCTTTGTCGCGGGGGACTTAACTAACATTCAAACAACGGACACCCAGACTTAGAACAACAATTTGAGGATTACACAAAGTGTTGACCCGTGCGGGGATCGAACCCACACAACTCAGCTCGAAAGTGCAGTGGCAAGATGACCAATTAGACCGCTACGCCATCCGAGCAGTCAGTTGCCATAACAATTTAACGACTGCCGGTTTTTCCTATATTTGTTCTGTTAAAACTTGCTACTGGCTACATTTACTCGGTGTGTCAAACAAAACATTCAAATACACACACACATACACTCGAAATACATAACCTAAACTTATGCAGTTGGTCAAAGATTTTTTATATTTTAATCAGCAGTAGTTTACCATTGAAAAGGCGATTCTAATGAATTATTTGTTTATAATTGATTATCGTAAGGTACGGAAACCTCTTAAACAACTATATGTTTGTGTTATTGTTTTAAATCTAGCGTACTCCTACCTAAAAGGCCGGCAAAACGCACTTGTGACTCTTGAGTTGCGGGTGTCCATGGGCGGCGGTAGTCATTTACCATCAGGTGACTGCTCGTTTGCCCCCTATCGCATAAAAAAAAAATCTACGAAAAAATATCTTCTGTGTAGTGATAGTAGTCACCACTTAAATTGCCTCTAGTTTTAGCAGAAATCTTAAACTATCTACCTCAATTTTGTTGTCAATGATATATGTACATATTTGACAATATAGGTTATCATTGTTAATAATTAAGTGTAATATTGTTGTTCTACAGGCGGGTTTGTTCGTGGCACTAAAGTTGGTTGCGCTGGCACAGGCCGGCAAGGACATCAACATGAGCAACATACACTCGGAGGCGCCACCACCAAAAGTTGTGAGTAAATTATTTTTTAATAAACGTCACCACGTTCTAAATTTAAAAAAAAAATTTGGACATTACCATAGACGTAGTGTCTATGGTAATGTCCAATTTTTTTTGTGCGTGCGGTTATCAAGGAGTTTACAGATACAAACTATGGATCTTTGGAGATTTATATATAAAATAATCGTAGTATAGGAAATAACAAGCAAATTGCTCAGTAAAAGACCTAAACTTTAGTCCCGTAAGCCTATCAAAAGGGAAGCAGGGATAGGATAGGCATTCTGTTAGAAGTAGGTTATACGATCTGCGATGTTATGTAAGGTGCACGGCGGACCATAGACCATATTAATATACTCTGGAGAATCGTTTATTAAGTTTATAGTTATATCAAAGATCTAAGTAGATGGTAATCACATAATTTTCAAACTTATAACACATATTGTTAAAAAAATGTTACTTTTCTATGTTCAAAATTTTCACTTTCCTTCGTAATTTGCTTCAAAAGGAGTGTAAGAGTTCATGTAACTTATAATTAAACTGAAGAATTGATTTGTTTGAACGGGAAAATCTCGGGAACTACTGATTCGATTTGAAAAAAAACCATTCTTGCATTAGATAGCCAGTTTATTGTAGAATATATACTAGTAATATATAGTCACTACATATATGGGCTATAAGACATCACGCTGCAACCTTTTGGAGCGGAGCAGTGTACTCAGGTGAACCTGTGGGGAACGGCTAGTGTAACATAGACATATATATGGCAGGCTATTAAATAAAAATTGTAATGTTTATTCTAAATAATAACTCCAGGGTGAGCTTCCCAAAGTGCCTCCAGTAAGTGCGACCCCTCCAGCGCGACCGGCAGCCCCCTCCCCCGCGCCGACCATGCCGCTCAGCGACTGGAGCATGAAGCCGGCCGAGAGGGACAAGTACAACCAGCTGTTTGAATCGTTGCAGCCCAATAATGGACTTATTGCTGGGAATAAGGTGAGAGGTTTATTACTTGAGCATCAAAATATATGAACACGAAAATATATTTTTCATGTTGGAGGTAAAAGTCATGGTTTGTTTTTTATAACAGACAACAAAGACGAGAAAAAATTAACTGTTTTGTGTTTAATCGGCAAAATTACGACGCTGCCTGCCCCTTAGGGGATACAGGCTTGAGTGTATGTGTGATGTGTGGGTATGTATATACGTATGTGTATATGAGATTATGTATTTCGAAAAGTTATACGGTATGGCACTTACACTATTGACAATATTGTCGATACCATCATATTGTCAATAGTGTAGTATATATATATATATATACATATATATATAGGTACATAGTAACAAACACTCTAAAAACATAACCCTCCTTATTCATCAGTCGATTAAAAAATATGAAAGTATAATACCAGTGTCAACAAGATGAAAAATATATATATTGATGAAAAATATCACTACTACTTTACTCAATTCTATGAACATTACTAACACATCCTCTCACCCTCCCTGCATAAACCCCCTACTTAAAACCCCTTCTCCCCACCCTCAAAGGCGGGCTGCGCTCTTATGAACAAAAAACAACAAAATTCTTGACAAAAAAACATACGATAAACAAAACAAATACATATGTCTGTTTTATGTTGCCATTGATACCGTTATTTGTTGTACAGTTAAATTGACATGGATTTTCTCTTGCGTTCTAGGTGAAAGGAGTACTGATGGAGTCCAAACTTCCTATAGAGACCCTTGGCAAGATCTGGGACCTCGCGGATCAGGATAAGGATGGAATGCTTGATAGACACGAGTTCATGGTGGTATGTAACCATAATACACGAAGATAAATATAACACAAATAAATTTAATCTTTTTCTACTCAGTAAAAGGCCTGCCGTATTTCCGAACCGATACGACCTTCAAACCTTCAAGAAAAGAGCGTATTCCCACCTAAAAGGCCGGCAACGCACTTGTGACTCTTGAGTTGCAAGTGTCCATGGACGGCGGTAGTCACTTACCATCAGGTGACCCGTCTGCTCGTTTGCCCCCTATCGCATAAAAAAAAAAACATTACAATAAAACAGAACGACAATTATAAACTACATACCCTTAGTAATCTCGTTGTGTGTCTTACTGAATTAGTTTAATTTAAGCAGTTATCTATTGAAATGAGAATTGAGAATATCTTATTAGTACCTTGTATTCTGTACTCAACATGTACTGTCGTTTTACTGTCGTTTTCCGCTTTTATGTTTTACGTTATGTCTGTTTTGTCTTGAAGGTCAGCCAAAGGTAGCCAGTTTTAATTTAAAATGACACTCATATTTACACATGGGTTAGTACGAGCGCCACTATAATGACAAAAATAATATATTAAATCCGATGAGTATTAAAGAAATCCGAAAAACAGTTATTCAAAATAATTACAAGATAATATATAATTATAATATAATGCCTAGCTACCCTTTATGAAGGGAAAATTGTTTGCACAATGTCATTGGAGTGGTCTGTATCTAATGATTTTTTGAAATGTGTCAGTTATAGGTATAATATAATATAATAATATCTTCTGACATCTCGTACACGACCGCCTGATCCCAAACCAGCTTGTATTATGGTAACCAGACTACTAATATCTGTACGTACATACTTATAGATTTCTAAATATAAGGGACAAAAAGTTGTGATCAGAAAAAGTGTAATCCACACTTAATTGTCCTGGGTTTGGGTGTTACTTGTGTCCGTTTTTAGAAATGTTTGTAAAGCCCCCTGTGACAGGAATTATTCTTAATGTGGGAGTTGCCTTAATTATAAAAGAAAAGAACATATATTATAAGTACACAGAACAAATACTTGTGCTTGCCACACAATTATTTGTTCTGGGTGGGAATCTAACCCACGACCTCTGGCTTAGTAGTCAGGATCATTAACCACTAGACCAACAGACTATGTCTTAGAATACATACTACAAGAAATGCTCAGTTTCGGTCCAGTTAATAAGCTGTTTCCTTCCATTCTAGGCCATGCATCTGGTATACAAAGCTCTGGAAAAGCACGCCGTACCCACGACGCTCCCCCCTGAACTGCGTGCTCGTCCGGCACGCCCCCCGTCCCGGCCGCCGTCGCGCCCCCCCTCCAGACCCCCCTCTCGGCCCCCGTCGCCCGGCGCGCGCCCCCCCAGACCGCAGCCCCCTGCTCAGCAGCCGCAGGGAAATACCGCGCTACTGGAGGGGCTCTTGGATTTGTCAACAGTAAGTCTATATATGTATATATATATGTTAAGTGAGGCAGCGATTAATGGATTATAAAATTATTTGAGCTATTTATTGTTAAGTAGCCTTGTGGACCCCCGAAGGGGTAGCCAGAGGCGTAATTAACGCCCACATTATGCCAAACACAATTTAGTTCCATTTATGAAATAGAGTGCAAATTTGGAGTATATTGACAGGAAAGGTAAGATAACAAGAGAAGGAAAGGGCATTGCTTATACAGATGGATTGAGGAGTATAAGCAATAGCTGAAGCAAGTCAGGGTCACATAACTCGTCCTGGCTGGTGTCTAACCCCTCTAACTTAATATTTTATTCTGCAATAGAAAAGGCTAGATCACAGTGGTCAACTCTCTTTAATGATTTCTATTCGTTTATAAAGACAGAAAGAAAGAAGAAACAAATATGTATTAATGTTTTGACTGCGCATTCCACCTGTAAGGACATCCTGGAGCCTGTCATCAAGCCATGTTTAGCAATATGAAAGTTATACACTTTCTAGGTAATCACTTAAACTCTAGTGTTTTTTTTTCCTCAGCCACCCTCACAAACCGCCCCACCCATACCTCCCGTCCCCTCAATGACGTCACACCTCCCCACCTCAAGTACGGGAGCCAACTGGGTGGTTACGCCTGTGGAGAAGGCGACCTTCGACGCACAGTTCGCGGCGGCTGATACCGACAGAGACGGGTTCGTGTCTGGCCTGGAGATCAAACATGTGTTTCTGGATTCTGGACTACCTCAGCAGACGTTGGCCCATATATGGTAAGAGTAACTCGATTTTAAGTTTTTTTAAAATCGAGGGTAGTTTGTGAGGAGTTTAAATAGTGGGCTATTTACGAAAAGATTTACAATTAATAAAAAAAATATGCAGTTTTCAAGGAAGAGTGTTAAGAGTTGAAAATTGTAATACACCTGTGTCTATCCCTTCAGGGATGTATGTAGGTCTATACTACTCTGATCAGCCCTTCAGGGATGTGTCTATGTACGTATGTATGTACAAAAGTTTGTTTTCTTGGGTTAGTCTCGTTATATATTAATTTCTTATATCATTTTTAATGCAGGTGGAAGAAACAGGCAATGATCATTTTTCAAATCAACGGGTTAACAAAACTTTCACTGACCGTTTTTCTGCCTGTAATAGAAATATAACTACAGAAAATTCTTACAAGTCGAATAATGTTTTAAAAATGTCAAAGAATATGATACAAATATATATCTATACAAATAAATGAAATTGGAATGTCTGTTTGTAATATTAAAATAACCGCTTTCTACTAAGTGCATATGGACGTATATACGGTACATATACCAAACTTTTTTTTAATTTTTGTCTGTGTCTGTCTGTTTGTTCCGGCTTATCTCTAAAATGGCTGGACCGATTTTGACGGGACTTTCACTGGCAGATAGCTGATGTAACAAGGAGTAACTAACCTCACCTCACAAAAAATAAAATTAAAACCAACTAACCAATTGAAAACTGAACTGAACAATAACTTTTTTCTAAAATACCACGCGGACGAATTCGCGGCCAACAGCTAGTCTAAAATAAACTCAGTGATGCCAAGATAATTAAAATACCTGTATCTGTGTAGTTAATTGCTGTACCTTGTAACTAAAAGAGTATATATATTTTCGTGAGTGGTAGTCATAATTGTTACTGACACACATTATGTTTGTATTCCGTTCACCCCTTGATGAAGGTCTCCCGTCGGGTCCGAAACTAACGGGACATGCCCAAAACACCCATGTAAGTAATGTGGTATGTCCTTGATTATAGTATGTGTATATTGTTAAAGGGCTTTGTGCGACATGGAGGGCGTGGGCAAGCTGTCATGCAACCAGTTCGCGCTCGCCATGTGGCTGGTGAGGAACGCGCTGCGGGGGGTGCCCCCACCCCCCGCGCTAAGCGCCGATATGCTGCCGCCGCCGCAGGACACGCTGCAGTTGCTCGCACAGGTAATGTCTCCCTCACGGTAACTTTTTTGAAGTGTAAACTTCTTTAGGCGCGTTGAGCACTTTTTGGGTGAACGAAACTCATGGAACTCATCGTTCACCAACTCATCGTCATCGTCACCACACGCTTTCCATGAGCTATGTGTATACTGTGTATAATCTAATAGCTCGACGACACAATTCACAAGTTACTTAGTTTTCACTTCTATCGGCAGTCCCCAAATACTGTCCGTATACTTTTTTTTACACTAGACGGACGAACAGACGGGTCACCTGATGGTAAGTGACAACTACCGTTCATGGATACCTACCTACTCAAGAGTCGTAAGTGCGCTGCCCGCCTTTGAGGGTGATGTAGGTTAAGGGGTTGAGGGGAGGGAAAGAAGAGTGGAGGAGTTGGGCCTCCGGAAACCTGACGTATTTCGGGCAAATGCAACGCGATCGTCGCTTCATACGCTTCACTGCCGGTTTTCTGTGAGGCCGTGGTATCGCACCGAATATGCCTAAGGATGGCTCTACTAGAGGCGAAGACCAGGTTTTAATATCCTGGGAAGTATTTCTTAGATTTCTAATACATAATAATTGCTTACTAATTTGACCCGTAATTCGTGTTGTCTGATAAATTATTAAGGAGCATGGTTGTGTGAAAAATTATATTCGGTCAAGTAAAGTTCAGTCTTTTTTATTCACAAATACGATTGCGTTTCTTATTTATATTGTAATACAGATCATTTTCCTATGCAAGTATCATGTGTAGTGTTTTACGTTCTTCGCACAAACTTGCAAGTATATTCTCCCCGCGCCGCTTGTGACTGAGACATGACCCACCGGCGGCCAGCCAAAATTGTAGCATAGCAATTTGACCAATATTTAATGTTGTCTTATGAGAAATAAGAAGCAAAATCGTATAAATAAATAAATACTTTCAATTTCAAAGATTTTTTATTCACAAATAAGTTAATAGCTCGACTCAACGTCAAAACTTGGATTTAAAAGGTGGTAAGCTTAAATAAGTCGTATCTTTAGTCTTCATACCTTCGGTAAACGAGGGAATAGCGAGTCGTTGCTGGTTCGAACCCTAGTTTAGTTGGAAGGGTTTCTCATGCATTACATTGTTTCTAGTAACAGTAGTAGAGCTTAGGCACTAATGGGCCGTCTCGACCGGTGCAATACCACGGCCTCACAAACCGGTTGTGAAGCAATGCTTGCGTTGCATTTCCCCGAAATTAGTGTAGTTTCCGGAGGCCCAATTCCCCCCTCTTCTCTATCCTCTCCACTCATCCCTCCTTTCCTCTTTCCAATCTGATCATTCCCCTCTCTTCTTTCCCCTCTCCATCCTTCATCACCCTCAGAGGCAATTACTACTCTTGTCCATGGACGGGGTTGTCACTTATCATCAGGTGACCCGTCAGTTCGTCTGTCCTCCAATATTATAAAAAAGAAACAACAGAATTTTGGTCCCACTAACGTATCAGTCAATCATTTCATTTATTTGTCACACATAGGTGGTTACAGATATCTAACACATACAGAAAAGGTACAAGCCATGTTTCGCCCTACAAATATTATAAATAAAATGTAGCAAAGAAAAAATTTCAATGGTATTCAAATGACAATGATGCTTATTTATTATTAATTAAAAATAAAACAATTTATTTAAAAATGTCCTCTAAATAACACACATTATATTAACACTATAATATGATTTGTCATTTAACGAAGGTGGCGGTAGCGTGATGGCTGAGGCATCGGACTAGCGATCAAGTGGTTGCAGGTTCAAACCCCTCCCACTACACTACCGTCTTAAACCAACCCCTAACACAAGCATTTAGCTTAGCTAGGGAGGGTTAGCAAGAATACTAAAAATGTGTGACCCACGTTGCTAATATTCTTTAAAAAAAAAAAAATTGGTCAAAAAGTTTAGCTTTAAAATCACTTATATGTATTACCGCTAGCTTAAATTTTGTCAGGTAATTTCTACTTTAGGATACAAGCCGTCTTACTACGTAACAAGTGCAGTGTTTTTGAGCGACGTTGACTTTCCATGAATCGAAATAAATATGTTACATTTTATACAAATTAATTTATAATGTCATAGATATATAGCGCGGACGGTAAGGTCTATTCTAAAATGCAGCTTGCATGTTTCTGTGTGTTTTCAATTACAAATTGCTCGAATACATTTCTATTGAGCTAGTAATTAATACATCAGAAACTTTGCTAGCGTTACCCCAAAATAATTTTAGGAATTGTGTGAAGAGCATAGGAGAACTGACTAATTGTTTTGTTTAGCTAAAATATTACTAATATGTTTCTTGCATGACATGTTATTGTCTATGTATAGTCGTAAGAATTTAGTCACGTCTGTATTATGTATTACGCTTTCATTCTAATATACATATATATATATATTTTAGTTAAGCATGCTAGTAACGTGATTCTCACATTACTAGTATTCTCGTTAACCCCCCCAGCTAAGTTATATGCTTGTATAAGGATGGGTTCACGATGGTAGGTAGACTGGGTGGGGTTCGAACCTGGTACCATTTGATAGCAAGTTTAATTATTTTTGAGCTGTGGTTAATTTGTTTGGGTAAACGAAATTTTTGTGATTAATTTTGGCTTTTAAATTTCACACTCAATTTGAAATGCAGCTTATTCTACTAGTCTTATGTTGTTTTTAAGTAATTTCAAAACTACTTAAAAACAAAAAAATATATTTAAATATTTAAAAATATTCCTATACCAATCAATTAGTCATGTTATATATAAAAATAATTTAAGACATGTGGTTTTCTCATGCATGCCATTGTCAGAACTCGACCAAATTAAAATGGGACCATACGGGAAATACCAGCTTTCAAATAAAAACAAAAAACAACAAAATCCGTTCACCCAGTCGAAAGTTCTGAGGTAACAAACGTAAAAAAAAAAAATACAGTTGAATCGAGAACCTTCTCGTTTTTTGAAGGCGGTTGATAAAATGTTTGTTATCTCTCATTTTCATTTGTTCATCAATACAGTACTGGTTTATAAACAAATAAAATATAATCTATATATATAACTAGAAATATCCATCGAAAGAACAATCAAGCTGCAAAAACTAGTCATTCTGTAGTTAATTAATTGACAGTGTTCAACATTAAATTAATATATACTTTCAGACTATTTGTGTACAAATACAGATAGTCAAGTCAATATACGGTAACAGTTCTATACCATATTCAACCTTTACTCTTGTGTGAAATCATCATAACACATAACATTAAATAACATAACACATAACATTAAATAACATAACACATAACATTAAATAACATAACAATACATACACTATTAATTTATTGTTTATTTTCTCTTTAAAAGCATACATTTAACATAAATAATTTATGTAATTACGTTCTATAACTAACTATAGTAATAATTAAACATTCAAATATAAATAATAGTAATAATTGTTATAAACTTAAATTATGACGATGAATGTGAAGTCAAATCAGAATCTTTACTTAAAAGATGACGTCACGTCTAGGAATTGACAAATCAACATTAATTAAAAACGTCAACCTTAAACAAGACAGAGATATACAAAGTATTTCAACTCATCTTATGTTGGTGAAATAATTTAATTTGAGCGTAGTAACTACGCTATTACATAATGAGTAGTGATAGGTCGATGCAGGGAGCGCCACACACGCTCGCCGAGCACTAGCAGCAAAGCAATGAGCGCAACAAGCGCTAGGAGCACGGGCCGGGTGGTAGCACGCGCTTGTCCGTAATATACTAGCAGTTGTACCGCACCCGATAACTTATCACGCTGCCAGCAGCTGTAACATGTTGTAACATGTTGTATGCTACTTAATATATGTATGTACATACATTCATATATTCCAGACCATATTCCAAATAAAAAAAATTGTGGCTCATTACCGTCGGGAACAGTAGGAGTATGTACTGACTTATCAGACAACAGTCAGATCTTGATTACTAAATAAGCTATTCGTCATTATAGCTAGTGTTGCATGATCTGCTAATGGCCTGATATTCAGTGTTTATTTTTTATTTTATTTGTTTTTTTTATTTATTTTTTATTTTTTTTAGCAGAAAAAGTTTGGAAGCCGTGTGTCCAAACGATTTCAGATATATTTTGTAGCTCATGTACAATAAAACATTCAGACTGCCATACATACACACAAATATATAATTTGCATACAGATTTTCAGTATGATTGTGTTCAGTGACCAGTAATTAAAACCTTGACGACCACGATCGTCCCGAAATAGAACGCTCCCAAGAAAGCTAAAACTGATAGGTCAGTCTTATCATCAATACGGGATGTATTGATGATAAGACTGATGGCCAGTTGGTCTCGTGGTTAGAGGTCTTGACTGCTCAGTCAGAGATCGTGGATTTGATTCCATCTCGGGAGAAAAATTTGTGTCGGCTTACAAATAATTGTCCCGTGTTTACGAGTCTTTTATATCCGTTATCTCTACGTTTGTCAAGACACAGAAATCATTCCTTCATCAATCATAACAGGAAAAAAACCATTAATGACGTCATCACCTGTATAAATTAGTATCTCTGTTCAAGACTTTGGTGATCACCAAATGGTCTCTAGAGTTTACGTACATTCTTCCACCAGTGGCTTTGTACACGTCTTTCGGTACCATGAGCCTAGTGCCAAAACGCCACGTTAGTGGTACATCACTTAGTGTTGTTCTGTAACATATACACATTAAGTAAGTGTAAATAACCAACTCCCTCCCACACTCACTTTTAGAGTCGTTCGTGGTAAGACATTTTTTTAAAATTTCGTATATTTTTTTTCATATCATTTTTAACTTTAATTTGTCTTATTTCTTTCTTCTCCTTCACGTCTAAGCGTGGCATTGGCGTTTCTAAAACTTGACTCAAAAGTCTCATAAAATCTCGTGTCTGTGAGTGTCTCAAAGTGAAAATCAAATCATCAATGTTGTGCTTTACAATGTCTCAAAAATCTTAACATTATTGGAGCAATATAATCGCGAAAAACTGTTTTTTTTTATCTTTGATCTATAATACGACACAGACACAAGATTTTATGAGATTATTGAGAGAAGTTTTAGAACGCTAAACTGAAGGTATATACGAAAATTCAGCTTATTGTCTCTCACTCCGAGATTGATCGCTAATTTGTCTGCACTACATTCTCCCCTAACACGTTAATTTTTTTTTTTTTATAGTATAGGGGGGCAGACGAACTGACGGGTCACCTGATGGTAAGTGACACCGCCGTCCATGGACACTTGCGCTGGTGATGGTGGATGCAGCTAAGCTACACACACAGTGATAAGTTTGTTTACTTATTTGTGGTGGTGCAGAGATAGCGAGGTATCATCATCATCATTCATCACTCATTCCTTGGTAGACCCTTTTTTATGCTGAAGTGACTGGACTAAATCGTTTCAACTCCATATCATTTGATCTTAAGAGAGTCATTGAATACGGATTTTTTTAATCAGCGGTGAAACTTTGTGATATTTTTTTAGCTAACGAAATATAAGTGTTTATTAACCCAGGGCAGCGTATAGTGAGATGATGTCCAAAATGAGCAAATATGGTATCTCTGGCTGCCATCGGGGGTTGCTTCGGAAGTACTTGTTGTATTGAGTATATCCCAGCTGTGTTGTTCGCCGTCTCTAGTGTAGTCCCGTTTGAAGACTTCACCTTAAATATTATTGCGTTGCAAGGCACCTGAAAGTTTATACAATTCTTTGACCATGTGCCAGATAGAAAATAATATACTTTTATAGAATAGCTAACGACACGACAGCAGTCTTACTCACTCAGTCAGTCAGTGCAAAATAGCTTTACATAAAACATGGTTTTATTTTGATATGACATTTACTTACTATTAATTGTCATTATAGTATGAAGTATTACAGAAGGTGACAGAAGTGGTGTTCGGGTGACTTATAAATCTAGAATTACAACATGCTAGAACAAACCTTGCACAAAGATATCATTATTTCATTCGTCCTCTGTTTAATTGTGGCTACATGTTTCAAGCTTGACGGCAAGAACCGTGACCGGCAGGGTATCCCCTCTGGGAATGCTGTATTAAGACAAGAGTTATGGTTACTAGTTGTGATTAAACATTCACCCCTTTACTGACATGGCGATGGCCTCATAACTTGCGATTGGTTTTTAATAGAGGGACAGGTGAGCAGACGGGTCACCTGATGATGAATAACAACCGCCATCAATGAACACCTGCAACTGAAGGGTCGTAACTGCGCTGTGTGGGTGCGA